>JAEQBH010005013.1:0-74011 GCA_016808115.1 Tetrastigma voinierianum | reverse complement strand
ATGAATGAATTTATGGAATGAGTGTATGAATGAGTATACGTGAATGAGTATATGTAAATGAATAATAATGAATGAGTGTATGAATGAGTATCGACAGATAAGTATACGTAAATGAATTTATGAATGAGTATACCTTAATGAGTATACATGAATGAGTATACATGAATGAATATGTGAATGAGTGTATGAATGAGTATACGTGAATAAGTATACGTAAATGAATTTATGAATGAGTATACATGAATGAATTTATGAATGAGTGTGTGAATGAGTATACGTGAATGAGTATACGTAAATGAATTTATGAATGAGTGTATGAATGAGTATACGTGAATGAGTATACGTAAATGAATTTATGAATGAGCATATGAAATAAGTACATAGATTGAGTATATATTTGAAAAGATAATACAAAAGTGAAATTGGAACTGAAATGTGATTTTTGAAAATCGAATGAATTTGAATGATGATAAAGACGGGATTCATTAAACGGAATCCGTCATATATGTCAGATAATTGATATATCGGGCCCATTTTTGTGGGATGCACAGTGGCATCAGTCGTGAAACACCGAAATTTTCAATGTACCACTTGGCGGGATGCACCAATCTGCATCAGTCATGATGAGTCAATATGGCATTGAAGAAATGTCCCACTTGGCGGGATGCACCGATCGGCATCCGTCTTGATGGCGTATAGCATTTAGTGATACGTGTCGGGATGCAACGATCCGTCGTGATGGGAGAAGCAGAATAGTGATACACGTGTCGTGATGCACCGTGACATCGATCATGATGGGAGATTGAACCGAATAAGTAATACCACGTGTCGGGATGCACCAAAAGCGGCGCTCGTCATGATGGGAAGAGCAGAATAAGTAATACGTGAGTGCAAATATCCGTCATGATGGGAGGAAGCCAGAATAAGTATCCACATGTCGAAGTGCACCGACAGCATCCGTCGTGATGGGAGACGAATTGTAAAATGTGTATACATTGCAAATGATAATAAGGGCGGGATTCATTAAGCGAATCCGTCGGAAATGTGAAGTAAATAGTCGAAGTGAAATAACCAGCCGATAGCGAGTAAATGGGATTTTTATGTGTATGCTTAAATCCCGTAAATTGAATTGTGAATTGAATTATTGCATTGTAAATGCATGTTATTAAGTGTGAATGTTATAGGTCTTTTGAATTTGTAAGTGGTCATGGGATTGCCCGAAAAGAAGTGCTTTCGCTTAATTAAAAAGGTTTAAAATAGAATAACATAAACAAACATGTTTTGGAAAAGATAATTAAAAATGTCGAAGTCGCCCAGAATGGCTTGAGATCCGCAGCCCAAGGTCAAGTCGAGTTCGGGTCAGCGACACTTTAATAAAATTTAATAAAACGAAACAAAATGTTTTGATTGATAATGTCGAATGTAGGGCTCCGGCTTGGATCATGGCCAAGGTCAGTTGGGGATTCGAATCGCGTACTTTTGAAATTGAAAATTTAATATAACGAAACAAAATGTTTCAAGCGGGCATCGGATATGAAGCGTGGTGCTAAATGGAGTTGATTAATGGCTTCGATCGTGATAATGATAAGAGTCTAATATGTATTGGTATTAGTCGATTTAAACTGTATGAATTGATATGACTTGATTTGTTACGATTGCCATTGTATACGTATAAGTTGCTTTGAATATGATTTGATCGACATACATGTAGTAGATATGATTCTGACTGTAAAAGACATGACACGAAACCATATGAACAAGATGATGATAGGAATACGAACGAATAAAATCTACATGTAATATGAGATGGATTAAGTCACATAAGAATGAACTGTTACATGCATGGTAAAAGTAATGTAAACGAGATAGTGGCAGCAGTGTGTGTTATTGAGTGGTGCTGTCATATGTTCCCACTAGGCGTAAAGCAGCACGGGTGTCCGTGTAAATGAAGGGAGATAAAGAGGAATGAGGACATTCCACTGAGTGTGCAGACCGTCTCGGAGATAGGTGCTCTGACACTTTGTTTTCCCTTGATCTCGATGTTTGTATTAAATATGGACATGTATAAGTATTTGTATAAGTAATTGGGACTTAGCATATGTGTAGAGATTTTAATGGATATCACTCCGATGGTAGTTCCTTTGTATATATAAATGACAGTTGGTTATTACAAAAATTATTTGTATACCCACAGGTATAAGTTAAGTTAAAAATAAAATAAAATAAAAATAAAGAATCCCGGTACATGGTTTGCACCCCTCGCCAGAGTTCGGATTCTTGATCAATCGGGCGGGGAATCGGGGCGTAATAACAGCGCCTTGGACCCTTATAGATGAGTATTGTCTCTCGCCTGATAATGCCGCGCCTTCGGGCCCCTTATAGACCCTTTGTTTGGAATGCAGTGATTAAAGCGCCTTGACCCTTATAGTTTCAACTATCCACTTTTAAGGTTTATGCGGGCATAAACATACAAACAATATGAAATATCTGGAAATGATTGAAATGGTAAATCAAGGACATGATGAAGCATAGCATTGCTATGTGATGATAGCATTGACAAGTAAATGTTGCAGAACAAGAAGAAAGAAAAATATAAACACAAATGGAAACAAGATATGATAAGGAAGTATAAGATTGCATAAGCATGTAAATTATATGTATGGAACATATAAAAAGCATGTGTATATATTAATTATAAGAGAATATGACATAAGTATATGATATGTTATATGTATATGTAAATTTGTAAGTGAGATGACTCTTATTGAGTAGTTTGTCCACAGGTTTATTCACAGCTAAGCGTAAAAACATACGGAATTATTCAAGTAGTGTAGGTACGGGAGAAGCATAAACAAGAAGTAGGACCTTTCCACATTATATTAAGATGACACTTTACTAGTTGCCACTAAGGGACCTTTTAGTCTATTTTTGTATATATGTTTTATTTTTTTGTTAACAATGTAAATGTTGTAAATGTTGAACACTTCCATATATGGAGCTTGTATATATATTTAACAATCATTTGCTTTCTGAGAATATAGTACAAGTTAAATGTTTAACTTTATATGAATGAACAGCTTAAAGTTACAAGTTTATAAAAAAATAAAATAAATAAGAAACTGACAGATGCGGGGTTGAGGTGTTACAATTTAGTGGTATAGAGGCATCCCAAATCCTGTTGGGATCCTTGATCGGTCCCGGACCGGAAAGCGAGGCGTCATATGGGAGTCATAAGCCAGACTCCACTCCTCTGGGATTCAATATAAACTTCTGAGGCCTTAGTATTTCTTTCATGAGTAGGTAGGTTAGTTGAATAAAAAGATTTTGTTCTTATCGCCAATTAGATTCTCTAAATAGGTAAGTTGAAATCAAGTTTAGGAGTGCAGGAGCAGGAGTTATATGCTAGAATCATGTATCAAGGCATATAGACATGGGAAAGGCTATTGAAAACCCAGGAGGTTGAGTCACTTATCAACGGCGGAGTGTTAAATAAGTTCTTTCAAAAGTCGAACAACATATGGATCTATAAAATTTGTATAAAAGCGAGATTTGTTAGTCGGTCCATTTTATCCTTCCTTTTAGCAACATGTGCATCACAATCGTAATAGTTGAGTGTTAGAGATGCTAGTTTTTCTTATGTAATGCAGTTTAGAATTACGTTTCTTGGCAGGGACGTGACAAGCTAAGTTTGGGGAGTGTGATGAGTGTTTAAAGCGCTCGTGTCATACCAGTAATCCTTACTACGTTTTGTATTTTTATAATATCTTAATAAGTGCATTGTGCGATATCTAATTTTTGGATCTTGTGTGCATTGCAGGTGAATAGAATTGGTTTCACTTAAGCTTTTTAGAGCGCAAAGAGAAGAAGAAGTGGAAAACTAGCGACAACGTCATAGCGTTCCAACGTCGGCGTCGCAGCGTCAGCGACGTGAGTCAGCGAGAAGAAAAGTCAGAAGCGACCGCGTTGACATTAAGGTATCGCGGCGTTCCACGTTCTGCTTCAAAATTATAAAAAACAAGGGACACCTAATTTTGGAGTTTATCGAAGGTCGTACGGACGAGTGGAGAAGCAAGCGGCGGGGATCAAGGCTACTGTTTTTGTATCCCTCTTCTCAAAACTATTAATGATTTATAGAACTATGCTTGTATTAAATTCCGATATGTTTTAGAATTATTTCTAGGGTTTTGTTGAACCCTGCTTCAATTGTATGGATTAAGGTTGAAATCTAATATTATTCGGTTTATTTATGATTTATATCGATTTTCTCTATATTTGTGGTTTATTTTCATGTTTGATGTCGCCAACATGACATGATGCAGATATCAGGGATGGGGAATAAGGACTCGAGGGGATATAGGTAAGCGTTCTATGTACCCAAGGCTATGCCACTAACAAATTTTATAACATGTTTAAAGGTATATTGTTGATCACATTGGAAATTTTCATAATTATTATTTTTGCTAAGTGAGAAAATTTGAAACTGGAGATTTAATACAAGATACAAGGTAAATTTGTAACTTGTCAAAATGGGACACAAAGACATAATATAAGAAGATGGTGGGTTATTATATAAATGGCATAACCTGATTTTAAATATGGAGAGTTTGAGGGGACAAAGTCAAAATCAAAGGAGAATTAAATGTCAAAGGTGAGACCAAATTGGTCTCTCATTTTCAGGAGAGCTCATACGGGTAGAAGTAGAGAGAAGGGAAGAAGAGAGGAGAAGGAGAAGAAAGCTAAAAGAAAGGTATGGAATTTGTTAAGTTTTGTATGGAACTTGTATGGAAACTATGATTTTGGTATGGATTATTGGACTTTTGGACTTTTGGACTTTTGTATGGGGTGTTTAATGAAGAAACCATAAACCCTTTTTTTTATGAATTTGGGTGCAGAACCCTACTTGGTATATTAGTTTGTGTTTTGGACTTGGGTTGGTTGGAGTTTAATCCTCAGTTGAGGAATGTTGTATTAAGGAAATATTAGGGTTTTTAGGGAAGATGTTGTCAAGAAGTACCATAAGGCTTGGATGGTCATAATTTGCTTGATCGAACTCCATTTGGATGTTCTTAGATCATGAAATTGTGGTCTGGAAATCCATCCATATATAGCTTGATAATATTGTGGAACTCATATTAGGTCACGGAAATCCGCAAGCATTAGGCCACATTGGTTTGCTCCGTAGTCACATTCATAGAGGAAGCCTCGACTTGGATGGTCATAATTTCTTCGTCCGAACTTCGTTTTGGATGTTCTAGGACTCTATGGAAAGCCCTTTGAGTATAGAATCCATTCATATATAGATTGATGAAATTAGAACTCATATTAGGTCCAGAAATCATGAAAAATAGTAGGCGCCATTTGGGTTCTACTTTCGTGATCATTCAGCGAAGCTTTTAAGCTTGAAATGTCGTAATTTCTTCGTTCGAACTCCGTTTCGGATGTTCTTAGACTCTATGGAAATACCTTTGACTCTAGAATCCATCCATTTATATCTGGATGAAATTGGAACTCATATTTGGTCCCGAAATCAAGAAAAACGATGAAGCCTGTTGGTTACACTTTCGTAGTCACTATTCATAAGGAAGGCCTTGACTTGGTTCATAATTTATTCGTCAGGAACTTAGTTTTGAATGAACAGCAGACTCTATGGAAAGCCCTTTGGTCTAGAAGTCCATCCATATATAAGCAGTAAAGTGGAATGATACTAAATAGCTCATAAGCATACATGGTAACCGTAGTTATTAAAATGCGTATAATGAGATATGAAAAATGCAAAGATACTAATAAATGATTGTAAATATCGGATGACAATAATTATTCGGGAATATGAGATATGTACTGAACATAAAATACACATGGATTGTCTACTTAGAACTTGGTAGAGGGTTAGATGGGCATGCCTATTAGGGAAAAACAAGTATGTAGCATACTGATCAGTTGGCCCCATTTGGGTCATTACAGCGCCTTCGGGCCCTTATAGATGGTCATTATCTCGTACAATGATAACAGCGCCTTCGGGCCCTTATAGATGGTCATTGTCTCGCACAATGATAACAACGTCTTCGGGCCCTTATAGACCATTGTTTCGTACAGTGAGTCAGCGCCTTCGGGCCCTTATAGTTTCAGCATCTGCCTAAGGTTTATATAGGCGTGAAACATAAACAATGAAATGAATATGACATATGAAATGTATATGAGTGATAAGAAATGTAACATGATATAAAAGTAAATATGAGATATGTATAAGAAATTATGTTTAAATGATATGATATGTTAGATGTATATGCATATATAGAAGCTTAGCATGGAGTGTTCATCAGGTAATGAGCCGCGAGAGAAGCATAAACGAGAATGCGGACACTCGCATGTTAAGGCCCGACCTACTAGGTGTCCACACTAAAGATCTTTTGGTACATTTTTGTACTATGTTGTTTTGTTTTGTAAACAATGTAAATATTGTAAATGTTGAACACTTTCATATATGGAGTTTGTATATATTTTGTAATCCGCTGCTACAAAATATAATACAAGTTAAATGTTTAACATTATATGAATGAACAATCTTAAAGGTTATAAGTTTATAAAATAAATAAAAAATGACACCCTCACTTAACAGATTAATAACTGGGTTGGAAATCCTGGAAGCCCTTAGTTAATCGTAGAATAGAGATATCCAGATTCAAGGATGGCGATTAGGGTTTGAGCATTTAAGCGTTTGGTATGGGGTCGGCGATGCACTTGACCTACTTGGCGAGATAGGCAGATATACCTCGAGAGAGGGTATCTTGTAGGCACGATCACCCCATCATCGAGAATTCATTAATAGACTGAATAGTAATTCTTCTAGGTACTAATCCATCAAATGTGGCAGGGGGAGGCAAAACCCTAGTTTTCTCAAAAAGTGAGTTCACAAGTTAATTAGATTTAGTTTTAATTAGATACATGAGTTAGACATTCATTAAAAGTTTAAGTCGAATAATATCTGTAGGCGATTAAAATCAACGCTCTTCTCACAGCCAGTTCGATGTCATAGTACTTAGGTGCACTATATTGCTTGTCTGTGGCGTGCACTTGGCACATAGGCGTTTTACCTAGTTTTGCCACAAATCACACACCACGCTTCCCGGCTATATCAAGTTTTTTAATCCGTGATTTGTGACCTAACTAAAGTTCGATACTTTGTTACTGCTATCGATGATTATTCATAAACAACTTAGTTATATTTAATGAAAATTTGTTCAGAGTTATTTTCTAACGTTCGTGCCTTTTGTCACGATTGTTTTTTAAAAATTTGCATATTTCCTTCTTTCAAATTTTAATGACACTTGCGTGGCCCATTCATTTTACCAAATTTAGACGAAATACTTCATTGAAAAAAAATTATAAAATTAATTTGGAACCCAAACTAATGCCCAAAGTAGTGCGTTTGGGCCATGAAGTTCTAAAGGTGGCAAGTAGTTGTCGTGATGGCGACAATTGGAATTATTAAATTGCCAAATGCCACTGTCATGGATAGCGGCAATTGGACTTTTAATAATTCCAATTGCTGCAAGAGTCCCTTATTATTATTGTTTTTAACATTGAAACTTACTTAAAATATTTACTATTTGATAAATTACATGAACTAATAGATTCGAATATATTTGTTATATTATCATAGTATATTATTTGTAAATCGACACAAAAGTTATTTATTTGAAAATAACTCGAAATATATTATAAAATTTCACAACCATCAAAGTGCTGAAATTTAAATAACCTGAGTTTTATTTTAAAAATATTTAGACATTTTTTTAATTCACAAGTTATATCCAATTATTGTATATTACCATTTCAAAATACTAAATGCTGGAATATTCAATAGTTTGCATTTAAGCTCTATTATGACCTTCATGCATAAACCAAATCATATAAATATATAAAATTGTATACAAATATCAATATATAAAAATATCAACATATATCAATAGGTCCACAAGATGGCGTCTTTATATATTTTTCTTGTAGAATGACACCTAGAGCTCTGACTACTTTATGCATAGGGTCTCGTGAAATGCAGAAGCAGGAGGTGATGGAGCTTATAGTGTAAAACTCATCTATGTTTTGAGCTCATTTCGCATGCTATTTTGAGCGTTTTATATCGTATTAAGTATAAAAATTTCATACTTGCGATTTCATAAACTTGGTTTTATAGAAGTTATTGATGAAAATCAAGTGATTTGGCAAGAAATGACGATGCTTATATACAAAGAAGAAATTAATAAGATTGTCTCACAATGCGCCATCGGGAAGATGGATTTTTTGTACCATATGGAACATCAAATGGTTCAAATTCTCCCATGGTTGTATTCTTTATTCAAGAGCTTTCCAACGAAGCCTGCACGCCTAGATGGAGTTCAAACGAAGTTATGTCATTATGAGTTGGAGAAGAAAACGAGTCATAACGATTTTGTCGAGGCATGGCCGTGACAAAACCAGGATTTTTGTCGAGAGTTAGTAGAAAGCTGTGTCGTGAAACCCGGATTTTTCGCGACAAAGAAGTTTTAACAACAAATCTTGCCCAGAAAAAATAGATTTTAATCCTGATAGAGTTAGTAGCAAACTCACATCACGACGGGCAGAAACTTTTGTCGCGACAGAGTTTGGCAGTGAAACTCTGCCGCGACAAAACCAGATTTTGTCATAACGAGGATAACAACAAATTCTGTTTGAAACAAACCCAAATTTTGTCATAGCAAACTCTATCACGACAAAACCCGATTTTGTCGCAGCCAGAGCTTAAGACAAATCTTTGGGCCAGCACTTTTTTCAGCGCCATTCTTGTTTTGAATTTGTTTTAAAGCCCATTTCACCCACAGGGTATAAATACTGTTTTAGGTTTTTTAGGATAATGGGGAGGTGGGAGAACACCACTCATGGGGTTCTCTCTACCAGCTACCATTCTTAGTTTTCTTCGCATATTTGATTTTTAATGATCTTAGAGTAGTTTAGAGCAGATTTTTATTTTGTTGAAGAGATCTCGGTGTTGTACTCGGATATTCAATATATTTCTTGTGGGGCAGATTAGGCTGAATGCGATTTTCTCTCCTTTTGTCTGCTTGATTTGTTGCCCATTTTCTTCTTTGTTGTTTGATTGTTGATGATTGGAATCCGGTAATGGAACATTCAACCCCCTCAGGGTGAGGATTAATTGTTGAATATTCGATTTCTGCGGTTCTCGATTTATTTGTGGGTTTACTATTGAATTCGCTATAATTTATCTTCATTCATAATAAGTACATTCGGAATATTAGTAGCTTATGCCTAGAAAGGTTGTATCTTTTATAGTTTCGAAGAGGCCCTTTGAGTGACACGAGAGATGGAGGGCACAGTGTAAAGAGCATTAGCAGGGTATGTTAGACTAATATGTGAATATCGGCTAAAGATTGCCATGATAGATCCTTCAATTTACTCATGGTGTGATGATTAATTAGATGATGTATCAATTTAATGTTTATATGTCTCACCTCAAATTGATGAATGACCTCCAAATCCCATGTTAACGCCGAATCTAATCAATGAGAGAGAGAATTTATTAGATTTGATAGCTAAGATATATTCATTCAGAAGTGTATAGCATTATCACGTCTGTATGGGGACAAGGAATTCTTTAGTAAGTAAGAAATGGTTGTGAAGTATTGGAAAGAAAAACAATTAAATCTTAAAGGAGTGAGATTTACAAGTAGCTATTTAGACCCATTTGTCTGAAAAAGAATATGGCGTGTTAATTAGTGAAATGTATAGTGTATGGAGAAATCGAGCTATACTACATTGCTCTTAGTTAAATTTAGCATCGACTCACAAAAATATTCGCTTTCAGGAAATGCAAAAACATTTTGTAAATAATTATCCTCATTCCTGTGTCTCTCTTCATACCTTTTAGAATTAAGTAGTTGTTTATTTGGTAGATTTTATGATTAGTTTTAAATCAGTTTTTGTTTCAATTAAATTGATTTTATTCCACATCCTATTTGATTGCCTAAATAGTGAAGAGCCCTTGTGATCGGGGTGATCAAATTCCAATTAGAGAGAACCTCCAATCCTCGTGGGTACGATATCCAGACTTTTAGAGTCCACTTTATTACTTATATAACCTGTGCACTTGCTGAAAGGGGTTGAGTGTTGGTAATACTTTTCATTTCAGTTTTTGAGTACACTTACTTTTGTTTCTAATCGAGTTTTGAGTATTTACCACATTCCTCCCTTAGCGTATTTTCATATATACATCCTTTGTCACCAGCAAGTTTTGAAAGACTTGTTCTTTACAAAAGACTTTAGTTTAGTCCTTGGTGGCTGTGTCTAAAAATTGGTCAACAAGTTTTTGGCGCCGTTGCCGGGGATTAGATAATAGTCCTTTGGTAAAAGTGGCATAAATTTGTATATATAAATTGGTCAACAAGTTTTTGGCTCCGTTGCTGAGATTAGATAATACTCCTTTAATAACAGTGTCATAAATTTATATATAAAATTTGGTAAAAACAAGTTTTCAGCTGGCGATGTAGAAGTAATTGCGGCATGTTCTAGCACCATACTCATTGAAAGTTGACATTTTGAAGAGCAATTGTTGCTAATTGACAATTTTATTTTATTTGGTTGTGAGTTGTTTCTTAATTAATTTTTTATTAGTATTTTGTACTTTATTTTATTTTGTTTTCTTTCTTATTTGTTGGTACTTATGGAGGAACATTCAATAGAAGATAGTTTACCTCCATAGACTAAGCTTGACTTCCTTATTCCATCATTTGGATCAGAATTCTAATGACTTACTCGTGGAATGGGAGTATTGCCTTATAAAGGAGTTCAAACCCACATTTTAGGAGGAAGAAGCTGTCTCTGACCAGGACGGGTTTTTATCTACATGGATGGAAGCAGTGATTAATCTTCATGAATAGAAATTTCCAGATTTAGATGTCTTCCAAGTCAACACTAGTGCTAGATTAAAAAACGTAGAAGCTCAAATAGGACACTTAGTCTAAGAATTCAAGGAAAAATTCTCTAGGACCTCTCCTAGTAACACTTTGCCAAATCCCAATGAATGCAAGGATACTCCTTGAAGCGATTATTGTGAAATTTCCTATCACGAAATTTGTGGACGGTGAAATGAGCTGGAAGTGAAGAAAGGCATTCTAAACAACTAGAATGAAGAGTCATTGAGTGGATAGTGAAATTTGAAGAGAAAGAAGGTCAGTGATGGCTATTGAAAGCGTCTTGGTGAAGATTGAGTACATTTTCCCCATGGATTGCGTGACTTGGGGCATTGAAAGGGGATCTAAAAATTTGAAGATATTAAAAGATCACTTCCTTCCTCAGGCCAAGCATGGTCAATATCAAATGAAGTGAGACTCACCTTGCTTATGGGTGAGGAGAAAGCAAAGTTCAATCTTGACCAACCATTACCTTTGTAGACAAGAAAATTGCAGAAAGATTCTGACTTGCTTCCATCAAGGGCACATGTTTGAAGCAGTCCTTAAGCATAAATGTGTTGCATTTTGCATCACATAAAGGAATTTATTTTGAATAATTTTCTTTCTTGAACCACGTGAGAATTAAAGGGGATTATGAGTTTCTTTCCCTCTTGAAAATCTGGAAAATCATCTTGAGCCTAAATGGATTTATAAAGGAAGTTATGTCAAGATGGATGATTGGTCAAAGGGAAGCACAAATACTTTTCCAATGAATAGTTGGACTCAAAAACATATGACTTCTTGGAAGGCAACCTAAATTAAATAATAAGGATTCTATCCCTCCTTTTCTTTACATTTTTTTAGTTATTTTATTTATTGTTGTTTTTTCTTCTTTGGGATGAAAATTTCCGGTAATGTTTAACTTTGTTGTTAGTGTTTTCAAAATAAAGTAGGTTTGAAGCTCAACATGTTGTCATGACTAGTTTGTAGGAGCAAGGCGTATCAAGGGTATGCGACGTCAAGGTCTGAAAATCTTCGGTTTCCTATTCAAAGTGGGATTTAGAGTTAGTTCAGCTCTCTGTTACTATTTACACCTTTGATGCTAGAATAAATCCGATAAATCAGCATCCTTCTCAAAGTTGGGTGTTTGTTGGTTATTATATCACCATGTTCTCTGTATTTAGAATAAAATTTATGGTGGGTTTGTGATAATGGCGTTGATATTTCATGCTATTTTTGGGTTATTTGTTCAGATTCGTTTTGGGTTAATTGGGTTTGTTGATCGTGATATCAATAGAATCTGCATTAGACCTTTGATTCTGATAAATCCTTAAGTCATGGACAATGTAATGAGGTTGCATCTCTCTATAGACATATTTAGTGTTGGTTCTCAAATCCATACTGTTACTCATTACTGAAAGATTTATCTTGGTTTGAGTGTTATAGATCTCTTTGTTCTCAGGTTCTAGAACTTGTTCTATTATGGCCAATCCTAGGCGACAGTAATTGAGAAATGATACAGGCCATCCTTGGAAAGATTGAGCCTTTCAAGCTAACCCTATTAATATGCATATGCATATTCCTTTAGTACCAGAATGTTGAGCCTTTAAGAGACAAAATTCTATTTATAAGACAAATTTGAAGCCAATAAACTTCACATCATCACTATCCCTCACATTAAGAACCAAACTCACCCATATTGGTTGGAAATAGGTTAAGTTGGCTCAAGAGGTTGGTAAAATAGGAGAAAAAAGAAACAAAAACAAAAATAAAATAAAAATTAAATTAAAAAGAAGTAAAAATAGAATAAAAAGTCAAGGATGAGTAAGTCGACCTCTAGCCTTCCTTCCTGTAATGCAGTGAAATCCTAAGGGGTGTCTCGACACTGGTACCCTAAGGCGATTAGTGCAGGGAGCTATTGGTTAAAGCTCACTAAGGTTGGTAGAAAGCTTAAGGGGGTTTTGACATTGCACCCCTCTAATAACCTTGTCTTGAAAAAAAAGGCTTCTTGGTGTTTGTTGAAAGAATGTAGAAATTGTGCAGAAATGTGATATGAGGAGTATGGAATTGCTTTTGCACAAGCATATTTTTAAGGGTGCTTGAGAGTGTCATTGTCTTTGATCGTAAGATCGAGGATGGAGTAAGGTATCAGTATAGACCAAATATGCATGTTTGGGTAAGTTTTAGCCTAAAATGACTACTCGACTACCCTTTACCCAAACCTTACATTCTGACTTATAAAGACCTGCATGATCTTGAAAGTTGTATTATTACTACATTAGTGGAGAGTGATAAGAACAACAAGCCTATGGAACCTAAATAAATTATCTTGGGAGATAAATATCTAAACTCTCATAGCTCCATCTAGCTTGCAAATTGATTGGATAGGGGAAGACCATAAACACACAAGTGAGAACCATGGTCTAAATTTGTCTATTATGAGATTAATTCACTATTAAAATAAATAAATTATCTTGATCATATTCTCCATTTTCTTGATAAGGGTAATTCTGGAGACACGTATCACATACCCCTTGGAAAGCTTGATTACTCAGTTTTGGTTAAATAAAAAGGGTGAAATGAACTCTTATCTTCCATTGCTTGAGGACAAACAACTTCTTTCTTTTCTTTGCTTAAGGATAAGCAAAACTTTAAGTTTGGGGGTGTTTGATGAGTGTAAAACTCATCTATGTTTTGAGTTCATTTCACATGCTATTTTGAGCATTTTATATCCATATTCATGTAAAACTCACTAACATTTCTCGAACTTAGTTTTGTAGGATTATTAATTAACAAGTGATTTACCCAAGAGCAAATAGGCGTATATATTCAAGAAGAGTCAATCGGGTGTCTCCACTGATTGCACCAGGAGAAGATGAATTTTCTATACCATATGGAACATCAAATGGTTCAAATTCTATAGTTTGTGATGGCAAATTCGAAACTTTTCCCGGCGACGCACCACTTTTTGCTTCAAATCTGAGTTCAAACGAATAAGTTATGTCATCAACAAGTTGGAGAAAAAAATAAGTCCCTTAGCAATTTTTGTCACGACAAAGCCAGTGACAAAACCCAGATTTTGTCGCAATAGATTTAGCAACAAATTCTGTCACGACAAACCAGTTTTGTCGCAGCGAGTTAGCAGCAACTCTGTCTATGAAACCAGATTTTGTGTAATGAGCTTAACACAAAACAACAGGCCTTTTTTAAGCCTCAGCGCTATTTTGGGCTGTTTCAAAGCCCACTTCACCCCTAGGACTATAAATACTCATTTTTGGTTTTTAGGAGCCTTGAGGAGGTGAGAGAGCACCTCTCATAGGGTTTCTCTCTCTAAAAGCGCCCATTTTCTGGATTTCTTTGTATATTTTGATTTTTAATAAATCTTAGAGTACTTTTAGAGTAGATTTTTATTTCTATTGAAGAGATCTCGGTGCTATACTCAGATATTCAATTTATTTACTGTTGAGACGAAGATTGAAGCTCAAATCTGGATTTTCTCTCTTGTCTCTGATTTATTTCTTCATTTCGTACTTGTTGTTTGATTGGTGATGATTGGAATCAGTAATAGAACATTAAACACCCTAAGTGGTGAGATTAATTGTTGAACATTCAGATTTGCGGTTTCTCAATTATTTTGTGGGTTTGGCTTGAATTTATATAATTGAATCTTGGTCATATAATGAGTTGTTGAATATTAGTAGCTTATCTTGAGGAAAAGTTGTATCTTTGCTCTGATTTCCAGGAGGCCCTCTGAGTGACACAGAGATGGAGATTCCTGAGTGTAAAAAGCAGTAACTTAGGGGTATGTTAGACTAATATTATGAAACTAATGAACTCTAAAAAATTACTTTGATAGATCACTAATTTACTCATGGTGTGATGATTAATTAGATGATGTATCAATTTAATGTTTATATGTCTCACCTCGAGTGATGAGATGACCTCGATCATAGTGTTAGCATAGATGCAATCAAGGAGAGAGAACTTTATTAGATTTGATGGGTGAGAATCTGAATTAAATTATAGAAGGCTTGCATTATCACGTACATGGGGCGAGAATTCTTTAGTCGTAGAAATGATTGTAGTATTGGAAAAGAAAAGCAATTAAATCTTAAAGAGAGTCGGATTCTACAGTAGTATTTAGACTCATTGTCACAAAGAATCTGGTGTGTTAATTAGTGAAATGTATAGTGTAAGGAGAAATCGAGAGCTATACTACATTATCTTAAACAAATTCAGCATTGACTCCGCAGATATTTAACGCTTTCCAGGAAATGTAAGCTGTTTGTAAATAATTATCCTCATTCTAGTGTCTCTCTTCATACCTTTTAGAATTAAGTAGTTAATTATTTATTTGGTAGATTTTAGGATTAGTTTTAAATCAGTTTTGTTTCAATTAAATTGATTTTATTCCACATCTGTTGATTGCCTAAATAGTGAAGAGCCCTTGTAATCGAGGTGATCAAATTCCAATTAGAGAACTCGATCCTCGTGAATGATATCAGGACTTTTTAGAGTCAGCTATTATATGACCGGGTGCGCGGAAAGGGGTTGAGTGTTAGTAATACTTCTCATTTCAATTTTTGAGTACACTTACTTTTGTTTCTAATCAGTTTTTGAGTATTTACCATATTCACTCCCTTGGCCATATTTTGATATATACATCATGTAGTCTTAACAAGTTTCTGGCATTGTTGCTAGGGACTTTAGTTTAGTCCTTGGCGGTAGTGTGCGAAAAATTAGTCAGCCAGTTTTAGGCGCGGGCAGGGATTAGATAATAGTCCTTTGGTAAAAATGACATAAATTTGTATATATAAATTGGTCAACAAGTTTTTGGCGTCGTTGCCAGGGATTAGATAATACTCATTTGGTAACAGTGTCATAAATTTGTATATAAAATTTGGTTAACCGAATGAGGCGATGGATGGAAATCTCAACGTATACATTAGACACGGGTCGCCTAGCCCCGGAAGTGCACCCGACTACGATACAAGGTGATAGTGGTATGCGATGAGAGACAATGTAAGGGATGATAAAGGGTGGGATGATAAGGTGATATCTACTGCTATGGAGGTTGGCTCTGGCGACATCTGATTTGATAAAGAGGTGTAAGTGTCTGGGGGTATGGAAGGTGATGTGTAAGTCTGTGGGGGTATAAAAATCTCGAGTAATGGGTAAGTATAGGGGGGGGGGGGTATCGAAGTAAGCAATGTCGGCTCAGGTGTACCACGACCTCCCTCACCATCACGAACATGACCTCGCCCACCATCTCGACCACGACTTTGCCGATCAACTCTCCTCACACCTCGGGAATAGGCTGCATACGTCTTTGGGTGGATGACCTTGAAGGTCCCCGTGGATGGATTCATGTGATGTGATGCCTCGCGATGCGTAAATTTGGCGGTGAGATGCTCTTCTCAGATCTAGAATAACAACGATCACAACCTGGCTGTTGAAAATTAGATTTTCCATTTCACCGCAAACGATTCGTAAATGAGATAACTCGAAGAAACACAAGCGGATTGTTTGTTAAAAGTCTGGGGCCATTTGTTAAAAAAACACACCACACTAACAAAATTATCACCCGAGTTTTCATAATTATCATCAAAACAAACCCGACCGATATACCAATCTAAGAAATTTTGAAAAAAAAAACAATCCTATGTCGGATATTTACCTGCTGTAGTGTCGAATAGAGTATCATAAGAAGAAAGAATGGAGCAAAATCAGATCCCGAATCGAAGCACTGGTCAGATTTGATCTTTGAGGATGAAGAACAGAACGGGTGAAACAGTCCTATGTCGGAGACTTATCTAATGCAATGTCAAATAGAGTGCCAGAAGAAGAAAGAATTGAGTAAAAATCTGGATGAAATCAAATACTGGTGATTGTGCGGGGATGAACAACATTTCAGCATTAGAAATGAGGAGGAAGAAATGGGGAGGAAGAATATAGGGGCAAAAATAAAAGACTCAAATGTCGTTGTCCAAGACAACGGCAATTGAAGAGATTAAAAAATCAAATACCGTTGTCTTGGATAGCAGCAATTGAATCAAATTCAAGTCCGTAGTTCATGATTGCGGCATTTGAAATTTTGAACAAAAAAACGCTGTCAAGAACAACGGCATTTGCCAACATAAATCCTACATGGCCTAGACGCACTAGTTTAGGCATTATGTTGGCTAAAAAACTAAATTTATCATTTTTTCCCCCACAAACACTATTTCGATCTAAAACTCCATTCTACCACCATGTTTCAAACTTTATTTGTAAAGCGGCCAAGATAAAAGCAATTGGCCTATAAGGTTATTCATCATTCTTTCAAAAAAGAAATGTTGTAGGCTTTCTAAAGTCACTGACTCCATTTTGTTTTATTCACTGATTATTTATCATTTAATTTTTAAATACTTTTTTACTAACATATAAAAAAACAAAAATACTTTTTGCCTAAATAAAATAAGCCTCAATAATTTGTGTTCTTGTTTTGACCCTGGCCCTGCAGCGCTGCATATTACATTGCTACATTGTTGTTGATTCCTGCTTATCTGGTACACTTTTCTTCTCTCCTTATCCAGGCTTTCACTAGGTACATTTCTCATCAATTTTCGGTTTTTCACCGCCAAATTTGTGAACTTATTACGTTTGTGTGTGGGTGTGTGTTTTTTTGTTAAATTTCTAAATTTACTTGGTTGCTTGATTGATGTGATTTTTGTGGTGTATCTGGTTATTAGGATTTTATGATTTTTTTTATTGTTGAAACCTAACTGAAGAGGGAAGAAAATTTTGGGTTTAAGTGCCTATTATTTTGTGGTTATTCGATCTTGAATAGAGCATTTGCACTCAATCTATTTGTTAGAGTGCCCATGAGAGTGGGTATCAAATATTATCCTGTGGATGTACTGTTAATTCAATTCATCAGATTTATATTCAATTTCATTAGGAAAGCATTCATTCTCAGGGCACTTAGAATTCAAATTATAAAATGATATGGATCAACATTATCTGAAATGATAACAAAGCCACATGACCATCAATTCATCATTATAGAGTTTAATTATGGATTTTATACCAAATGAATTTTTTGAAGGTTGGTTGATAATATGTCAAACTGTATCATTGAAGGGTAAGTGACATGCCAAAATATCATATTTTGGTCTTGAAAAATAATTAAACTTAATAAATTAATTCTAACATACTCTTGCTAAGTACATTATCAGATTGACCAGAAAAACCTTTGTCTGGTTTGGTGGCTGGGATCATGTGGCCCTATTATTAGTGATGTTGGTGTATCTGTTACTCAGGACTCAGTTTTCAGATGCTTAGTAAATGTTAAAATAGTAGTATATGAATGAAGATTTTGTCCCTGAGAATTCAATTGGCCCTATAAAGGTGAGATCAGGCATTCATAGAGAGTTATTCCTTATTTACTGGCTAAGATAAGGTGGTATGATTAACTAGCACATATGGGATGCATGGAATTGCTTTTCCATGTAATGAAATGATAAGTTCTATAACAGAGGTTGGTCCTGTGTCACTTCTTAATTTGGTTCCTTAAATCCATTTTTTGCCATTCTGTTACAGTACCAGCTTTTTATGGGAGGAAATATCTAGACTAAAGAAAAACTGATTGAGCTGGTGCATCCCTTGAAATGGTAAGGTGTATTCTGCAAAAAAATAAATAAATCATTGCATAAGGACACACCGTTCAAGTTATGGAATGGATAAAAGAAAAAGAAATTAATGGGGAAAAAAAATAATATCATATTGTTGGTTATCTTATTGCAGAAGAAAAAAAAATGGCAGCAGATATTGCAAGGTTTTTGAGGGACAAATTCATCAACAACTTTGAAGTGGAAGAGAAGGAACACCCTGAACTCCCCCTCCATTCTTTTTTTACAGATATAAAGAATATTTTGGAAGATTACACCATCACCCCATCCACCCCAATCCAAATCAACAACTGGCTTAACAACCTCAACACTGCCCTCACCAAACTGCATCTTATCCAAGGCTCAAAACTCAAACCAAGAAAGGTCCTCTTCAAGGCTACTCCTTCTCCCAGCTCTGGCTTCTCCGTACAACAAAAATCTGGTATAAAATCAGGAAAAATCTTCATCTCTTATTGGATGGAAATTGGTAAAGCCTTCTTCCTCCTCCACTCTAGCAGTTCAATAACCCAAAGAAAGGCTTCCATTTCTTATCGCAGCCATGGCTTTGACGAACAGTTAAAGCACATAGAAGCTATGCTCAATCCATGTGAATCAAGCCCTGGTTTCAAGAAAGTTGCAATTGTTGGGATGGGGGGTTCAGGAAAAACTGCTCTAGCCCGGATGGTGTTCCTCCAGCTAGCAGCTCAGGATTCCTTCTCTCTACAATCTGGATCAAACTTGGCTGAGACACTTAAAGGAGACCTGGATTTTGAGCAGATTGTAATGGAATGCTGATGCAGTGTGGTACTGGGGAGACATTTGAGAAGGATGTGTGTAAATCGTTGTTAGTGGCAGTCGGTTGGAAGGCAAAAGTATTTAATTGTACTTGATGGCATATGGCATATAAACAGAGAGTTGAGTGGTATTTAAAATTAAGGGGCATCAGTGGACTTCAAAGAGATGAAAAATTGTATATATCATCACTACCAGAGTTAGTAAAGTTGCAAGAAAGGATGTGAGGCAGAATAATCTGCATCAGATGCAGCCTATAATGGATAGGAGAGTTGTTGGTCGATATTCACAGATGCTGTCAAGGAAGAGAAGCTCATTTCAATAAGAAATCCAATTTTGTTAAAAATGAAGGATGATATTGTGGATCAGTGTGATGGCCTCCCGCTAGCTGCAAAAACTCTGCCAAAGATTATCTCAAAGCATATCTACCAGATTCAGTAATGTCCTTAACCCTTTTCGATTCCACTTTGATTAATTTATTTTCATGGCTGTGTTGGTTGAACTTACATTGATCCATTATACCATAAAAATTTTCGTAAAATTGATCGATCATAGATTTCAGTTCTCATTGACAGAGCTATGATATCAACCATAGTGCATCACTAATTTGATTGATGTTGAAGAATTTTTTATGAGAGCCCCTCTCTGCCCCCCTTATCACCTTTGGTACCTTTGTTTGTAATGTTCTCCTACCTATGCATGAAAAATGGAACTTGTTTGATGTTAGTGTCTTTTGACTCGCTCCAATGCTTAAATATATTGTCATTCTTGTCATAAAAAAAAAAAAGGCCAAACAAATCAGATATATGAATTTAAATTTGTGATTATATGTAAATAAATACAAATCATATATAAACAAGATAGCGTGGATGGGATCAAGTGAGTACCTAAACCTAACTTAGATTTTAATTTTTAGGTAACAAAAAATTCCAAAGGTGTCTTAATTAGAATAGATTCGAATTATTAGGAAGAATTCACTTATTATCATCTTTATCTCTACATCTAATATGGTGAATTGACTTTTCTTAGTGATCTCTTATTTGTGAGTGATAGCAGTGAGATATGTTACTTTTGTGGATTTGTGATTACAGATGATGATTTACACCTTAGAGGGAAATTACATAGATTAGGATGTTTTAAAGTGCCAACATTTCCATATTCGAATCTATAAAACCAACCTCCTATGTTATACTGGACAAAATATTAAGTAATGGAAAAAATGTCAAACAAAATGTTTTTTTTTTTAATGTTTAGATACAATGGAAAAACGTTAGAAATGAAAATTTTATGTGATTTTCATACTTGTGTATTTTTTAATTACATATTGCATTTACTTCTTAGTAGCTTTAGATAAATCGCAATGTAGTATTGACAAAAGTGCTACTTTTGGCATGATTCTTTTCACCTGAGTTGAGACCTTGCAGCAAGACGCATTCAGAAGCATGGAGATACAGTAAGAAGGTAAACCTCCCCTTACCTTCCACCTTCCCATGTTCTGTTCAACCACTTGCCGAGGAAAAAAAAAAGAACAACGGTATTTCTTTAGCATAAAGTAAGACATAAGATGATGGTTCACTAAAGCGCCATAGCATTCTCTCTTTGTATGTTGTAGGATACATTGGCACTTGCAACATATCAAATCGTTGTCTTTGTCTTTATATTTCAGTATTGATAAGATTAGTAAACTTAAGGCATAACACCAGCATCATTGTAGGTCTGTTATATTAATGTGGACCCTCTTTTGAAGCCTAATCTTAATTGGCCAATATTAAGATCAATGTTTCTACAGCTTAGTGATGCTATACTTGCAACTCATGAGACTATTGCTTCAATTAACTTGCTAATAATAGACAAGAAACAAGTACTATCAAATAAGGGATTCAGGTACTGTGATAGCATAGATGTGATTATGGAAAAGTATTGTTTACAATTGAGGTGTTTTTTCATATATATATAAAAAGTTCTTACAGAGATTTTGAGTGCAAATCTCTATCTTTTAACTTAAATATGCGCTAAATCTTCATTTTCAGTACAAACGTATCTATTTTGTTGAGAATGTATCTTAAAGAGAATGGAAAGACATATATCAAGGAGCTATCAAGGCAATTCAAAGAGCAAATTAAGGGTTGATGTAGGCAAAGGTGGGGGAGTTGGAAACTGCACCAAGAACACTTAGAAAAGGGTAGGAAAATTGATGTGCTAGAGAAAAGTGTACCAAGCTGGAAGGATTTTGTGTCGAATTGATGAAAGTAAGAGTTCAGAAGATTTTTATTGGCTCTTCAACATGTTGGGTGGCTCTAGCTGAGCATAGGCAGATTAAAATGTTTTTATTCAATATGCATTCGTTCTAGGTTTTGTTAAAGAGGTTGGTTGACAGCGTATCTTGTTTGATGGCGAAATCCCAAACAAGATTCAAGAAAAGAAAAAGAAATATGAAATTTTATAATCAATCTTTTGAAAATAGGTATATGCAGTTTAATACATTAGTTCTTATTTGTAAGAAGAAAAAATAATTTTAAAATAGTAATCAGTAAATAAGAGATATAGAAACTAGCAGCTAATGTATAGTAACTAAAATTATGATTTCTATTTATTAACTGATATTATAAATAATGAATAAATAAAGATGTATGACCACGTGAATAAGGGTCTCAGATGAATGACTATGACTTTATTACACTGAACCATAATTGAAACACAACTGAATTTGAATCTCTGTATACCAAACCTCTTATTCATTATAATTATGAAGATACTATTAATATGGGTTCTGGTTAATGGCAAATTAATTGATAAGATTGGTTCTTTCTATCTATTTCTCAGTCCCCCTCTCAAATCTCTCTCAAATTTCTCTCCATATTTTGTATTATCTTAGCTTTGTGGAAAGGCAATTCAAAAAGACATGAAGAACTTTTCAACTCCTCTTACATCAGAAATGAAGTTCTGCCTTATATATAAATCTAAAAAAATGCATTTTTATCTTTTTAATATTTTATATTGATTTCAAATTTAAAATCAGATTCTAATAGCCTGATGCCTTGATTTTTATAGCCAGAAGAGGATGGTAAAAACAGCTTTCATAACCAGAATTTATGGTGAAGAACATATATTGAAAACCATATAACTTGAAGGTATTTGATAACCATTCAAAAAGTGAATTTTTAAGCACTCTAAATAAAACTCTTTTTATGTTAAAAACTCATATTTTACCAGCTTTGTGCATTGTATTTCAGCTCTTATATTAATGGTTTTATTAAATACGGATAATACATATCATTGTTTAAGCCTTTTATAGTGAATTTAAATCCCATAGGAACAAGCGATGAGGACATCTCATGATCTTTGTGCGCTTGGAAGCCAGTGAGTTGGGACATGATCAGATGATGCAAAGACAAAGGATTTTTAGCCATTCTAGGGCATTTCGCACTACATATGCAAATTCTGTAGTAAATATAGGTTGAGCGGTCATTTATATCCTTCTTAAACAAGTCATAAAGTAGCATTTCACACCGCTCTAGGCAGTTAGTTCGAAATTTCGAACTCCTACTCAATAGCAATGCGAAAATGTCAAAAATCACCAAATTAGAAAGTTTGTAGCCAATTATAGGGATCAGGTTTGTGTGGAAACTATTTGTTCTTGAATTCCAAGAAACCTCCAAAGATGTATTATAAATAAGAATAGGGGATGGGAATTGATGGTGCTTTTTCTACTGATACTGAGCTAGAGCTTATTGGTGTTTCTGGGCTGATCGGTCTGGCTGGATCGATGAATAACCTACAAAGGTGGTCAGAGGCGAGGGTATGTCTGTTTTTCTCAGTGTTAGTCAGTTCTTATTGCGTGAGATATCAGCATTGTATGTTCTTTTTTGTTGTGCACTTTCTTTATAGTTTAGATTGCTGAAGTGTTATCGTGTTTGATCAGATAAACACCATATTCAGCAATTGTCTGACATCTTTCCGATTAGGTAGGAGATATTCTCTTCCTTATACATTATGATATTAGAGAGGGTAGTTTAGGGCGCGTGTCATTAGGAGATCATGCTTCCTTAATGGAGGTGAATCTAGATGAAGGAGTGTTTTCATTTTCCTCTGATCTGGCCCGGTGGAGGCGTGGTGTGCTTTGTCACAGTCATTGCTGAGCTTAGTTCCAGCCACTGGGCTCGCACCGGGATGTTACCATGGTAGGAGTCCCCACATGGGGCTCTGTGCATGGAGGATGCAGTAGTTTGGGTTGGTTCCTGACTGCGTTATGTTTTATGGTGGATCCACCAAGCACTGTTGTTTATGACCCTTAGTAGAAGTGGCAGGCTTGGGTGAGTGGAGTCGTTACGGGATCGAACAGCGAATTTCACGTGGTAGAACGGGGTTCTTGATCACAGGCATGCGTGGGTGGTGTGTCGCGATGTGGTGGCTTCTCTTCTACTTTCGCGTCCATTTATTCGTTTCAATGTATTAGAAGGAACCTCCTCCAGCTATTTGAGCGACATCCATTTGGTCTTGAACCTCTTTCTGTTTCTTTTGTTCATTGACCCTCTCTTTCGTGGTCTCGGATTTTCTTTCTAAACGCAGTCATTTCTTTCGGGAGCGCTCTGGTAGTTATCGCTAACAGAATATTAAATTAGTTTGCAGATATGTGGTGAGATCCTTCACTTCCCTTAATGGGTGAATCACAGAATCATGAAGGAGGAGTGTTTTCCTTTCCTACTGACTCAGTAGTTGAGTGGATTATCCTTGTTACCCGGTCGGAAGCCCCTTTGGGCTTAGATTGACCACAGGCTCACCGGGATATTCTATGGGTGAGTCCCACATGGGGCTCTACTGCCGGCCCCACGGAGGATGCCAGCCCGTTTTAAGGTTCGTTCCCTAGGCCTGCGTTATGGGCCTATGGGCTGATTTTTTAAGCACTATCAGTGGCCCACAACCCTTAGCCGAAGTGAGCTTGGGTAAGGGCTGAGTCGTTTCTGGGATCGAACAACGAATTCCACGTGGCCGAACAGGGTTTGCTGATCTAGGCTTGTCGTCGTCAATCGTATCGCAGTAATGGTGGCTTCTCTTCTACTTTCGCGTCCATTTCATTGCGTTTCCAATCTTTGATAGAGGAACCTCCTCAGAGCTATTTGAAGCGCATCCACAGTCTTGAACCTCTTTCCTACGTTTCTTTGTTCTTCAACCCTCTTTCTCTGTGGTCTCGGATTTTTCTTTCTCGAAACTTCTTTGATCATTGCTCAGGACTGCTCCTGGTAGTTTCTGTCGTTCTATCTTGCTTAGGGTCGTCTCCGTTGCTCTCTTTCCTAGTTTGGTACGTCTTCCTTCTTCTTCCCCTGTTTACCTTTTCTTATTCTGGATTTCGTGGGTCCCCGGTGGTCATTGTTTGTTTCCTCTTCCTCACTTTTTTGGTTGGAGTTCTGTCGAGCGCGTCTTAGCCGTGGGAAGTTGTTGTTCTGACTTTAGGGTTATTAGGGAGTGTTTGGTTGGGATTCCGCCTATTTTTCATTCATTCGACCTCCCTTATATTTGCTTAATCATGTGTACTTCCTCTAGGCTCAATCGTTCTTAAGTGCACATAGGGAGTTCGTCAGAGGAACACAGGTTAGGGCAAGCGGGTGGAAGATCGGCCAGTCCGAGTTAATTTGTTCTTGTGGGTCCCTTCAAGCGGGACCTCCTTCAGCAGCAAAAGCGAAAACGGAGTTAGTGAATCAAGTACCACAGGCGGGTTCGGCTAGCAGGGGGCATTGGCAATGCGAAATGCCGGAAAGCGATGGGCCACTGAGTCGAGTCGAGCCCTTTTTTAGACATACCTTCACCTCTCGCTACAGGCCCTCCTCTGGCGTTTATGTTTGGTGCCCCGATTCCCTTACTTCTTACATCATCCAAGTGCCGAAGATGGTTTGCTTCTTTGGCGGCCTTCGAGAACGGCCTCCGCTTTCCTTGCATCCCGCTATCGCGTCTTGCGGCGCTGCAGGTCGTAGTCGACTTTCTCCCGATTTAGGGCGTTACGGTGAGGCTCTTTGGTCATCTTTAGAGATAAAGGTCTCGGGGTTCCCAGCATAGCTTTGCTCCTGGACTTCTTTAGTGTGAAGGAGGTCGTAGAGGGCTTCTTGTACATTTCAAGCTCGATGCGGCGATCATCTCGGATCTTAGTCCTCCTCGAGCTCTTTGGAAGGAGGCCGTTATTTTTCGTCGGTGGAGGTAAGTGATTGGGAGTCTGATCCTGGCGGCCAGGAGATACACTCGGCATTTGCATTGTTTAATTTGCCCCAGGAACCTATGTGAGCCTCTAGTTTGCGTTAATTGGGTTTAGCCTTGAAAGTCGCGAGGTGTTTCTAATTTTGCTTTGGTTATGCGGTTTCGGGAATTCGCCTAATCTAGGTCCAGGGATGAAGAGGTGGGCGGAAGTTGGCTAAATGTGGCACTTGATTGTATTCTAGCTTATTAGATCGGATGTTAAGACGCCACAGTGCAAGATCTTCTACCCTCCACTTTGAGGCCACCTCAATCCTCACGTCATGAAGCGCTTCTCGGGAAGAGCTTGAGCGAGAGATGAGTTGTTGGAAAAATAAAAGAGTATGGCTGATATCACTAGTTTGCCCCAGGAAGCGACCATGCGGCTCGAAGCCCGAATCTCGAAGTTGGGGCGTCTCTTCACCACTGTCTATTAGGAGCAAAGGGTTGTCGGGATAATCCGGCGGGGAGGTGTGCGCCTCATCTTGTGGGCGAGGTGCAGCGGTGTGATCCACAGCCAGCTCTCCTCGTATTGTAGTAGCCCGAGTCCTCGGGAGGACCGCGAATCTTTGAGTATCACGCATCTGCGTTTGGAGCCTCGGTGCAGCGTAGAGCTTCCTTCACGGGTGGGCGGGGAGAGCATCTCGGACATGAGGGACGGGACTCGTTGTAGGAGCCTTGAGGCTAGGCTGTTGGGGCCTTGTCTCCGTCTGCGGTCGACCTTAGAGGCGGGTGCATGTCGGATTGAGAAGCTGGCCTCATTGCTTCGGGGAGCGGTTATGGTCTGTCCCGACGTCTTTGCTCGTCCATCCTATCATTGATTTCGATTGGCCCTTACCTTTGTCTTGTTTACCGGTGGTTGCCCGTGGCACGTGAGGGGCTTGTTTCTCGAGGGATGCGTGGGGCGGTAGGCGTATAGAGGTTGCTTCCACGACCTCGAAGAGAGGTAACTGTGAGATCGGGTGTGGCGCTGACAGGGATCTTAGTAAAGTACTCATCGACTTGAAGCATACCTCGGCGGCGAATCACGGTGAAAAACGAGAAAAAGGCTCGGGGATGAGTTGAGGGCTGGCTTACGGCCTACGGATGGTCAGGGTGAAATCTCTGCTTGGTCGCCCGGGGAGGAGGAGGTAAAGGGTAGGGGTGGTTGCGGGTAGTCGGAGTTGGCGTGACCCGAGGCAAGGAAGAGGCCCTGCTTGGCTAGGGACCCGGCAGTCTCGAAAACACCACAACGAGCAAGGTCGCTGAGGGTCGTTGGTCGAGGCAGTGGGGCTTTGGATGAAGAAATGCCACGGGCTTCGTGATGAACTCCATAGGCAGCAGGCCTTGGTTAGCCAAAAGGAGAGGGTGATTGCCGAGCTGAGGGACGAAGCATGTACCTTATGGGCCTCCGGGTGGCTCGCTTTTCGGCGTAAGGCTTCTAAAGCCTACCCAGGTTTGAGCTTCAATTTCTCGAGTTCTTTGCTTTCGAGGGCCGAGGTGGGAGAATCGGCTCGATGGGGAGGGATGGCCTTGGGGTGTCTTCGATTGTGCAGCTCCCCACTCTTCTTCTGGCGACCATGAGTGAGGCTGCTCGAGCTCAGGCTGATGTAGGCTCTTATAATGTGATTTGACTGGTGGAAACACACATTCGTGTATTCATGCTTCATGAATCCTTTGTCCTTCTCATCCCTTTATAGCTTCAAAGACTGGTACATGTAACAAAGCGAACTCTATGATTTTCCATATAGGTGGGGCTATGTGGCCTTGATAGTATTTGCTAGGCTTTTAAACTAAGCCGGGGCTCTCTTGAACTGGGCCTATATGGCTCCAGCCCACCCCAATTAAGCTACTTTGCTCTCTCGGACTCTGAGCTACACGGCTCTTTGCAAACTGAGCTACATGGCTCTCTAATACCCGAGCTCCTGGCTCTTATCGAACTGAGCTACATGGCTCTCTAATAGCCGAACTCCTGGCTCATGTCGAAATGAGCTATATGGCTCCTTTCCATTACACGACGACGTGACTCTTAGCAAGCCCAGGCTACTAGGCTCTTATTGAAGGCTGAGCTACTGGGCTCTTGTTGAGCGAGATACGTGGCTCTCCTAATGCTAGAAACTCTGGCTCTCTAATACCGAGCTCCACGGCTCTTGTCGAGGCGAGCTATATGGCTGCTGGGACTCCCAGCTCTGAGGCTCCTCTCATATCAGAGCTCCCAGTTCTTGTCGAGGGCGAGGCACACATGGCTCTGGGCAGACTTTGAGCCTATCGGCTCTTTGTGAAGCCCAGGCTACATGGCTCTGAAGCCAGGCAAGCGGGCTCTCGGGACTACGAGCTCTACAGCCCAGCTCTTTGCGGCCCAGGCTACATGGCTCTCTAATACCCGAGCTCCTGGGTCTTTTCGTCTTCCTTCCCTTAGGAAAGCGCACGTAGTTTTAATGTCGATCTACAGAGAATCGGAACAGATTGCATGACTTCCCAAGGTGTCTAGGCTCCCTTACAAATAACTGCCTTCCTTCGAGGGCGTAAGTCATACGCCGCTCTCGTTTTCCTTCCTACCTTTGCCAAAATCGGAGTTCGGACATGATGAAGCTTCAGGGTTGGATTGCCCCTTGTGTCAATCATTTGAGTGAGTCATAGGTCGTCGTTCGGTTTCAATGTTCTTCCATTTATTTGGAGTTATTGTTGTTCCACTAGTCTTGCCATTCTTTGGAATTGTGTTGTTCCTAGTCACGCCATTTCTTTGGAATTGTGTTGCTCCCGATCCCAGCCATTGATGGAGTTAGATTAGGGGAACACGTTTGGAGGGGGCGGCGTGTTAAATGCCCAGTCTTGTTTCTTATGCTTCCTCTCTCCCCCTCTTTTCTCTTTTTTTTTTTTTTTTTTTTACTTCCCCTTTCTCTTTCTTGTGGTTTTTGCCTTGAATGAAGCGAGGCGCTTCTCATCTTTATATCTATCCTCCCTTTTCTGCTTTCCTTTTCTCTTCCATACCGATTTCTTTTTTTTTTTTTTTTTGAGATGTGGAGGCTTGGGTTTGCGTTGTAATCTTCTGAGATGTAGAGAGCGGTTTTGCTGATTGTAATTTTCTGTAATAACTGTAATCAAAGTACAATCCTTTGAAAACACCTCTATCTGTATGATGTTTCATGTAACCTTTCAAGGCCGCCAGACCCCAGTGGATCATAAAATCGAGCTCCTCGGTTCTTTCTTTATAATTTACGAGTAGGTACTGGCTGAACATAAACTGTGAAAAATAAAAACGGTTATTTGAATAAAATCTAAGAAATTCATTTAACATTTAATAGATCTTTGTAACACCCTAAGAAAGATACTAAGTTGTTTTCAACATGTTTAAGGGTATTTGTAGACTATAAATTAAAATTTTTGTAAGTCATCTTGAAAATACAAAACTTAAAACTCGGAAGTTGTACAAATTATAAGGGCAAAACCGTAATTTGTCCAAGAGACATCAGACATAGATTTATATAATTAGAGGCCAAAGTATAAATAATGAGATTTGTAATGTAATTAAGGAAAGTTAATAAGCTAGAATGCTACAAATAATTTAAAACCTTTATTCTAAGAGGAGTTGGGAGACCAAAATGCATTTTGGTCTCCAAACAAGCTTCTGGGAAGGAGGAGGAAGAAAGGAAGAAGAGAAAGAAGAAGAAAGAAGAAGGAGGGGAGCAAATCCAAAGGTATGGATGTAGTGACTTTAGTATGGAACTTTAGTTTTTAATATGGGCTGAATTCAAGTATGGTTATGGAATTCTAAGGCTTGGTTTAGTTAATGGCTTGTCTCCAAAGCTAGGGTTTGTTAGAATTCATTCTAACCTTGGATCTCTTGAAATTAGGGTTGGTAAAACCCCATATGGAACAAGGTAGGTATAGAATCCTCCCTTTTGGGTTGGATACATGTTAAATGAAAGGAAATTGAGTTAGGGTTTTGATCAAACCCTAACAAATCTTAATTACTTAAGTGTGTATATGGGTGGTAACCCATATTAGAATGATATTGGAGGAATTAATGGAAAGTTTTTGAAAAGAAGACAAGAAGTAGAAAGAGGAATTGAGTAGAAAAGTGATTATAGATGAATTTGAGTGATCTTGGAAATTGATTATGAGGTATAGAGTTGATTGGGTTGAAACATATGGAAAAATGTGAGAAAACACCCATTACGGGCATTCTCGGGTGTCTTCTACGGTTACCTCAAATTGAAGTTCTGGTACAACTTTGGTCCCCAGTCGATTTTGGCAGAGTTCTCAGGTAGGATTAAGTTCTACCGGTACAACCTGTCTGGTTTTCTGTTCGACCGGTTTATTATTTTGGCATAACTTGCTCATTTCTTAGCACTCAGTTGAGTGTTCAAGTGGCATAAAATAGACTTCAAGAACAAAACATATTTAATAAGTATCTCCAAATTCTGACTCTAGATAATAAATTCCTCCAAGTGGAGCATGTAGGCCATTTCCTGCATCAGTTGATCATAGAGTAGTCCGAGTTGTTTCGGATGTAACTTGAGTTTCGGTGCTCCGAATGGGGTGATTCAATTGGAATAGAACCCTTAGCACCTTAACTTTAAAGGACTAGTTGGCATGAAAGTGCCATAACTTGAGTTTGGATGATCCGATTGGATTGATTCCAATTCCCGGGTAAAGTAGATTCTTAGTATAATAAGAATACATGAATAAGGTGATTACATGCGCATCATACATACCGAGTATATGAAATCTGATACGTCATGAACACATGGTGGCTAGATGCCTTATTATAAGATATTAAGTTCTTGAACTCATATAATTATAAAATACACGAGACCGATTATTAAGCGAAATAGCACTCTGACGATTAATTGCCGGTACTCGATTAGTGCTCGGCACTCTGATCTGATTAGTACTTGGTACTCACATTAGTGATCAGAAACTACTGTTTTGGTGTGCCCGGTACTCCAGGTTAGTGCTTTCGGCACTCTGATGCACAGTAGTACTTTGGTACTCCTGTTAGTGCTCCGGCACTCCTGTTTTGGTCGTACTTGGTACTCCGTTAGTCTTCTGGCATCCTGGCCGGTTAAGTGCTCTACGGCCTCCACCCTTGCACGATTAGTGCTACGGCGCTCTGTTCAATCAGGAAATTCTACTTTGTACTCACGGCACTTCCGTGTATAGTACGCCCGGATGCTTATTATCGATGTCTTACACTTTATTAGAACTAGTCAAGATATTCATATTATATGATATGCTGAATAATGAATAAGAGGACATGAAGGTGTATCGTTATGATCTGTAATACCTAAGGGTATTTCTGAATATGAGTAAGCTCTGTAACTCCTACGGGAGATCTGAATAAATATAAGTCACATGTCTGATCATAAGTCGATAGTACCTGCAGTGCGTCCCGTACAATAAACACATGTAGTACTACGGGTGTTGCACATATAAGAATAAGCATAAGTAATTGTATAAACCCATGAGATGAATGCATGTAATTTCTGATATCTGTTATTGTTATATGCTTATTATAACTGTATACATGCATATTATATATGTTTCCCACTAAGCGTAAAACTTAGCACGGGTTTTTAATCCCGGGTGTAGAGTGCGAGGAGAAGGCGTCGAGAACTGTTCTTGGGGCCAACACCACGACTAGGGGTTCATCATTGTAGGTTCCTCACTCACGATCGATGGTAGCAAATGTATAGTTTTGAATATGTAATGGGACTGATCTTTGTATATATGTGATACTTGTAAACACCCTTCTGATGGTAGTGTTATTTTGGACTTTTGTATATGATGTTGATATATTATAAGACTTGGATATACCCGATGTCTAATTAAAGCGAGTAAAGAGTCGGTATATGTTCTCGCGTCCGGAAGCCGGTCGGATCCGCCGTCGGGTTGGGCCAGGTTGAGGCGTGGTGAGGAGTGGTATCGAGCCTGGGATTTGGCGTTTTACGGAAGAGTCTAAGATTTCGAGTACTTTTACATAGAATGTGTTGGCTGTCTGCGGATATCTTTGTTGTTTATTGTCTAGAATGGATCCACCTCGGAAGGCATGGAGTAGAGTATTGAAGTCGATCCTTTGGATCCATGCGCTTAGGTCAGTCAGAGTCAACGAGGAATGAAAATGCTTCAACTGAAGCATTGGTAAAAGTTTCTCGGGAGGGATATGGCAAGGTCTTAGATCGACTCAGCACATGAGCTCCAAGTGATGCAATACGAAGCATGGAGTGGAAGGGTCGAGTGGTGAGTATGGAAGAATCGATTAAAGCGAGAGTTTTGGCTTGAAAAACTTGAAAGGGTTTAGATGAAGCGAAATGTCCAGTGGACCAAGGGTCACATGTGCGGTTTTCATTGCTGCAAGATGAAGCTTATGATTGGTGAAGTTGGTTTGAAATCCACTATTATATCCGATTACATGGGGACTGCCACGTCACAGAGTTTAATAGAAAGTATATCCGATGATTCTGAGAATTGAAATGGGAAGAAACTCTTGACTCTAAGACAAGGGAAAATGACAGTGGCCGAATGAGAAAGAATTCGACCGCCTCGATAAATATGCAAGATAGTTCTTCTTTTGAAAGAATTCGAGATGTGGACCAGTTTGAGGAGGGCTACATGAGTCTATCAAGGTACCTGCAGTACATTGCTTATTCTGATCATCGATTTTATCGGTTGGTGCGGCTATAAAAATTGAGAAATCTGAAATGAAGAGTCAAGAAAGAAAGAAGAAAAAGTTCTGGCAGAGGGGTTCCTCTTCGGGGAAAAGACACAGAGAGTCTGAGGTTGATTCGGTCACGAGTCAGAGCTCCTGAGGGGGTAGGAGATGAGGACCTGCTTGGCACAGTTCCGGTCGAAGAGGCATCTCGGCCAGACCAGAGGGAGTACGTATGCCCACATTGCCCGCAGTTATCGCAGTGGTATTTGCGAGACGAGTGGCGGAGGTTGTTTTTCGATGTGGGATCTGAGCATGTGATAGCCCATTTGTCACGGGGATTGGGAGGATCTGAAATCCTCGAGGTAGTAGAGGAGGGTCGAATGTGCCTCACGGACTCGGAGTAAGGGAGTAGAGGGCGAGTGGCTGATGGTGGGAGATGTGGCATGAAACGGTCAAATGCGATCCTGCTACGGCCCGGCCACGAGCTTATGCGGTGAGGCTGAAGATCAGGACACTTTGGGGGTTATTGCTTGGGTACATTCCTCTCTTTGATATTGATTTATATGCTTTTGACTGATCAAGACTCTACATTCATATATATGCATGGAACAAATGAATGACAAACTCTGTGGTATTTAATCGATTATGACCTACTTGTTACAAGTCCTCACGGGGCATAGTGTTGTTAGAGTCAGCCGATGCGTATAAATTGTCCTTAATGGTCCATGATAGGGAATTCTCGATTTGATCTAATTGCTTTGCCTTTCATGAGTTTGATTTGATCTTAGGAATGGATTGGTTATCTAAACAGATATAAGTTAGTAATGATAAGAAAATAGTCACCTTAAATGTCTGACTGTCAGTAAGAATAAAATATGATCTGAATCGGCAAGAAAGTTATGTCGGCTATGGCTTGGGCGATTTTGAAAGGTTAATGAAGCCTTTTTGTCTTTGATTCTTGACTCCAAAGAGGCAAGTAAATTTAAAGTATTCTGTGATTAGAGTTCACGATGTGTTTCTAGAAGAGTTCTGGAATGCCACACGAACGAGAAGTGGATCTCTCTATTGAAGTTGTAGAGAGCGATATTTCGAGGACACCTTACCTTATGGCTCAGGCGGGCGAAAGGAGTTGAGCTTCGGCTCAGGAGCTATTGGATAAGGGTTTCATCTGACCTAGTGTTTCACCTTAGGATGCGCCGGTTTTATTTGTTAAGAAGAAAGATGGCACTCTTCGGATGTGCATTAACTACCAGCAAATAAGCAAAGTGACAGTTAAAAATAAGTACGGGTTGCAGGCAGAAGATTTATTTGATCCAATTGAGAATGAAGTATGGCTCTCGAGAAGATAGACTTGCGATCGGGATATTATCAACTCAGGGTAAAAGAGGTTGATGTCAGCAGCTTTCGGAGCACATTATGGCCCCTTCTGAATTTTGGTCATGCCATTTGGGTTTGACTAATGCTCAGAAATTTGCGTTGGACTTGATGAATGGGTTTTCCGCCCCTATTTGGATCAATTTATTTAGTAGTATTTATTGATGACATCCTGGTGTATTCCTAAAGATGCCGCAAGAACATGAACACCATTTGAGGATAGTGTTCTTGAACTTTGAAGAATCGGATTGTTTGCCAAGTTAAGTAAATGTGATTTTTTGCTTAAGGAAGTGTCATTCCTAGGCCATACTGTATCTACTGAAGGTATTAGAGTGGACCTAGTAAAAATCGAAGCAATTGTGAATTGGAAACCTCTCGGAATGCAGGGTGAGAAGTTTCTTAAGGCTTAGCGAGGTTATTATCGGAGATTTGTACAAGGCTTTTCGAGTTATAGCATCCCCCGAACACAGATTACTCAGGAAGAAAGTGAAATTTGGCCCCAGGATGATAAGTGCCAATCTAGTTTTGAAAAATTAAGAAATCTTTGGTTGAAGCACACCGGTGTTGATTCGACTGCTGCGGGTAGGGATTACGATTATCTGATGATGCTTCGAGGATAGGACTTGGGATGCGTATTGATGCAGAGGATGGGAAAGTGGTGGCTTATGCTTCGAGCGATTGAATGCATGAGGCAAACTATCCCACACATGATTTGGGTTAAGCATTTGTAGTGTTCGCTTTGAAAATTTGGAGACACTAAATTTATATGGAGAAAAATGCTAGAATTTTCAGCGATCATAAAATTAAAATGTTGCTAACTCAAAAGATTTGAACTTGAGGCAACGTCAGTGGTTGGAATTCTTGAAAGACTATAAATTTGTATAATTGATTTACCACCGGGAAAGCAAATGTAGTACTTGGTCTTGTAGTAGGAAATGATTTACGCTCGACCTTGAAAAGATTATGATTGGAGATTTGCAGATGGAGCCTTGTTGGCTCGGTGGATATGATACTAAATTAAGACAAATGATAGTGAATGCTTTCGGAAAAATGATACAAGTTAAAGAATTGGCTGGGATTAATTGATCTTGGAGACAAAGGCGATTTGCCATAGATGGAAGTGGAGGTTTGTTGTCTGAAGCAGTTATGTGTCTTAGAATGATATGGAATTGAAAGAAAATATTATGTAAGCCACCCAATCTTGTTTTTCACCATGCATCTGGAGTAATAAATGTACCGGGATATGAAACAGTCCTACTAGTGGCGAGGGATGAAAAAGGACATTTGGTGGCTTTAAGTGTCTAGCGATGTGATAGTAAAAATTTGAACACGAGTACCATCCCAGGTTTATTGAATCCTTCGATTCCCCCGATGGAAGTGGGATAACATAGTATGGATTTCGTGTCAGGTTTCCCTCACCCAGAAAGAAACATGATGCAATACGGGTAATAAGTGATGGTGACCAAATGCACTCGCCTTCTTAGGTCGACTTGACTACTCCATGGATCGTTTAAAGCGGACCTTTATGTGAATAAGAAATTGTTAGATTACATGGCATTCCGAATCGATAGTGTCCGTAGCGATCCTCGATTCACGTCGAGTTTTGGAAAAGTTGATCGACTTTTAGTGCAGATTGAATTTTACTTTGCTTTCCATCCACGGCCCGATGGGCCGGTCACGAAAAGTGATCAGTATTAGAAGATATGCTTGGGGCTGTGTATTAGATTTTCGGAAGTTGCGGATAAGTGCGTTCCCTCATGGAATTTACTATAACGCGATTATCAATCGATATTAGTATGGCCCGTGAAGCTCTGTATGGAAAACGATGTAGAACTCCTCGTGTTTGGATAGAGATGAATGAGCATAGATTATCGGACCTGAATTAGTAAAAGACACGGAAAGAAAAGTTCGATTGTCGGAGATTAAAGGCATTAGACAAGGTCTTATGCTAATTTGAAGAGAAAAGATATAGAGTATGAAGTCGGAGATAAAGTGTTTTTGAAAGTATCTCCGTGGAAAAAGATACTCCGTTTTGGAAGGAAAGGGAAACTGAGTCCACGATTCATTGGCCCTTATGAAGTTTTAGAAAGAGTTGGACCGTGTAGGCGTGTCGTTTGGCACTTCCTCGGGGGTTAAGCCAAACTACGTGATGTATTCCATGTGTCTATGCTTAGTAGATCATAGTTGACCATCGCACAAATTACCGAGTTCAAGATACTTGCAAGTCTGAGAAGATTTCACCTTCGATGAAGAAGTAGAAAGCTATTAGATCGTGAAATAAGGCGATTCTGAAACAAGCCAAGTTCCAGTAAAAGTGCTTTGGCAACATCATGGTATGGAAGAAGCGACATAGGAACGGAATCGTGATGAAGTCTGATACCCTCAGCTCTTGATTCAGGTAATTCGGGGCTAGAAATTTATTTTAAAGGGGAGAATTATACCCAGAAGATATCCTAGTTGTTTTCAACATGTTTAGGGTATTTTGTAGACATAAATTAAAATTTTAATAGATGCTTCTTGAAAATATAGAAACTTAAAAACTCGGAAGTTGTACAAATTATAAGGGCAAAACCGTAATTTGTCCAAAGAGGGACATCAAAGACATGGGTTATATAATTAGAGGCCAAAGTATAAATAATGAGATTTGTAATGTAATTAAGGAAAGTTAATGGCTAGAATGCTAAATAATTTTAAAACCTTTATTATAAAGAAGTTGGGAGACCAAAATGCATTTTGGTCTCCAAATAAGCTACGGGAAGGAGGAGGAAAAGGAAGGAGAAGAAGAGTAAGAAGAAGAAGAAGGAGGGAGCAAATCCGAGGTATGGATGCTTGACTTTAGTATGGAACTTTAGTTTTTGTATGGGGCGGAATTAGTATGGTTGTAGATTACAGGCTTGGTTTAGTTAATGGCTTGTCTCCAAAGCTAGGGTTTTGTTAGAATTCATTCCTAACCTTGGATCTCTTAGAAATTAGGGTTGGTAAAACCCCGTATGGAACTAAGGTAGGTATAGAATCCTCCCTTTTGGGTTGGATACATGTTAATGAAAGGAAATTGAGTTAGGGTTTGATGAGCCCTAACAAATCTTAATTACTTGGTGTGTATATGGGTGGTAACCCATATTAGAATATTAGGAGGAGATTAATGGAAAGTTTTGAAAGAAGGCAAAGTGAAGAGGAATTGAGTAGAAAAGTGATTATAAGATGAATTTGAAGTGATCTTGAAGTGATTATGAGGTATAGAGTTGATTGGGGTTGAAACATATGGAAAAATGTGAGAAAACACCCGTGCAGGCATTCTCGGTGTCTTCTACCGGGTACAAGTTGAAGTTCTACCGGTCTGACTTTGATTCACGATCCGATTTTGGCCAAGTTCTTAGGTAGAAGTTAAGTTCTGCCGATCACGACATTAAGTTTTCCTGTTACGACGGTTTATTATTTTGGCTATAACTTGCTCATTTCTTATCGATTTGAGTGATTCAAGTGGCCACTTAAAATAGACTTCAAGAGAACAAAACATATTTAATAAGTATCTCCAAATTCACAGCTCTAGACGCCAAAAAATTCACTCCAAGTGGGGCTATGTGCAAGCCCATTTCCTGCATCAGTTGATCATAGAGTAGTGAGGTTGTTTGGAACTTAGTTCGATTGCTCGAATGGTGATTCCAGTTGGAATAGAACCCTTAGCACCTTAAATTTAAAGGAGTACAAAGATATAGTGCCAAATATGAAGTTAAGACCCCAGAAAAGTGAGTATTTCAACTGTCCCTCGGGTAAAATCGGTAAAAAAGACTAGTTGGCATGAAAGTGCCATAACTTGAGTTTGGATGATCCGATTGGATTGATTCCAATTCCCGGGTAAAGTAGATTCTTAGTATAATAAGAATACATGAATAAGGTGTGATTATACGCATCATACCTTACCGAGTATACTGAAATCGATCTGTCATGAACGCACATAAGTGGCTCAGGCTGCTTATTATGAGATAGTAAGTTCTTGAACTCATATAATTATAAAAATACAGACAGGTTATTAGCGGAAATAGCACTCTGATACGATTAATTGCCAGGTACTCCGGGTTAGTGCTCGGCACTCTGATCGATTAATTGCCCGATTTACTCTGGTAGTGCTCAGGCACTCCTGTTTTGATTAATTACTTGGTACTCAGGTTAGTGCTCAGGCCTCGATCACAGTAGTGCTTTGGTACTCACATTGAGTGCTCCGGCACTCCTGTTTTGATTCGTACTTCTGTACTCCTGTTAGTGCTACGGCACTCCTGTTCGGTTAAGTGCTACGGCACTCCTGTCCTGATTAGTGCTACGGCACTCCTGTTCAGTAATCTGGCAATTCTACTTTGTCTTCTGACACTTAGTATATTGCAACCCGGATACTTATTATACGATGTCTTACACTTTTAATATTAGAAGTAGTCGAGTATTCCCATAATTATATGATAATAACTTTGAATAATGAATAAGAGGACATGAAGGTGCTGCTCGTTCGACTCTGTAATACCTAAGGGTATTTACGAGATATGAGTAAGCTACCGTAACTCCTACGGGGAGATGCGAATAAATATAAAGTCACATGTCTGATATAAGTCCGGTGAAACCTCACAGTGCGTCAAGTACAACAATACAGCTAATAGTACCCTCACGATTACTTTTATAGAATAAGCATAAGTAATTGTATAAACCCATGAGATGAATGCATGTAATTTATTATAGATTATTGTTATATGCTTATTATAGCTTGTATACATGCATATTATATATGTTTCCCACTAAGCGTAAAACTTAGCACGGGTTTTAATGTCAGGTGTAGATGCAGAGAAGACGTCCAGGAACTTCCGCATTCTTGAGACTGACACACGACTAGGGGTTCATCATTGTAGGTTCCTCGCGCTCACGTCGGTAATTGTAAATGTATAGTTTTTTGAATATGTGGGACTGATCTTGTATATATGTGACACTTTATAAACACCACTACGGTGGTAATTACATTTTGGACTTTAATATGATGTTGATATATTATAAGACTTGGATATACCAATGTCTAGTGCTTGAGTAAAGAAGTCATTGTTATATGTTCGTCGGCCGGTCGGATCATGATCGGGTTGGTGGGATTTGGGGCGTGGCGGAATCTAATATGAGGTTTGTGGATAAAGCGCTTTAGGCGCTCGGCATTCCGGAGTGGTCACGAGTCTTTCCCTGCTTATGTTTAAAGCTCATGGTTGCGGTCGGACTATCCAAGTGATATGATGCTCGGGTCCCTCGATTGGAGTCCCGAGTTTCAGTGAGTAGGGTCTTTCCTTGCTGGACGGAGTTTCTTGAACACTAGGTCTCCAGGCTTAAAACTATTGGGCCTAACCTTTCGATCATAGTACCTTGTTGTTCTCCATTGGTAGTCCTCGCGTTTCCAAGCCTGCTCTCGCTTCTCCTCCAAGAGATCAAGTTTAAGCGGAGAGACTCCTCATTGTGCTCAGCGCTTGCGAACTCGACCCTAGGTGACTTGAGCCCAACTTCGACAGGGGCTACCGCCTCGGTGTCAAATGCTAAGGCGAATGGAGTTTCTCGAGTTGCAGACTCGCGTGTAGTTCTGTATGCCCATAGTACCTCGGGGAGTAGTCCGCGTTTCAGCATAGGTTTTCCTAGTTTAGTCTTCAATCTTGCTTTGGGAGTCATATAGTGACCTCGAACTGTCGAGTTAGGCTAATGGATGGTGAGGGAAGAATAGTAATTCTTGATTAGAGCTCGGCGCAAAGTTCCTAAATTTCGGGTTGTCGACGACTTTCCATTGCTCGGATACCAGTAGCACTGGGATTAGAACCCACATATTATGGTATGCGAATGAAGTTACGTAGTTTTATGCCGGTGATTCTTTGCCCGATGGCTCGGCCTACGCCCATTAGGTGATAGTCCTCTATAGCAGCCAATTTGGCCTCTTCCCGATGGCGAAATTTGATATATCTATTGCGGCCTACTTGAAAGGCCGGGACTTATGATCTGGGTCAATGGCTCGGATGGGAGGTGGGAGATCTTGGCATGCTCTTGACAGATTTTGCATTTTTTGACCAATTTCGTGGCGTCTTTGAGCATCGTGGGCTAATAATACCCTTGCCTCAGGGTTTTTCCTACGAGGCCTGACTGATATGGTTGCCACGGATGCCTTTGTGCATCTCCCCAAATGCGTAAATTGACATCTTCCTTTCATGCATTTGAGAGGGGTGCGGAGAAACCTCTCGTTTGCCGGGTTCCAATGAAAGGGCGAATCTAGCTGACCTTGCTCTTAGTTTAGATGCCTGCTTTGGATCACTCGGTAGTGTCCCGTTCAACAAATAGTCCCAGATGGGGTCCATTCAGCTCGACGCGGTCATTATTGGGAGGACCTCGTCGCTAGTGACGTCTATTGAAGGTTCCATGAGGTGCTCCGGCGGGTACACGCACATCCCGAGTCTTCTTGTGATATCATTTAAGCAGCCGGGCGTCTGCTCGTGAATTCTCAGTTCTTGGGGCATGTTTGGCTGAACCCGTATGAACTTTTGGCTTGATTCACGTGCCTTCTTGAGATAGAGGATCATCTTTCGCCCTTCCCTTCATGGACTCTTCTGCTTCACCACCCAGCAGATGCGTTTTTCCACAAAGTTAATCGGCTACATGGAGTGGGCGAGGTTTAATCCTTGATAATGACCTCGTATTGACGCTGTTATTGGAGTCGGGAACTCGAATCGGTCATATTCACGTCCCGATCCCCTGCAGGGAGAATCGCTTCCTTGAGCATTAAGCGACCCCATCTACGGACAACCTCCAAATGGAGAGGTCGGGCGCGAGCTGGGTGGTTTCAGTAGGCCTTGTTGAGGTGATTTCCATGATGAAATCTGCCAAAACCTGTCCTTTGATCGCGGTTTTTAGCTTGTACCTAATGTCAAACTCACTCGGCTCACATGGCTGTTGCAGTCTTCCAGGGTTTACTGGTTTATCTCTGATATTTGCTTCATTGGGTGCTCTATCGGAATCTCAATGTTGTGGGCTTGGAAGTATGGTCGAAGTCTTCTGGCGATGGTCACCAATGCTAGAATTAGCTTTTCCATCTTTGGATACCTTTCCTCTACTCCTCTCAGAGCTCGGTTGTAGTAATAGACCAGTTGTTACATTCTATCCTGTTCTCTGACCAAAGCACTAGTCGAGAAGTCGGAAACGGCCAAGTAAAGCGTAAGGAGTTCTCCCTCGGAGGGGCTTACAACAATAGGGAGGAGCTTAAGTAGGTTTTGATCTTTGTGTGACCTCTTCCACGGTGGTATCCTAGTGGAAAGCCTTTTTCAAACTTGAAAAATTTAACACTTGTCTGTGGATGGGCGAAGCCTTCGGCGCGGCTACTCTTGGTGAACCTTGAATTTCTTTAGTGTTTGAGGGGGGTCGCATGTCGAGCACAGCTTTTATCTTGTCTGGATTTGCCTTTATTCCGCGGTTGTTGACTATGAAACCCAAGAATTTCCTTGCAGAGACTCCAAAAGCACATTTGGTCGGGTTTAACTTCACCTTGTAGTCTTTCAGGACTTGGAATGATTCAGCTAGGTGGTCCACGTGGAGCTTGGCCTTGACTGACTTTACCAACATGTCGTCTATGTATACTTCCATGGATGCCCCAATCTGTTTGTGGAGCATTATGTTTACCAATCTCGATCGTAGGCTGGGTTGCCCCGACCCGAGGGCATCACGATGCTTGATGTTCCACTGTCAGATCCTGATATGAGGATCTTCTCTTGATCGTTGTGGTCCGTTATGATCGATTATAAACTGAGAGCGTGGTGGGGGCTCGTGGCATAATGGCGTCCTTTATGGGGTCGATTCGGGTGAGGGGAAAGCGTCTTCAGTGGCTTAGGTTAACATCGATAAAATCGTCTTAGTCGCCACATTTCCATTTACCTTCTTTAAGAAGAACAGTTAATAATAAAGTTCGGGATAATCTACTTCTCGGATAGCTCGGGCTTAGAGAGGTTCTTTGACCTCTTCATTGGTGCCTTCCCGCCTTTTGGGGGGCGAAGCTTCTTCTTTACATTTGTGGGTTTGAAGGAGGGGGCGACATTCAACTTTTAGGTGATAATTGCTAGGTCAATTCCTCCCCCGTCCTCTTCCTTCCAAGCGAATACGTTCGCATTTTGCTTTAAGAACTGAATGAGGAGGTCTTTGATGTCTTTGGCCAGCTTGGATCCGATGTAGGCGAGATGTTACATTTGGTCGTGGAGTCCCACTGATTCAGCTCCACGGGGGTGTTGGCTGAGATTATTCACTTCATCTCACCGTATCGAGCTCATCCCGCATGAAGGCTATCAATTGCTTTCTATTTCATTTGGCTTGTGAAGTAGCACTCCTGGCTATCACTTTGGTCTCTCGAACCATTCCCTCTCCATTCTCTGTTAGGAATTTGATAACCATATGATGGGCGGAAGGTAGGCATATGGCGTGAGAAGGCACCTTGATAACATGTTGTATCTTGGAGTGGGGCCCCTCACTATGAGGAATTTTATACGTCGTTGTGGCTAGCATGGGGTCTCCCAGTGAGTACAGTTGTCACGCGATTTGACGTCTTCTCCGATCCCCTTAGTGGGCGTTCTTAGGTTCCGGCTTCTCCTTCAATGCCCATTTGTCAAATGTCGATGTGAAGATGATGTCCGGTCGAGCTCCGTTGGCCGATCAAGACCCTGAGCGTTTCATGGCACGGCTTGACCCTTACTACTAGTGGGTCATCTGTGAGGATGTTAGAGCCTCCCAGGGTCGTCGAAGGTTATCGGTGTCGACCAAGGGAGCTTGGACACGACCTGTACCTCTAGTGTCTCCCACCAGTCTGGCTGCGTGGTGGGCTTTCCTAGCCCAGAGGCTGGATTCCCTGCCTCAGTAGATCCCCCGAAAATCAAGCGATCTCGAAAGGGTTGTTGATCTTTGAGTTAGGGTTGACGAGGTGGTGGAGGAGGTGCGCGGTTCCGATCTTCGGGAGCCACGTAGCAGCGGAGATGTACACGCATCGGATCGAGAATTCTATTTCTTTCTTAGCTGAATCTGATCACATCTGTCGATGCCGTGATCTCTGTGGAAGTCGCGTGCCCAATTCGTATCTCTTTTAAATTTGGGTTCGTCTTCATACGGCCGTCTTAAAACCTCATCTTGCGCCTCGTATAGGACTTCAGACACCGAAGCCATCAAGGGGGTGAACTGCTAAGGTGGTACCACGGTTGCAGCTCGAGCTGGGGTGGACCCAAGCGGTCCCTGACGTTACCTCTTCTCTTTGGAGATTGATCTTTGTCTTCCCTGCTCCTCCGTGGAGATCTGTCTCGGCCTCTTTGTCTCTTGGGGCTTGGTCCAGCTTTCGTCCTTATGTACCTCGCTTTCGGCGAAAGTGCTTCCTTGCTTAGACATAAGGGTCTCCTCGTTGTTGATGTATTTTTCTGCTTTGGCGAGCACCTCGACCATGCTTGCCTAAGGGTTCTTCAAGATGGAGAACATTAGGTCTTTGGACTATATGCCTAGCCTGGCTATAAAGGCGGTGATGGTGAACTTTTCATCCGGGATGTCTACCCTTAATGACTCCGAGTTGAACCTCTGGACGTAGGACCTCAGGTTTTCTTGAGGGCCTTGCTTTATGGTCAGTAGGTGGTAGCTCGGCTTCCAGTATGTTCGGGCTCCGATGAAGTGGGACACGAAAGCAATGGAGAGTCCACCAAGAAGGATGAGATCGAAATTTGGCGGGAGCACATTGAACCATGCGGGACGAGGCCCTTGGCGTGATGGCAAAGGCTCTACATCTCACGGGGTCTTGGTATCCATGCAGCTCCATCTGATTCTTGTAGGTGTTGAGGTGGTCTACGAGATCTTTCGTTCGGTCGAAGGCTTCGATCTACGGCATTCTGAACTTTGTTGGGAGAGGGAAGTGTAGTACCTCAGATGTGAACGAGGATTCCATTTGTTGTACCAGAGCGTCCATGGAGACTAGGGCTTGAACTTTTACAGCCTCTTTCATGTGGGTGAGCTCTTGTTAGATGTCGCAGAATCGCTGCTCCCAAGATCGCTCCTCCCTCCCATGTTGATGAGGGGTTGGCTCTTCCACCTCAGTCGTCTGTCGGTATTCCTCATTCTGGTTGTCTCTTGAAGTGCAGTAGGGATCTTTGTTTGGCTATTTTCTCCTCCTTCATCATCGTCTCGGGGGGCGCGAGTCTTTGCTCCTCCTCTGTGGAGATAATTGTGCGGTACGTCATAGGCTGTCATGCCTCACGTGGGCGCTGTGCTGTCGGGTGGTTTCGCGGCTCCGCAGCGGACGATTGACGGGACGGAGTGCCTCCGTCTGTTGCTAGTGGCATGAAGGATTCTGAGGAGCGTCTCTGGTTGTCGGTACGCTCAGCGTCGTCTGTTGGTCTTGCGCCCTCGGGTTGGCGTGACTCTGCTAAATGTTTCTAGTCGATACCATCGATCGAGGAATCGATTTATTTGTAAAGGCGATTATTCCCACAGACGGCGCCCAGGCGATGGTACTTTCTCGCCAAATCTTGGAATTTGTAGCTTATTAGAGTTCACGGGCTAATCGATCGGTAGGATCGATGAATAACTGCCGCAAGGGTGGTCAACGGGGTATCTTAAATAGCCTCTCCGTGGCTAAGTCGGTTTCATGCTGCGACAAAAGATCAACGGTGTATGTTTCTTTTTTTATTGCGTACCTTTCTTTGGTTGAATTGCTCGGGGTATTTATCGCTGGGTGATCACGATGACTTTCCTTGTTAAGCGGTGATCTGACATCTTCCCGATTGGGTAGAATTCTTTCTCTTGTATCGTTAGCCGAATATTAGAGGGTAGTTTAGGAGCCGTAATCGTGGGAGATCCTTGGCACCCTTAATGGGTGAATCAGGATCATGAAGGTGGGGTGTTTCCTTTTCTACGGCTCAAGCGGTGGAAGTAGTTATCCGCATTGCAGTCCGGCCTGCGAGCTTAGATTCGGCCACAGGCTGCCCAGGGCGTTATCATGGTAGGAATCCCCACGTGGGATTATCGACCCACGGAGGATGCGGCCGTTTAAGGTTCGTTCCACGGGCATGCATTAGGGCCTAGGCTGATTTTTAGGCACTATCAGGATTCTTAAAAAATCTTTCCAAATAAAATTACCATTTGGCACATTCATTTGTAATAAATAAATTATATTAGAATTATTGAATAATAAATAAAAGTGCTTTTTTATTAACACAAAGATTTCGCTACTTCTTTATATTAAGAGTGCTTGGGAGGAATCAAATATAAAGTATCATATATGGTAAAAGATCTTTTCGATGTGTTTGGATCATGGGAATAGAGACGTGAAATGGGAATATCATTACCCCTTCAGCCAATTTCCATGTTTGGATTGAGGCCCAAGTATGAAATAATGGAATGAAACTAATTCAAGGGAATCAAATTCTACTTCTAAAGTAGATTAGATTCATAGATATAAATTAGTGAGTATTCTAATTCACCCTTCTCATTTTTTAATAACTATTCATCTTTCTCCTTAAAAAAACATAAAAACTTAAAATTACTATTTTACGTCTAACCTTTTGTTCATCAATCTCACAATTCCAATTAATAATTTAAAGCATTTTATGAAAGTTATGTGATTGAAAATCAAATTGTCTTAAATCACATTTAGATTTTTTTTTATTTTCCTTTATTAGGAAAGTACGTTAACATATTATTTATCATTAGATTTATAATCTTGAGAAATTTTTTATAAAACTATTACATAAAGCCTAAAAAAGATATATTTTTATAAAACTGTTACACCAAAACTAAGAAGATGATTATGCTTGGTTTTAAACCGAAAATACTTTGAAATTTATTTATATTAAAAATAATTTTAATTTCTAATATTTTATTTTTTTAATCATATGACTATAATTATTTTAAAAATAAAAACAATGGAGAATAATTAAAATCTTTTTTTTTCAATAGAATGGCCTTTTTTTTTTTTCAAAGCTCTAAAAGTTTTAGGAGTATTATTATCCATTTATTTCTTTTTCATTCAATTTATAATATTACCAAATAATAAAGAATGAAAATAAACAATCATTCTCATAAAAAATTCTAAACTAATCCAAACACTAAAAATTAAATTAAATTGTGATTATATTTCTTGAAATAGGAATGGAAAGAGATTCAAAGAAATATTGACAAGGTATGGAGAAATATATGATCACTTTTTATATTTAAGCGATTTTAGTTATAATATAATAAATTGTTTTTGACTCGAACTCGTAACACCATACTTTCGCTGTCCTGTCTTTTAGAAACGTTGAACGTTATCGCGCAAGTTAAGAGCATGATGAACATACTTTGTTTATACAATTAAGAAAATAATAATTTTAATTGTTGAAATTTACAAACTTGTTTTATCTGAAAACAACGAGAAATATTTTATGAAAAAAAATAATAATAAATCATTCGATAAATATTAGATAAATCAAAATTATTTATCCAGTCAATACAATATTTTAGTGGATAAATCTAGAAATTTTTATGAAAATAATAATAATAAATTGTTCTAAAAATATTACATGAACCAAAATTATTTATCCCAAAAAATATTTTAGTGGATAAATTTTGAAACATGAATAAAATGACTAGAAATATTTCATAAAAATTAGAATAATAATAAATCATTCTAAAAATATTAAATAAACTAAAATTATTTATCTGGTGGAAACAATGTTTTAGTGGATAAATTTTGAAACATGAATAAAATTAGTATATTATTTTATGAAAAATAGAATAACAATAAATTATTATAAAAATATTAGATTATCCAAAATTATTTATTCAGTCAAAACAATATTTTAAGTGGATAAATTTGGAAACATGAATAACATGACTAGAAATCTTTATGAAAAAGATAGAACAATAACAAATTTTCTAAAAATATTAGATAACAAATTAAATCTATCCACTAAAAGCAATATTTTAATGGATAAAATATTTACATATTCAATTTTCATATTTACATAGTTTTGCTATGTCGTAATTTAATGATTGTGAATACATTATTTCATCTTCAGAGATGCCATCAGATTGCATCTCCGGCCATTTATGGTGTTTACCTTTTATTTTCTAATTTTAATTTTTTTAATATGAATTGTCCATATCGAAAGGGATCAAATTTGACTAAAATTTTTTTTTTTTTTTTTTTTTTTGTAATTTGATAATATAAGACATCGTAGAAAATTATCTCCGTGGGCCATTGCCATTTTATAATTGATAATATAATAGGAACATCTCGTAGAAAAGGATAAGCGGGCCATGGTCGAAGCGGCGAACCGATCAAGTTAAACTCATGGCGATTCGAAGTAAACATAGCGATCTTGATCAACGAGTGGTCGGTAGGAATTTAATTTTTTGGCCGCGGCTGGCCGTGAGCTATCTTTGGGCGGGCCTGACTGGGCCAGGACGGGCGTGGTGGCGGGCAGGCGCCGAGAGTGGCGGGCCGGCGAAGTGGGCGGGCTGCCGGGCCCCCTGCCGCCCCGGCCCACATCTTTTCAACCGGCCTTAGGCTGTTGGGCTGCTCCTCGTCGACTTTTGAAAATTGATGTCTAGGCAAAATGTTATCTGGTATGTAGAAAAAATTAAGCCCCAGAAGAGTTTAATATTTTAAAATTTTTTAATAGCGGTTTAATAATATGAAATATTTTCTACAAATTGTAAGTAATTTTAAAATAAAGAAAAGTCATTTTAAATATTAATTTGCCAATATATAAATATTTTTAAATAAAGTAATCAAAATAACGGTATATACATATTTTCTGACAAAATATTTTCTTATAAGTATATAAAAACTATTATTTTTGAAACTTAAAAACTATTATTATATTTATAATTAATTTATGTTATTTGCATTTTATTGAGACCACTCATTTCGTAATAGTAATGAAGTGTTGCAAGCAAAATGCGAGAGTAAAAGGAGAATCTCTACAGAGATTAGTGTTAGTATGAGCGATGTTTAAGCGTCAAACACGGTGTTTATAAAATATTTTTTTAGTATAATATTTTATTAATAATTTTAATATGGATAAGTGCGTATCAAGTCTTGCTTACAGTCGTAATAAATCGTGCAAAAAAAACTTAGTTCAAATATATCGAATTTTTTGATAGAATATAAATAATTTTAGAAAATAATAAAAAAGAAATAAAAGCAAAATGTAAAATTTGGCAAAGCAGTGGTGGATCAATTCGAGGCGCGAAGTCGTTAAGACACAAATAAGACAATGTAAAACTAAAAGCGTAATGTAGATATTAGAAATTATATGCAATTAGGTAAGATGAATGTGGAAATTTAAACGCATTTTCTTATGATGGCGCAACATCGTGAAGGGTAGTTGATTACGTAATAGTAAAACAATGGCACAATATGATAGACGATGATTATTCAAAAACCGTTCGAACATTGATTAATCCTCAATTCAAAGGTTGGTGGAAATCACATTAAAGAGATATTATAGAAAAAAAAATTGAAAACGAAGCGAAAATTTAAAACAATATTTTGCAAATTTTGAAAGAAAAATTTGTTTAACATACGATATTTTGACATCTTTTAATGCGTAGAGGCTTTTTATGTATTACTGCTCATTATATAGATAGTGAATGGATGTTAAATAAAAGAATAATTTCATTTAAAACAATAAATACTCCAGCATAATAATTACTTAACTTTAATAAATGATGATATAGATTTAGAGTATTCGATAAAATATTTACAATAACATTAGATAATCTTGAATAATGATGCTTGCATCTAGATTAAAAGATTTTTATGCGGAAAATAAAAGATGATAAATGCAAGAATTATTTTAAATGCGTTATTTGTGCGTATTTTAAATTTAGATTGTAAAGATGGATTAAAAACAGTGTCTGCATTAGAAAAAAATTAGAACGTGCATTATAATATTAATTGTTAAACAAAACATAGATTATTTTTTTGATTGTTGCAAAGTGTAAACAATGAGAAAAAATATAAGTTTAGGCATCTCACATTTGGAGTGGAATTAACTATAGCTTTACAAAATATTACAAAAATATAAAAAAGTGATATGATTATAAATGCGATTATCTAATAATAATAACCTGTAGATGTTGATGTAGATGTATTAAATGATTATGATTGGGCGCGTGCGGACGCCTACGAGATCTTTTTGAAATTTTAAATCTTATGTGGAAATATTTTTTTGTAGTGTGTATTATGATATTATCCAACTTCACATCGGGTCATTATTGCATGATCATGTTCGAGAAGCTGAACTAGTGGCTGATACAGAGAACTTAAAAATATCAAGACATGAATGGATCCAAGATAGTTCCCCATCACCAGAAAATAATGATTAAAATATTTTATTGGAAATGTATATTGTATTTATTTCTTATGGTTGAAAGAATCTAAAATGATTGGCGTGAATAAGTAGGTGTCGGCTGGATTAGGATGTCTTATTTTATAGTGATGTAAGCTTTTCATCGTTTAAATGTAATTACTATATTTGATTAATAAAGAATTTAAAATGATGTATTTTTATTTTGAATTATTTTAAAGACTACTTTTTATTTAAGCTTTTGAATCGTTAAATAAAAAACTGCATGGAGGGGTTGGGGGAACTTATTGTACAAGTGGGCCTTTATCGACGGAGAAGCCTGGAGCTATAGACGGGGGGCACTAGACGGGCCTGCGGGCGGGCCTGCAGCGGGGCTACAGCAGACTATGGGTGGGAACTACCGGCGAGCACTGCAGGGCGAGCATAAAGCCGCAGGTCAGGCCAGGCCGTGGGTGGGTGAGACTAAATGTTGCAGGCACGACGCCCTTTAACAGACTGCAGTAGAGGCAGCCTCGGGCTTGGGCGGTACAAAACCCAGTCCAGGTCGGGCGGGCGACGGGCCCTCGAGGCTCGGGAACTTTGGAGATCCTATGCATGATCTGACAATCATATAAAATAAATCACAATTTGTATTTGTTAATCCGGAGTATCATGAGGAGCTTTGGTACTCTTTAAACATAGAGCAAGGACATAAATTCGGGATATATTATCGATATATGTATATATCGTGTATCGATCTTGCCAGAGAGATGAAATCAAAGCTCACGATTCTTGTTTGTGAGAAAAATGGAAAAATGATGTGAAGATTAGTCCATTTATCAGCGAAATATCGGTTTTAGGCCAGAAATATCATTGATATTATCGTGAGTGCATGTGTTGGACATGGGCCTAAGGGCCAGCGGCTGCAAAAAGACCGTTGATTTATCTTCAGTTATTGATAATTAAAATTAGTATTATTGCCATTATAACGTTGATATTATGATGATTTATCTCCGATTTTTGAAAAAATAAGAGATGAAAGAAAAAAAGGAAAATAGAAGATGGGAGAGGAATTCATCTGACGGCAGCAAGAAAGGGATCCTAAAGGAAGACGATGGGTTGAAAAAAAAAATGGCTCAAAGGGCTCAAAGTCTTAAAAAATCATGTTATTTATTTTGTATAATTTTAATTTGTCCATTCGTGATTTACTGTACAGTATTTGTTTAAAAACAAATTGAAAAGGCAATCATTTTCCTTAAAGTATAAAAAAATTCTTAATTCTGACTTGATAATTTAAAATATGAGAATATTACAATAAAAAAGTTATTATTAAAAGCCTATTGTACTAAAATTTTTTATTTCAACTGTGAGATATTTATGGTTTGGTTTAACTTAATTAGATTTGTTAATATCAATAGATTATTTTAGTTAGTAAAAAAGAATTAAATATCTCTCTTTTATTTAACACAAAAAACATCAATTTAAATAGAACTAAAAATAGAAGTAATTGAAATGGTTGTGGATATTTCTTGCAATAGCTGATGATACCAGGTCGAGTTTTGGGAATACAATTATGTTATGGTGAGTTTGCAGTGCTTGTAGTCATTTAAACACATATGAAGATAACATATATGGTATGGCTTAAAGAGCGACTTTACGTATGTACGTACGGGCTAGTTTAAGGCGTCAGTTTAAGAGCGTTCATGGCCTAAAAATAAAAAATAAGCAGTGATGTAAACAATGAAACCAAATTTTGACTTAAAGACTATTGCAGGTGACATCAATGTAATATCTATATAAATTATTATAAATGTTGTATAACAAGTGAATTTTTGTTTTATTTATGTTATTTTACATTTTTCAAATGTTCAATAAATTTGAAAGTATTTTGTTAATTTTCGTTTTATCGATATTAAATGTGATAATAAAACAATATATATCGCCGATATATTAGTAAAATTAATCTGAGTCAGATATTTTGATCGTAAAAGAGCCTGATTTATATCAAAATGCTTAATAGAGTGTCATAATCTGAATATATTTTCATATCTTACAACTAAGTAAGTCACTTGAAAGGTTTTATGATTGTCTATGTTTTAATTAGATAATACTTTTGTTTATAATGTTTATAGCTTTCATCGGATTAGTAGTGAATGCACCAAATAAAAATTATAGTTCATTATTTTGACTCTGTGTAGAAACAATGTAGGAGTTAAAAGGACGTAGTAAACATGCAAGTTCTTATTATGTTTTCATTGTGTTAATCTTTTTTAGAGTATGATCTTGGTAAACTTTAGGTGCGAGGCCGTCACCTGCACATATCATTAGTCACCAATATTTATTAAAGTTATACCTAAAGTTTTTTTGAAGAGATAAATAATTTTATTGATTCAAATTAGCAATAAATCGATATAAACATAGAATCAAAATCGCTAAAACTATAAGTGATGAAACAACTTCCAGGTTAATAGTATAATGAATTAGTTAAAAAGTTGATAAATTGGATAGTTAAACTTACACGTTTAAATATTATTATTATAAATATGATACATATAGTTAGAATTCTACATAACGTAATGATGGCCAATAGATTTGATTTCTTGTCACTAATCGGTTATACTTTTCTCATATGAATTCTGCTTCCTTTATGAATAAGCGTCATCTGCATGCCAGATAAACAAGCGATACATTAAGGCGATGACAAAATCGCTATCCCAGGGTAAATGATCGCATGTATTAAGACGGCTGATGAACAAATGTCGCTAAGGCGACTGGCCCAAAGCAACAAAAAAAACAATTGATCACGTAAGAGCGCATTTGAAAGTAGGTAGAAAATTTTACATTTCTATTGAAGCTTTTAAGCAAGGAAACAGTTTGAATTCTGAATGAATAGCAAATTTGAAAACAAATAAAATGAATTATTATTTTAAACGTTTTATATATGAATCGAGAGAAAATTACATCTTTACATTTATTGTTTTCAAATTAAATGGCATCTGAGATTTGGTCGATTGGGATAAAAGCAACCTTTGGGATTATACATTTATTTTCTTCTTTGTACTTTTCGTCTTAGCCGATTTCTTACCATCAGTACCTTTGAAAACAAAGGATTGTGAATAGTAACATGCATTTTAAACACATTTTATCGTTTTCATTAGCTTGTTTTGAAAATGGTTTCTAAGCGGATTTTCTTGTCTTTATTTTCAACGAATTAAAGTCTGAAGCGTATTTTTAAAATGGCCCAAGATTAGAATAGTGAGAATTTTAATATTGATTTTGGATATAGTTAAAAATTTTTCGATCTGACTAAACTAGTATAAGGTTTGTTTGACATTTTATTAAATATTTTGTCATTTTATCAAATAATATTGAAATAAATAGATCTAACCTTGGTTTTAGTTCTTTAGTCCTAAATTATCAAATAAATTGAAATTGAGACCCATTCACATTCATATTTCATCAAATCGGGATATATCCCACCAATAGGATTTGTATCTCTTAATTTATACCATCTCACCGATTCATAGGATTTTTTTTTTTTTGAATGCACCAATTTTAAGATAATAGCATATTCTTGTGAATTTGAAATCCACTCACTATCTACTTATAGTTGTTTTAAAGTGAAGGCTCTACTACTCTGAGTCGACTAATGGAATTTTAGGCCCAAAAATCTTTATTTAAAAAATTATAAATTTAAATTGATAAATAGATGTATCTGATTGTACGTAGACCCAGTAATTAAGTATTAAATTGTCAAATGTCATTGTCAATGATAGCAGTGATTGGAGCTTTGTAATAGTGAAATAATAAAATAGGAGAAAAAAAAGCGAAGGTAAAATAAAGAGCTAAGATCACGGGTGTCGTTAAAAATCAAATAAAATATTGAATAGTCAATAGTTCGTGATTGTGATGTTGAGCTTGGAAGGAAAAAAATATTTATTAAAAGCATTTGTATTTACTATCAGTGATCTTATATGATCGGGCCTTATTGGATTTGAGCATTAGTTTAAGCGAAAAATTAAATTCTGTTTTTATGGGATTAAACTCCGACTAATGCATAGAATTAAATGTAAAATTTGACCGGATTGCCGCAAATCAGGGATCTCTGCATAATGTTCAGAGATCAAGCTGAGCCAGGAGTCCATCAACCTTAATGCGAAGGCGCCACGTAGACGCGAGCGAAAACAGCAAATCGTCTGGTTCTGCCTCTAGGCTCTAAGTCCAAATCAATGGGAATAGAATTTGTCCATATTGCTGAAGTCCACTTATTCTTTCTTGTGCCCTCATTCCTCCTTTCTCGTTCTTCCCTCAAATCTGGGTTTCTCTTCATCAAAACTGATAATACCTCTAATCACAAAATTATATTCATCATCATCATCATTCTCTGTAAGTTATTCCCTTTTGCTTTTCCAGATTTGCAGATTAAGTATCTCTTTTGGTTTTCTTCTGCATTTCATGTTTGAAACTCTATTGGGATGGAGAGTAATTATTCTGCTTTGCGGACTAACTCGTTTATTGGAATTGCAAATACACAATGATAAGAACGAGGTCATGTTTCTCTTGTGCACAAAACCCCAGATCTTCTGAAACCCCATGTGAATTACTGCCTCTTGATGAATCCAAACACTGTTAATGGTCTGAGTGATGATTTTGGTTGGATATCATTAGTTATCCGCTTATTCACGGTGATGTTACTGAACAAGGGATCAGAGTTAGTGGTGCGGTTTTAATCTTACCACATCGATCATTGGAGCTGAGTATCATGGCCCTGCCTGCCACCATGAAAGGTTCTTGGGCTTTAGTTTAGGGTTTGTGTTGATAGTTTTGATGGGTATTTTTGTCGAGAGATTAGTGTTGAATTATTAGTTCGGTTTCCAGTTCTTAAGGCATCTTCGTATGGGGAGGTTGTTCAATGGTATGCATTAGGGGAGATCTGCGAGTTTTGTCTGAAATTTGCATTATTGTGAACAATGCCGGTGTTTTGGTGGTTTACTTAATGTAATGGGCGATGTTTTATCCGGGTCTGCTCATCATGTTGGGGTTTTGATCAATGGTAGGGAATGGTGTATGGGATCACAGGAAGCTTGTGGTGCTTGGTTATTTTGGTGGTTTTTCTTGCACCCTTGTGTTTTGAAAGAATCGATTCGTTGAAGCGACTTCTGCTGCTTCAGTAGCTCTTGCAGTTGTTTTCGTCTTTGTTGCTTGTGTTGTTGCATTTATTAAGCTTGTTGAAGGGAAAATTGAGTCTCCGAGGATGGCCCCTGATATTGGGTCTAAGGCAGCAATTTTGGATTTGCTTGTGGTGATCCCGATTATGACAAATGCTTATGTTTGTCACTTTAATGTTCAGCCTATCTATAATGAGCTTGAGGGACCCTCTCCACAGAAGATGAACCATGTAAGTAGGATCACAACTGTTCTTTGCATTGTGGTTTATGCTCTGACAGCCATATCAGGTTATCTACTCTTTGGAAAGGACACTGAATCTGATGTGCTGACCAATTTTGATAAGAATCTGGGAATTCGCTTCAGTTCAGCCCTGAATTATATTGTTCGAGTTGGATATGTTTTACATCTGGTTCTTGTTTTCCCTGTTGTCCATTTCTCGTTAAGGCAGACAGTGGATGCCCTGATATTTGAGGCATCACCTCCACTCTGGGAGAGTAGGAAGAGGTCTTTGGCCTTAACAGTTGTGCTGCTTATGCTTATTTATTTTGGATCTACCATGATTCCTAATATTTGGACCGCTTTCAAGTTTGAGAGCCTTAACTGCAGTGTCGTTGGGTTTATATTCCCAGCTCTGATTACATTGAAATTTAGGTGGCAAGGGAGGGTTTAAGCCTTTGGGAAGTTCTTGTCATGGCTAATGTTGATATTGGCTTCCAATAGTTTCCATTGTTGGAGTGATTGGCAATGTTTTGTAAAATAGTGGAATGATCCTATTCTTCTTTGCCTCTTGATTTTTTTCACTGGGTAGTATTTGATGTCGAAAATTCTGAAGCTTAGTTATTCTTTTGTTGTTGTTGTACTGATGCCACTCAAAAGAAAATGTAAGAAGATTGGATGTCCGATGTACCTTTGACGGGAAATGTTTTGAATTTTGAATAGTGATTTTTTTCCGACTGCAAATAAAGGATCCAGGGTGAACAGAGATACAGAAATGTGCTATTCAATGGTATCACTGGTTTGTAATCTCAGCAACTATGAGATGATACAAAATTACAGAGGAACATATAACAGAGGCACACCCCTTAACCCATTCTTCGTGTAGTGTAAGCTTCTTTTTTTCCTTTTTTTTTGGCAATCCTGTAGGACTTGGATTTATTGTTCATTTTACCTTGTTTTTCTTTTTTCCTGGGGGACCTCTGTAACAATACTAGAAACTTGCTGCTGTTAAGCGCATTTCTTTTTCTATGTATCTGTCATCTTAATTCTCTAGATTCAGATTCTTGTATGTAGTTTTTGTTTGCCTTGTGTTTTGGCTTGTGATTATCAACTCATGGTTAATAAGCTTTACATTGTTGGACATTGGCTTCAGCTTTGTTTATTATAAGCTCCATGGGCAGCATTTTCTTTTGTAAAGGACTTCTTTATCACTATTATCATAAAGATCCGTTGCTACATGGTTGATCTCAATTTAGCATATTAAGAAATCTTTGAGAAATTGAGAAATTTTCTCTCTGGTTTTAACATCAGTGTTTGATGACTCCGGATGTCCTGCTGCCTTGATCAACTGCTCATTCCATTTGGCTCAGCTAAGATTTGGCTGTATCAGATTCAAAATATCTACACCCATACACTAACTTCTGGTTGAAAAAACACAGTTCTTCTGAATTCTCATAAAAATTTTGTTTCGAATAATTTGTATAAGATCTTCTCTCTCTGTTCTGTCATAGCCTATCACATTCCTTGTATATGTCCATCTGCATGCTTGTCAAAATTTAATAGGATGCACTCGATCTGTTTGTAGGATTCACTCAAAGGTGATGGATTCATGACTTGAGCATCATGTATCATGCTCAGAAGGCTAGTCAACATATGCTTCTCGTACTGATATCGTACATTCTGGATTTTTAGTGTTGGGGATTGTTGGTTTTATCTTACTAATGTAGACAATTTGAAGTTACTTATGCATTCTCAGTATGGAAACTGCAGCTGGAGATTGCACAATATAAATTTGTTATTTTTTTTTCTTTCATAATCATTTTTTTTTCTTAAAACTAGGATTTAGACTCTTCAAAGGAGTCCGGTGCAGTTCAAAATAAATATAATAAAAACATGCCCTTCATGTCCTACTTGAAGAGAAGTAGTAAAAAAATGCTTGGACAAATGTGGAAGGTTTTAATAAATCATTGGAAATGTTTATTCACTAAAGCTTCAGAAAAGTATATTACAGCAATTCCAAAATACAAACTGCTAGCAGTGCCTCCTAAAGCAAATTGAAATTACAACAACAGAAAAATCAGCTTGCATCCATAAGTGCTTTTAGGAAGATTATTGATCCATATGATTCTTTCCAGCTCTTTACTTTGCAAATTAGCAGGTTGCCGACATGGATTTGATATCTGATAAACGATATTCAACATCTGGGTTGAAAAATCTCAGACACACATCCATGAGATACAGAATTTGTGCTGAGATGTATTACAGGAAAGACAGACTTCATCATCCAGAGAGATTATCAAATTAGCCCATTTTGATGTTGTGGGCAGGAGAATGTACTTAGCAGCAACCATTGCCGCCTCAGGCTGATATGCAAGGTTAGTTCCACTCCCTGCGGATGAACTGGAAGCAGAAGGGCTACCAACCTCGAACCAGGTGAACCAGTTGGGTTCTTTCCTTTACTCATCCTTATTACCTTTGTAGTTAGTTGGTTCCTAAACAAAGAAGAAATAATTCTTCGATTCGAGCAAGTAGTTGGGATTTTTATAAAATTTTGGGTGGTTAATTTGGCACTTCTTGGCAGACCGTTTGTTTCGTCTCTGCTGTTTTATTTATACCAGCTGGATTTCTTGAGGTTCAAGCCTCTTGTATGGGCAAGTCGCTAGAGAGCTGTGTGAAATGGCTCAGAAACTGAAACTGGGAGGACTCCGCTTTTGACGGCGGCTATCCTTTTCTGGTTTTCTTGTTTAACAAGAGAGTAAATCATGTGATTTGTGTTGGTCAAGATTGATGTAGCCAATCATCATGATCCAACCCAACACCAGATTCGTGGAGTCAACCAAAGTTGAGTTGACCCCCCCTCAAACAACAAAGAAAAAGTGTACACCCAGTTTGAGCAAATTAAGAAGCACGTTCCTAAACTTGCTCACCACTCCAAATCAACAAAGGTAAATATAAAATTAAGGATCAAAACTTGTACCTTTTTTTAATAAGGGTGTTTAGGCCAATTTACATATCATAGATTAATTCAGCCAAGGCTACGAGAAATTAACGATCGAATAAGCGCTGATTCTTATGAGGAAGCTGATAATGATCGTTAGATAGCTAAGCCGTAGTACAAACCTTGACAAGGAAAGTCAGACCGGTAATTGGGCTATGATGACTTTCTTCTAGTGTCTAAATTTAATACTTGTATATTTCTTTATACTCATTCTGTTTCATCTTTTTTCATCGTCAACATCAACATCGATATCATTTAAAATTTTAAAATATATTGATGATTCTTGAGACTCATTTAGTGCAAGATTTTAACTTATATTTTTGACAAATTAGAAGCAATAAAATACTTTAATTGAAAACTAGAGATCATTATAGTCTTTCTAAAATTTTAATTAAATAAAGATTTGTGCTTGAATTTCATTTCGTCTGCTGTTGAGGTGACCACCCAGTTTCAGCAAAACCACCACATGAAATCAGCAAAAGGTAAATATAAAAATTAAGGACACAAAAATTTGGTGTTACTTATAATACATGCTCAGTGAACTACCCTCATGGATTAGATGAGAATTACTCCTCTTTTTTTTTTTTTGGTGAAGAAAGATTACGAAACGGAAATATTATAAAACGTTTGAAGCAAGAACCACAATAATCTTTATAATTAATATTTGTTACATCTTTAAAAAAATTTGACCATCAAATACAAGAATCTAAGATAATAATACCTTTTTTAAATAGATAATCTACTTATTCATTATTTTTAAACATAACGATGCCCATAAATATTTAGCCCTTAGATAACTTCAAATATCCTTTATTAATAACCTAATAGTTAGAAATATGATCCTCTTATTGTAGCATTCCCACAGCTCCCTCTCATTTTAAGTCCCCTTCAATTTCTAAGTTAACAACTAAAGATACTATCCCTTAAATGTTGAGATTTCAATAATGAAATTAACACATAATATTCTAGATCATTGAATTCAAACTCATCTCTGATAATAAAATAATATATATATATATATATATATGTATATATTACATACCGTTTGAAGAACACGCAGCCATGAGAGATTTCCCTTCAGTTTATAGATCTTAAATCTACATACCGTTTGAAGAACATGAAGCCATGAGAGATTTCCCTTCAGTTTATAGATCTTAAATCTTTAATCTCTTCTTCTCCTTATCAAACTTTGATACACGGAATTGTTCAGAATTACAAGAGTTCCTAACCGCACATGAAGGGGTTTCTATATATAAATTATTGATAGGGAGAAGAGGGGCCAAGAATACACGTTCAAAACAGCTTCTAAACGTAGCACTGATAATCGTTTATTCCAAAATAATAAATTATATTTATTATTAATAATCGTTCTTATTCCAAAATAATAAATTATATTTATTATAATTTATTCACTCCATCAAGGGTAAATATCTTCATAACAGTTTAAAGATATTGGGTATTCTTTTTAATTGGTTAATACTGTGCTGGGTGGGCCATCACCTAATTTTAATAGAAATAATATTCTCCTACTTCGGCCCACTCAAACCGATTATGCAAAACTATACGTGATCACGATTTCAATAAACCCTAGTCAATACGCCCAAAATCATATACTATAATATCAATCAGCTTTAGATCATAATGCGTAGTCATGCATACACATGACTATGGCCGTCATGTTTCCTTCCATGCACCACATCAATAACCCTACTAACCCAAATTCATAATGCCAAATAGCCATGTAATTTTATCTGTTTGTGACACCTCTAAGTTTATCAAACAATAAACGTGCACCCATAATTGAAAACAAGAATAAAACAAAAATTTTAATGCGCAAATTGTCAATTACATAAATTCACCCATTCATTATCATATATATTATGGATTACCAAAGGTCCATCCTCAACATGTTCTAAATATGCTTTGAGTGTAATCTTGAGTTAATTTTGATCAAAGAACTATAAGTGTGGTCCTAATATTTTCTTCAATTGACACTTGTTGTTTCGACTCTTTCTTTAACAACTAAATATTTTAAATCCTACTTGCTTCGATCCACTGTAGTAAATTTGCCATTCTTAGAGTAAGAAAATAGTCAAGGACAAGACACAATATATTCTCAAATATTTAGCACAGAATACAACACCAAGCCCCGAGACAAAATTCGCAACCATAAAGCATGACTTGAAGCTTCAAAACAAGCAACAAACTCCTACTCCATCGTGGATGAAGCAAGAATTGATCGCTTTCACTCTTCCACGGTGATTGCCCCATTTGCTAAAGAAGCAAAGCACAACCTCGGTTGACTTTAACCTATCGGTGACAAATCCACCATAATCGAATCCGAGTAACCGACAACTTTAATCGTCGCATCTTTATATGTGAGCATATAACTCGTCCTCGTAGCACCTCATCACTTTCGCGCCTTCCAAAGGTTCGAACTCGATCACTTCTGCATCTTCCTAACATGCCTACAACAAAGCCGAGCATCCTGGGCTCAGACATGTTCGGTTGTACATCAAACTCCCACAAATGACGATATGGAATTTTCTTCATTTTGCTCCCTTTCCATGTTATTCCTCAAGTAATCGCATTTTACTTAATTTGTCACCTTCAATATAGGTGCAATAATTTTATTGAACATGATCAGATATTAAATCTCTTAAAACCCGATCAATATATCATTTCGAGATAAACCTGAAGCACTCCTCGATCAACTCCTAAAGATCCCCATGCCACAACATAGTTTGCCTCACCCATATCAACCATATGAAAGTTTTAGAGAGATAAATTCCTTCGTTTCACCTAATAAACCAAGATCATCGCTTGCAAGCAAAATATCATCAACATACAAAGACGTAAAATATAAACTTTCTCCTCTACTAACTTTCAGATATATACCGATCAACAATGTTCTCTTTAAATCCGAAGATGTAATGGTATTATTAAACTTAGTATACTATCGTTCGGAAGCTTGTTTAAGACCGTAAATGGATTTCTTTAATTTGCAAACTAGGTGTCTATTTCTTTCTTTGCAAACCCTTCAAGTTACCCATGTAGATATCTTCATCCAAATTCCCATTTAAGAATGCAAATACCAGCCCATTTGATGTAACTCTAAATCAAAAATGAGCTATAAGTGCTATGATGATTCTGCTTTAATCTTTTCTTGAATCGGAGAGAAGGTATCTTTGTAATCGATACCTTCCTTTGAAAGTGAAACCTACAAGTTCGTTTTTAAATCGCCGATATTGCCTTGAAGGCCATGTCATTTTAAAGACTCATTTATTGTTTCACTAAGCTATACAACTATTAGGCACTACGAGATCCTGCATAATCAAGCATGGGCCACATAGATTTCAACTCTTCATCTATGCTCTTCCATCCATTTATAATCATCACTTTCCATGGCTTGTGAAAACAAACCGGATCCTTCCTTATCCTAATATCAAAATCGCATTCCCATAAATACACCACAGCAATTCGATCTGTGAATATGTGTTCTTTCTCGGTATCTCCTCAGCGGCGCCTGGCCAGGCGGCTCTACAAAGATTTTCTAATGGCAATATTTTCAAGGGTAATGTGAACCATCTCTATTATGTCACATTTTCCTCAACTTCTGTTGACAAGTTTGAGACAATAATTTCGAGGTAAAAAGTGTAGGGATATCCACCTTTATCTCTTCAACATCTACCTTTCTCGGCCCATTACTCCCACCAATTTCACCATTCTCTACAACCCAACATTACCTGCTTTCAACTATTCTCACACCGTGGTTAGACAATAGGCTCGTACCCTTCGATTTATCCGATAGCCAATGAAATGTCCAGATATCAAGCCTTTGAATCAAGCTTTTCTCATGTGGATTATAGATTCGCTCCACTGACAACCCCATATATGTATATGTCTCGTTAGGTTTCCTACAACATAACTCGAAAGGAGTTTTTGAAACCCTTACTACAACTCCTATTCAAGATATACATCATGCAGTTTCACCCCACAATGAAATAGGCATGTAAGAGTAACTCATCATACTCCTAACCATTTTCATTAATGATTACGCCTTTCAACAACACCCATTCTGTTTGTGGCGTGACTAGCACGTGTACCAAGCACTAATGCCATGCTTTTCTGCTGAATTCCGGGCAAAAGGACCAAGATTTTGTCCCGATTCATCATATCTACCATAATATTCAATCGCCCTCGACCGATCTCACGATTTTAATTTTATCTTAATTTGTCTTCGACCTTTGTTATGAAATATCTCAAAGATGTCAATGGCCCGAGACTTCATGCATTAGTAAACATAACCATAATGAGATAGATCATCTATAAAGGTGATAAAACATTTCTCCGAAACACGAACAGAGAGCGGTCCACAAATATCTCTGTATGAATTCATCTCATGGAGCTCATTACTGTGGCACCTCTTGTATGTTTATTTGCTTTCCTTTATAATCCTCGCATACATGATAATCGCAGTCAAAATTAAAATTCCTTCCTTCACTAATTTCTCAATTCTTTCCCTAGAGATGTGCCCTACTTCTTCAAGGGGCACAGATTGAAGAATTTTCATTAATAGTTGCCACCTTTTGAACCAACATTTGAACGCCAGGTTATTAAAGCTTGTGCAAATTCATGATTCAAGGAAATTTTATATAAACCATCACATTAAATACTGTAACTAACCGGTGAATGTATCTCTAACATCAAACTTGAATGTCCGTGAATCGACAAACACATCCAAGTAGCGATTCATCGCTGGGACAAGGAAACTAAATTCTAGAGATATAAGGTACATAAAAGGGTTAAAAGATTCATCCGATGACCCGTCTCTAATAGTGCGATAGGTACCAACAAATTATCACTCCAACCTTGAGACTCGCTTTCCCATATGTAGGAACTTTTCACTTCCTTGGCTTCCAAGAAGGAATTCTTGGTGCCCCACCCCCGTCTACTCCGAACGAGGGTGGGTCTTTACAAAAAAGGCGCCTTTTTTGCAGCGGAACCACCGAATGGGTACCAAGCCTCACATCCGTGCCCGATTCACAGCGAAAGAAACCCCGTGAGCCAGTGGATGTACTGGCTGGAAGATTCGACACACCGCCCGCTGAGCTGCGCCGCGCAGCGGCCATTACAAAAAGGCGCCTTTGTAGGCCTCACCATCGGCCTCACCTTCGACACCACGCCATCTCCTGCTTCACAGCTTCTTTCCAAGCCAACTGACGATGACGAGATACCATTCGAGGAGGTTCTCACTCACCAACCGAGCTACTAGCCTGGGCCTGGTAGCCGGCAACCACTTCGAATGGGTATCTAAGTCATGGTCCTGTGTCTGAGCTCACTGAGGCAAAGAAACCCCTGGAGCCGGATAGCCTCACGTGGAGCGGACCACCGTCTGAGTGGGCCAAGGTGGGCCCTTACAATCCTCGCATTAAATTAGTCACATGAGCTAGGCTCCTAACTTTCAATCCACCAAGTATTTCCAAAGTGAATCCCAGCAAGATTGATTCATAACATACAAAAGAAAGATTTATACCTCTCTTTTCAACCAAGTCTTACGTATGATACAAATTCCTTCTTTCTACATCATTTCTCGCCACAAAAGTAGTAAACTTACCGTGAATTTTCCATCACGACTGCCACCTTCCTCAGACCACTTTTCTTAGCGGAAAGCTCTTCCTTTTGAATTTTCCTTTTCTTCTTCATGACTCCAAGGAGTTACAACAAGAGCAAGATTATGTCCTTCTCTTCTGCTCAACCTTACCCCTCTCGTATATTTGCGTGAGCCTATTCAAGTTCCACTCGATCCCCGTTTAGTATTATCAGGACGCCCAAAATCGAGGTGTCCGCTGACAAAACCACAACCTTCAAGGAATACTCGTGGATGTCGTAATCCCACCCGACATTCACGTAGTAACGGTAGCCTCCTTAAAGCAGGAGCCTCACCCAAATACAAAACCCGTCTCAGCTCATAATGACCATTAATAGCCCACATGCGAGTAATATAACGGCCACTTAGGCCCCTGCATAAATACTCACAAAATATATCTCAAATACATCAATTATCTACAATAGTTCAAGAGTTAATAAATTACTCTTTATACAAACATATATTAAAATTACCACATTCTAATACATGTTATACAAAATCAAAGCCATAAGTCAGCTTTCTTCATATGTGCGGTCCCGAATGCTGTTACCTGCCCAGACCACCAGACCGAAAGGTCTCACGACGGTGAGCAGTCTAGAGAGTAATCTCCTACATGGAGTTACTCCCACTCTAAGTGCACATGCAATGGTCGATAATCACATCCAAGTGCAAATACACATGTTCAATTAATGTCTACATGCCATGAATGAGACTCACCACCATGCCCCATGTACCAGCTCGCCGCTTCCATCACTTAATATGTCATTGAGTAATATATCCCGGTCATTCATCGACTCGTCTAACATGCATACACCAACTCGTGATAACCGGCCAATGCATTACCACGACCTGCCACTGAGCCACCATCAGCATTACCCAACAAGTGTCAATGGGCAACCAATCCCAAGTCAATTCTGACTCCTATCACACAACCCAATCTATGCATAAAACATGACCTGTGTCTTCTTTAGGCAACTTAACTTTTCGGGTGATACCGCATGTCTCTTACACCCATACGCCTCGAGTTCTCACTGACTCCCTCAAACATGCATTCACCATGAATGAAAAACCATTTCCAAACAAAGGTCTTGTTTTTAACCTGTGGACAACCCTCCATATAAAGAGCGGACAGACCATAATCTATTTTGTGGACAACCCTCCGATGTATATCAATTGGGCGACCCTAATGACATATTATATGGACAACCTCCGATGTTGTAGTGGACACACCCGATAAATAATATTGTCAGGGTCAACCCTCCGAACAATTTCTCTCAAGAAATCACTCATGCACTCACTCCCATTGCTCTCTATGTCCCAGTTGTATATGAAATGCAATGAGCCATTTCATTTTCAACCTGTACACTCCATTTGATCGTTGTCTTATTAGTCAAGCTCCACTAATCAACACCCTACGCGGTGTTGATCCACAAACTGTACCACGACACACCATCAAACACCTAACACAAAGGTCGTATCCCCAACCATGCACTCACACCTAATTTCTAGGTTACCCCAAAGGCATATGGAATACATGATGCTAATTCCATCACAAAGTAATATATTCACATGCATATATATTAACATATTAAATCACATAAAACATGTTATGCAAATTCACAATCAATTACACTAAAATTAGCTCATACGGGCTAATTAACAAACACGAAGGTTCATTTCTCAATCACTCAACCATACACATTTTCACAAAAAAAAAAAAATTCGTGTCACTATTCATGTTACTATTCACATTACTAATCACGTTATTCATTTTCTAGTAATAACACATAAAATGACCCAAATCTCGGACCCATATAAAACAGTAAGACTCGTCCCTTCTACTACCACCGAATGCGGATACCAAAACACACCATAAACCCAAGACACTGGGCCTCGAGCAAAACCGCACCTCACCACAAATCGATCGCTTCGAAAAATAGTCACGAATTTTGTCAGCGGACTCCTAAACAGCCTGAAAATTCACCGAATCGTTTGAAAACAAATTCAAATTCAAACAACTCTGCCTAAAATTAGTCCCAAAAATTCCTAAAAATTCCTACATTCAGTCCAAAAATTTGAGGACTTAAATTTACGGCCTTTCACGGCCTTTAAGCCAATTCCAAACTATTAAATAGTCTTTAGGCTAGAAATAACACAAGTAGGAAAATTCCCTACCTCGTGAAGCCTGACGAACCCAAGATTTCCTGTGTCCACTTGTACCTCCTTCTCGTCAGCAGATCAACTCACTTTCTAGGCCCGACGAAACCCGTGGATCCGATTATAGATTCAGAAAATCAAGAAGTGCCAAAAAATATTCCCTCTCATCCTCTTCCTCCCGACGCTCTCTCCACTTTCGATTGATTTTTTTCATTTTATTATTATTATATTTTTTTGAATACATAGTTCATATCGCTTTTATTCGGTCTCTGTTTTTACCCCAACAATTTATTTTTCATTTCACTTTATTTTAAATGAACTTAACCTTAAGTCATCTCCTCGACTTCGAGATTTTCGTAAAATCTCGTCCCTCAAGTCACTGACACTTATCACCCAAATCTCCAAATATCCGATTATCTCGTAATTCGACGAACTTTTCTAGTCACTAGATTTCGCAGACGAATTTAACAAATACAAATCAAGCCATTATCCGAGATCTAGAGAATTCTGCCAAATCAAATTACCGTTTTGCTCCTTAAAAAATTGAATTTTTCTCTGCTTATAATTATAGATTTTGAATTGAGCAAATCGTGATGGAAGTGAGTTAAGGACAAACTGTACTCAAGAAGGACTCATCCATACCCATGCTTAGTGCTCAAGCTTTGGCAATTTTTTCAATCATGTTTAAAATATGTCAGCTGAATACCTTTCTCACCATCATATTTCATGGTGGTCAATCTGCCCATCAAATGTGCCCTCGCAAGGGACTTATCAAAGGTGTTTGAAGCGCCCTCAACAGATTTCGTAAATTCCGAGGCAAACCTCCTGGCTTACAGAGGGTCTTGATATTATTGGCACAAGCCATTTCATAAAATACTGCATCGAGTCTCGCTGGATTTTCGCCTCGCACTTTGATCGTTCTGACCTCGCTTCCCGAGTACCGTCATCCGTAGCTCGTGAGGTTTATTAGTTATTAAAGCCAAAGTCAAGATCCAATACGCCCAAAGGAGAATCAACCTTTCATACCATCTTAAAAGTTCACCCATCAAAAAATAAATATTCCGCATGCAAGAGAGTGTAATGAAGTGGGAACTGTATAAAATAGAACAATGCTCACAATAAGGCCTCAAGTATAAAATAAATAGCAATGAACTATTGATATCATTAAAATTCTCCTTTGGGTAAATATTAACATATCCAATGTTCACTTGGAGGGAGCTTAAACACTTTACTATTTTGTGTCATTTTCTAAGCAACACAAAATAAAACCATTAATTAATAATTAGTAGAAATTGACTCTCCTTTGGGTTAGTCTCATTCTCCTAATTAAAAAGAGAATTATTAAGAATTTTATAAGTCTCCCTTTATTCCTTTATATAATTCAATAACATAGTTCGCTTAATTTAGGTTACTTTGGCAACTATCTAAATTAGTTAACCTTACATTTATAAATGTTGGATAAAATTCTCACAAGATGAAATTAATTCTTTTATTTGAGCTAAAAATCAAGGAAATAGTACCCATAATCATCATTCAATAATCAATCATAATAAAACTAAAGAAATTCCAGATTACCGATATATACACACTTCACAAAGGTTCAAACTGGCCAGATACATGGACGTGCCTTAAAAGAGAATTTCGCCATATTCAGCAAGGATAATGACAATCGGCTAATTAGTACTCTATTCGATATTCTCCTGGCTGGTTTAACTGGGTATCTGCACACTAAACTAGCCAACAATGGTGCCTGAAACGGCCAACGGACCGCCGCCAAAACCAAATACTCACCGATATTGATCCAATCAAAGGCAAGGAAAAAATAAAAATCTTTCCTTCTAATGCCGAGGCGTTTCTTTATTTTTTTAGTGAGACAATTAATCAAGATAAATCTCAAAATTTGATATTTATAAAACAATGATTCTGAATATTTAAATTCAATCTAGCTCGATAATTAGTTTATTGAGATTTAATACGAAATTAATACACAATATTCCATCATTGAATTCAACCATCTCTCGGTAATAAAATAATAATAAAAAATATATATATATAGGATTAGACAACGTTGGAAGAACACGTGAATCATGAGTGGATAATGACAATCTAGCTCTGATAATGACGTCTTAAAAGAGAATTTCTGGGCCATATTCAAATAAAGTATAATGACAACTGCCTAATCGTTGTCAGACTTATATTTCTCCTTTATCAGTTTCACTGTGTCCGACAAGTGCCAAACTACACAATGGTGCCCAAACGCCACCGGATCAAGCCGCCAAACCGCCCTCACCGACATCGATCCAAATAGCTTAGCGCTGCAAGGAAAATAAAAAATCTTCCTTCTACGCCGCTGGAAGCTTTATTTTTTAGTTAGACGACTAATCGAAGATAAATCAAATTTTGATATTTATAAAACAATGATCAATATTTAAATTAATTTAGCCCATACCATTTGTCGAGATTTAATACTCGAAATTAACACACAACATCTTATCATTGAATTCAAACTCACGATAATAAAATAATAATATATATATATATATATATATATATATATATATATATATATATATATATATATATATATATATATATATATATATATTTCATACCGTTTGGAAGAACACGCAAATGCAGAGAGATTTCCCTTAAGTTTATAGCTTAAATCCTGACTTTCTCTCCTTATCGTCTCATACATGTAATCGTTTTTCTTCTGTAATTTCCACTAAGAGTTTCAACCGCACACATGTAGGCTTTCTATATATATAACTTATTGATAGAAGAGGTGAGGTCAACACACGTTTAAAAACTGCTCTAAATTCGTGTTATTCTAATAACTGTTTATTCCACAATAACGATATTATTAATAACTCGCTCTTATTCCAAAATAATAAATATATTTATTGCTATAATTCTACTCCACTCTATCAAGGGTAAATATCTTCTTATAATGTGCTTTAAAGATATTGGGTATTTTTTTAATTGGCTAAATACTAGGTTAGTGGGCCACCCACTTAATTTTAATGTGGAAATAACATGATAGTTGTAATCTATTTTGAGATGAAAGATATAAAAGAAAATTCTTATATTTTTCCAATAAAATTCTATAGAAATCATTTTAACTAACTGTTGTTTCTGAACACTATATTGTGAAATTTCAAACGATTTTATATGCAAGATTGCAATTTCATCCGTATCATCTACTAAAAGTGAAATTTAAAGAAATGGAAAAAATGACTTCAAAAAAAAAGAGGACATTTGATTAATGTTTCCTATTACAATATTATTGTGAATCTAATGTACACTATAATATATACACTAAAAAGTAGTAGAGATGATTCTTGGGTATCTAAAAGGCACTATGAATTGTTCCCGTCATTATCAAGACGACAAATTGAACTTGATAGATTATCTGGAATGTTACGAGGGTATGTGACCTTAATGTGTGTCCAAACCACCATCTATAGCATGCTTGTCAAAATTTAATAGGATTCACTCGACTTGTTTGTGGGATTCACTCAAAATTTGATGGATTCATGACTTGAGCATCATGTATCATGAAGGCTAGTCAACATATGCTTCTCATTACTGATATCATTACACATTCTGGATTTTTTAGTGTTTGAGAGTAGTTGATTTTACTTCTACTAATATAGACTGTGGGTGCCAAGGGCTGGGCCCAGCCCTCAAATTTGGGACAGTTCGCTTCGACAAAGGTTATAATTGGTCCCACTTGAACTAGCCTACTGTTCACTTAAGAGCCGAGACCCAGATATCCTCCCCTAGCCGAGAAAGAGTAGACATACTCCGCAAGTCATCTCTCCCGACCAAGACTTTATTTAAGAAATGTCGCGCCGACCTCCGAAGAGAATATGCCTCTTCCATGGAATCATGTCGACGATGTCACCCGGTGAACAAGCGCTCCAGATCTTCCATCTGGTAAATATATCTATTTAAAGGAAGAATCGCTCCCCACGCGATGCGCGCCACCTTCACCTTCCGATTTTGGAGGAAATCACCCGCTTTCCACTAAAGTTATCTCCTTCCTCTTCGATAAAAATGGAAGGTCATCAGCACACACTAAAAGAAATAAAAACAAGCATAAAATTTCCTAATTTTGATATACGAGGCCCCGACTTAAGTTACCTGAGAGGAGGCGAAATTTCACATCACCGTTTTTTCTCATTGCTTGCGCTGTTAAGGTAAGGTACGTTCGCACGATCCAAATGAAATAAGATTCTCGAGACTACACCGCGTCGTCTGTGGGAAATGCTGCCAGAATTCTCGTAGGCGATACAGCGAGCCCTGCCTATCCGCCCAAGTGATCTCCCTTTACCCGAAATTTTCAGGCTCCTGCTCATCCCCTGACCGGGTCAAGTTTAGCGCCTTACGACCAGCAACCCAAATAACCAACTCGTTGAAGACTCGCTTCTCCTCCGGCTTCAAGAGATGGAGGCTAAGAAGAGGAACAGCCGCATGCATGGCCGACCACGTGAGCACGAGCCGCTACACCAAGAGAATGAACGCTACGCACTGCTGAGACCAACCGAGCCGAAAACCAACAAGAAGCTCCCCAACATGCACCCTTAACCCAGAAAAATAAAGGCAAAGAGCCCCCCTACCTTACCATAGTGATCCACCGGCAGATAACGAGTTTTCTTCAGATAGCTCTCCACTCCCCCGTCACTCACCACCCCAAAACAATGCGGAAGCCGAGTCCAGAAAGAGACCTCCTCGCCATTCCAAATAAAGTTATCGCTGGCACTCGTCAGTCGGATGCGGGAGAGGGCCAACCAGGACGCACCCCATCTCGAGTCAGCCCCGAGCATATGCCTACCCAATTGTAAGGGCCCCCAGCTTCTACCTACGAGTCACCCATTCGGGGCGGCCCCGCCCGCACGCTAAAGATCTTATCCTATCCGTGGACCGCACATGCCATCTTCCCTCAGGCCATGATAATTTGATTACTTAATTCTCCTCGCGATTAGTCATACGATCGCTTTCCATGTACTGATGACTCCTCGACCGTATGATCATATGTCGCACTTAACTAGGCCAGATCCTAATACCGAACGATCGACTGTAAGTGTATTCCGACTACTCGGGAAGGTCTCGCTCTAGCCTAGTTCCACAAGCTTCCAAGAAGGTCTTTGAACTCATTTCATGTAATTGTGGGCTATAGTGTTTTGCCTCTCAAGATTCTGTATCGTTTTATAGGAAGCGGAAATACGCCGCCCAATCCATCTTCAAGCGTGAACTAATTAATCCATCCGGGATTTCACCTCGAAGATTTGACAAGCATTCAACAAATTGATGTTTATAGTAATGGATACTCTGCCTTGCGTAACTTCAAGAAGCTTGGCCGACTACCCCTTTTTTTCCAAATTTCTTCCGATCCACTAGCAACTATGAAAGAATTACATCTGGCGAGCGCATTAAACACCCACTTTCAAGGAGAAGACTGTTTCCCACAAACAAAGATGGATAACTACCTGTGAGTAGCAAACCGCCTTTACATCTCCTAAGACCGACCGCTTCCCTCATCGAGACCACCCCGATTTTAAATGGCCCGCCATGCAAATCCACTAACGCACCTGGCCTCCGAGGTATGACTACCACAAAGACCACGACCATGAATCAAATCATCACAAATCAAGTTCTTGGTAGAAGATTAATCCGATCGAACATCTCGTGGCGGTCCATCTGTGGCTACCATGGAACTAAACGCCCCGCAGCCCGACAGGCTATCGCTTAATGAAAGACCCACGTAATCCCGACCCACCATCAACTTTCAGGCTAGAGCCGATTGATAATCAATAATTTACCTAAGAGGCAAGAGACGGTATCACTACAAAGTACTCTAGGTCAGAGTCTTGAAAGGAACACCATCGGCATTCAAAGAGCAAGACAATCCAGCTCAGTTCGATCACTGGCCCCGCATCCTTCCTCCTATAAACCCGTCCTAAATATCACTCCCCATTATGATGCGCTTTATACCTACTGTGTGTATTAACACCTTTTATGTGCAATGTGAGTCCTTGTTGATCCGGCAATAATACTGGACCAATGATCTCCCAACTTTAGCAAATGAAAGTCCCACTTACCATCTCGGTCAATGCAGAGTTTTATCCGATTCAACTGACCACCACACTCAGCGGTGATATCGCTTCTCTCTCGTCAAGGCAGACCGTTGACTCAGCCAGTATTGTTTCTCGATTTATTAGCATTGGTCCATATAATGCTATCGTAGCCCGACCTAAATACATACCATGAAAGCAAACCCCCAACTTACCACCAATCTATCGCTTATCTCACCACATCTCAGTCACCTTCAGTGGTAGCCAATTAGCCGCCGGTCGTTGCTATCATTGTCACCACGAAGGGCCGGTGCAGCCTCATACCGCCCCTCCAAAACTCAACTCATCATGCAATTAAGCCCCGTTGTCCTGCCACTTAAGACAAAGGGAACAACGCGTAGATCCCCCACATCCATGCTCATGATGACCCAACAGAGCACCTATGCTGGGCCTCCCGACCAAAGCAAAGAAAGGGCCCCAATGAAGAATTATTAGTTATTAACGCCGACGTGTTCGCTCTCGGACCTGTCCGTATTACGACAGGATAAGCCCCTGAAAGCTTCCCACAAGTCGAATGTTCTCCCATCCGCTGCACTGCTCATCAGAGAAGTACCTAGCGCTCCAGCCTCGAACCGATCGACTATCCAAGCCGAAGTAGATAACCTTTTGAAGGTTAGGTTTATCTAAGAAGTCAAATACCCAGAATGGCTTGCTAACGTAGTGGTAGTTCCCAAGAAAGGGAGCAAGTGGAGAGTATGTGTAGACTATACGGATCTTAACAACGCATGTCCCAAGGATAGCTTCCCACTACCCCGTATATCGGACATCACGATTTACAAACACGGGATGTCGTTTCTGGGGATGTATTCTGCTACCATCGTGATCCCCTTATGTACCGTCGATGCATAGAAACCTATATCCCCCCCCCCCCCCCCACAGCTCTTCGCAACGCTTATGCCATCTGGGGTTAAAGAAGGTCGGGGCCACCTACCAGAGGGTGGTAACCAAGATGTTTCGACCACTACTACTCGGAAAAACTATGGAAGTGTATATAGGTGATATGTCAATAAAGTCCAAGGAGCAATGATCACACTCACTCTGCGTACATTCGACATCCCTCAAGACTTCACTTGATGAAACTTAACCCCGCAAAGTGCAGGATCCAAGGGTCACTCCAGGGCCTGGCTCTCGATCCATGATGACTCGTGAGGGGATCGAGGCCAACCCCCATACCTAAAGCCATTCCCAGAGTCTCCAAACTCCCCAAGCTCAGAAAAGAGTGTGCACCACGCACGGTCGACAACGTCTCAGCGATTTATTCCGCTTTCATGCACCGCAGAAGCCATTTTTCACCACTCCTAGTGAAGCGACCGGCTGGATGGATCGAATAATGCGATCTACTGAACATCCAAATCACAATATTTAGCCAAACCCCGATTCTCGCAAGTCCCTATTGATCACAAACCCTTCGTCTGACCTGCTTCAAGCAAACAACAAAAGAAGTCGTGATTATTCAAAGAGAATGAAATGGAAAACAGAGGTCTCTGTGTTCTTCGTTAAAGAAATCTTTAGCCGACGCAGACCAAGTATAATCATCTTCGAAAGCAAAGACCCAAGATAGCAAATCAAGAAATCCGCCTCTACTTCCAGCAGCACCCATTGTCAGATTCGACTCAACCCCAGTCCCGAAGCATCATACATGGGTCCACTTTATCGTAGAAGAGCCACCATTAGTAATCGTAATCCAAGTCTAGTACGATATCCAATACAAGCCAAGGCTTTCAAAAGGGACGTATCAGTGACTTATCGTGATAATCTAATCTAAATATCATCGACAAATTTCTGATTGCGGACACTAACATCGACGGAGGTCCAGACAAACCGTAAGGTGTATCTACATTTAAAATCCCCATCCAGGGATAAGATCGAACAAGCAATCCAACTCGGATTTAATGCCTCTAAAAATTAATCAGAGTACGAGGCCATCCTAGCCTAAGCTCGAACTAGCAAATCATTGTCGTCAAGCTCCTCATCCAGAGGATTCTAATTGGTGGTCTATGCGTTAACTAAGAATTCGAACTCGAGACCTCGAATGGTGAAGTATGTGGAACCCAAAGCACACAGCACAAGCAAATTTTTCTATTCGAAGCTTGGAGCATTCTCAAAGACTCTAATGTGAAAAGGTAGATGCCTGGGCCTCTCGTGGCCGCTTCTCTACTAGGGGTCACCGAAACTATATTTTGCCTATCTACTATCGCCCGCCTGATCATCCCCTGAAGCAACCCAAAGTGAGGCAACTCCCTCTCACACATGAATCCATCTCACTATATCTACACAGATGCCCTTTATGAGAGGGAATAAGGCCCATAAACTCTGTCCGGGCCACTAGATTTTCCTAATCGATGGTCGGGCCTATTCAAACGCATCCTTAGGTGGCCCTCATCTCAAATGCCCGATGTAATCGAAAGAAATATTATGTGTTAGCAGAGCTACATGAAGGAAATATATAAATCATCCCGGCTAGACTTTAGCCCATCTGTCCATTAATTAAGGGTACTATCGTCAACCATGATGGTCGATGCTAAGCAATTATATTTAGAAATGCGAACGCCACAATGACTTGCTCACGTCCTAAAATCTTCCTGGTGGCAAGATTCACCCCATTCCCGATTCCTCGCCCTTTTCGCCCAATGGGGATCGAGAGGCAGGACCACCGCCACGCCCTGTACCCTAAAAGCTATTACTGTGGCCACCGACTATTTCAAGAATGGATTGAGGCTTAAGCATAC
>JAEQBH010005011.1:0-91672 GCA_016808115.1 Tetrastigma voinierianum | reverse complement strand
GCACATCATTTATTCACCGAGTTAAGCAGCACCATCAGTGAGTTACTGCTTCATTGAGCTATCGACTTTAAACATAGCACTTCTTGGGAAGCTGACCCGAGTTTTATGGCCAAATCTCGTTCTTCCATTTATTCTCTTACTTTATTCTATTTCTAGTCGATTTAATTTTACAATTTTTCAAGTTCTTGGTTTGTTTGAGTGTGTGTTAAGCGTTTCGAGTGTGTGACTAAAAAATACTAGAATTTCCTATAATAATTTTACCATATATTCCGAGTATAAATTAAGCCAAACTTGGGTTTTTATGGGAAAACTGATAAATTGTTAAATAGTGAAAAGTGAAATGAATGTGTGAGCATATGATTAAATATTATATGCTAAAGAAGTAATTGATTAAACTCGAAAATAAACCCAGTGAAAAGGGTAAATTTGAAAATTTGTAAAATAAGGACTGAAAGAATTCGAATGATAAACTTAAATGCTAATGTGAAATAAATGATAAGTTGATTCGTGCCACAATAGGTGCATCGGAATCAACAAAATTTGTATCCTAGGATTCTGTGCCCAGTAGCGAGGAGCTCACTGCGGTATAATTATTCCTGGTCGAACTGGGGATGGGTTTTCTTAAATGCTTCAAATGAGTCACGAGTTGATTGAAAATTTGGGTTTCCACTTTGGATTTGGGGTTTTGGTAAAAACAATGAGGTTGATAATTTGGTGGAACTATAAGCTATGAGGAAATAAAGTGTAAAGAACTCCTTGAAGTTTGGGGACCACTAGGCTTGGGTTCTAAGGTAGCTGTAATGTCTGGGTCCTTTTCCTCGCGGGGGGGAGGGTGACTATAGTCATTTCAAGCCGGATCAGGTTTGGCTATAAAAACTTAACCACAAAAGTTTCCTTCACAGTATCGACATCGTACCCATTAATGTTTCAAAGTAGTTAGAACCGTCCGGCGGATCTAACTACGAGGAACCTTCGTGGTAACTAATTGGGCATCGGCGGATCTAGCAATAAGTATCCTTTGAGCCTTGAAGCTTTATGACCACCAAAGCACTGGGAATTTTGTCGCGGGATTTAAACCCGCGTGTGAGATCTTGTATAAATGATGATAAATGCGTTAGTAGCAGAGCGGAGTGTATTGCACAAGACCTTTAACTAGTGGCCCTCCTCTTCCAGGATGAGGAGGTTTAGCCAGCATCCTTTGAGTTGTCATCCTGGTGTTTAGCGGGTGAGAATCTGAGAAAGGAGAGAAAGTGAAAGAAAGTGCTGGCGGGGCCCAGCTTTGGCGGCCTTGACTTTATTGATAAAACCCAGCTGGCTGTTACATGAGCTTGGTGGAGCTTATATAGATTAACCGAGTCAAAGGAATTTACATAAATGTATGAAAAGACCAACAATAACATTAAGGGCATTTTGGTAGAAGCCATAAAAGCATCAAAGTGGATTAATCTGTTAAAGCAGGGGGGGAGGCATTTGCAAAAATTTAGCATCTTCTTGAGAAATTGTCTGAAAATTTCGCATGTCTGAAAAGTTCGCAATGCTGAAAATTTTACGCAGTGCACTCTCCTGCGTATTTGGCTCCACGCTTTGTTCATGCAGCTTCGAGCTCGGCTCGGGTTCTTCGCATTTGAATCGGCTTGAAGAGTGAGTCTGATTGGCTTCACAAAACTACCTGAAAATATCCTGAAAATATGATTAGTAGCAGTGGGGACCTTAGTGTATCAATTGGGTTATTTAAGTTGATGGTACCAAAAAAGTGCTCAAACCCTCTGATAAACGATTTCAACGGCACTATTTGGGTGTTAATCACTCCCCTAGCAGACACATTGCTAGTCCTTGGCGATGACAAAAAGAAGAACGGAGACAAGATAAGCTCCAAGCAAAGGAATGGTATTTTAGAAGTGTATGATTGAGACCACACAAGCAACCATCTTAAGGGAGAATAAATACCATACGAGGACCAAGTTTGAGAAGAGTAACTATCTGAGGAATCAAGCAGAAAACTTCCACGAAATCTAAGTGTTTATGTACGCGTGGGGTTTTCCATGACAACGCACTGCTAAATTGCTCTCCCCCGACCAAGCTCTTTGCCCAATCCAGAGCACCTTGACCCGAGCTAAATAAATTTGGTTCCACTTTTTTTGTCATATTTCTTTTTGTATCTTAAGGTCGCGTCTTGTCGACCTCACCAAGGTCTGTATCAGCGAGGGTCCGCAGGTGACTCCCGAGCAATAGCTGGTTTAGGGCATCAGTCAGCAGGATGTCTGACCACTCCCTCGGGTTTATGGGACTCAGATAGAATTCGAAATTCCAGCACCTCTGACTCGCTAAACCTCACCCGTTCACCCGTGTAGTGAGCAGCAGAGTCAGGTGGCTCGACCGACTAAGGCTTAGGGCACTTGGGCTTTGAGACTTTTTGCAATGAAGCCCTCGGACCATGCTCGGGTTTCAAGGTAGCGTTAAACTTTCTTTTTCTCTTTTCTTCTTTTCTTTTTCCTTTACTTTTCTTTTTTTCTTTTATTTTGGAAGACACACATTGTGACCTTCTATTCTAGGGAACCGTAACCTTTTACAAGTGGTCAGCATGAGGAAACTAGGGGTAGGTTTGCCGATAAAGGGAATTATCAGGTTTCGAGGTTATTACAGGCCGTGTGCGCGGAGTGTGTGAGCTGGCCAATGGTGGAAGAAAGATTAAATATCAGAGGGATTTCAATGATGACCAGCAGCAATCATGCATGGAGCTACTGCAGTATCAATGGCATCGGGCGGTGTTTCAATTTTTCAACTTATAGGCTGTGAGCAAAACCACAAAAAAAAAAAAAAATATATATATATATATATATATATATATATATATATATATATATATATATAGAGACGAAAAATATTTGCAAAATGATTTAAGAAACTGAAGTTGTCTGAAATGTATAATAATTGTATATCACTAAATTTTGCTTTTCAAGAAGCCCAGCAGCCACTAAACATACAAAATGGGCTTTGCCCACACATGCGATGGAGTCGAAAATTAGCAAATAAAGCGATATCTATAGTAAAAAAATCACCACTTCCTTCGGCTAACTCTCCTCCCGACCAGGTGTGCCGTTGTATGATAGGTGTGGATTGGAAGGTAGTGAAGGAAGTGCTACCTCCTGGTCGGTGGCGGTGAGAAGGGTGTCCTGATGCGGAGCCAAGAGTGAGGTGTTGAGGAAGGAGTGGGCTCTTATTCTTTGCAATTGCTAGGACGTGAGGAGGAACTGCGGGATTTGGAGGTGGAGGGTGGCATGAGTCATTTGGAGTAGAATGGGAACAAAGAGGGAGTAGAAGAAGGCGCCCTTGGAGTGGCGATGGGTTGGCTGCAAAGAATCACGACGGCGCTCGATCTAGGCTCGTCAGGAAGCCCGTATGCCGAAACACTGGCAGCGGGGTCTCGGGAATAAGAGGCGTGGACTACCATTTCGAGATAGACTCAAGCGATGGACCTTGTCCTCGAGAAATTAGACAAGGAGGTCATAATGAGCTCCATTTGGACTGAACCGGTAGCCCTGAGATGCGAAATAGGGCCTCAGAGATGGCTCCTCTCCCTGCAAGCAGTATCTTTGAAGCGGGAAAGTTAGGCAGCGAGAATGTGATCGATAAGAAGCATATCTGCGGCGGGAGGCTGCGTCTTTGAACATGGCCCGATCCTGCGATGTGTCAGGAAGAAAACGGACCATCTGCGGGATAGGGATGGGGGCTGGCTTTGCCTATACTCGGCGAGTTAGGCGGGGACCAGAAAATTGAATGTAGCGTGATGTCGGGGCCACGGAGCATCCCGGTCGGTCGGTCGATGGAGAAATGAAGGCTTGATCGGGTGGGGCTCGCGCTGGATCATCGTGTGGTAGAACTCGATGACCACTGAAATAAAGAAGCAGAAGCGAGGTGTCATGGTGACTCAGAAGTACCTACGCACTAGGGCATCGAGTCTCGACTCGGGTGCATTGAAAGGATGGAAAATCGTAATAAACCTGTGCATTGCATGTCCTCTCACTTCTTGTCGGCATTCCCGGGGATAGGGTTGTAGTGGAAGTGGCTAGGTCGGATGATATAGGCTTAGGAAGCGGACGGAGTCCCGGAGGAAAGGGCTCAGTGGGGCCACGATGAGGTCTTGTTGTGGCTCCTTAGGCTGAAGGCCGGAGGACTCTCACAGGCACGAGGTTCGGGGCCCTCTTGGGCTTGATGGGGCCCTCGCGGGACGGCCTAAGATGGCAGCGGAGAGGGGTGGAGTGGGGCCGAGCCCTAGTATGGCTGTCTTCTTAGGGCGGGCAGCGGTGGGAGGAACCCACGGGCGCCTTGCCTGGCCGGCAGGCGACCACGGGCTCGGCGGGGAGGCCGGCTACAGGCTCGGAGCGGGAGGGGCGTATTTGGAGGCCGTCGCGGGGAGGAGGAGCAACGAGCGCACCGGGGCAGAGAGAAAGCGCTTCCTCCGCGGGTCTTCACCATACTAAAGCCGGATAAGGAGAAGAAAGGGGTAGGGGCGGGCGAATGAAGGTCATGACCGATTAATGGCCTGTTAAATGAGGCGGAACAAAGATAGGGAAATTAATGGTGGGCACGGGAAGCAACGAGGGTTTGCGAGAAGACGGAAGACCCAGGGAAGACGGTGGCGGGTTCTTGCGAAAATTTCTAAACGAGTGAACTACTCCCGATCCACGACCCACCTTTCTGGGTAAAATTGTGAGGAAAACGAACTTGTAAATGAGAAGAATTGTAAAAGGAAAACAAAGCAAACAACAACAAAAGGACACAAAAGATTACTAAAAATTAAAAGCGATTAAATTATAGTGACTTACGAGATCTTTGCGAAGTCGCACTCCTAAATGTGTGGTCAGGAGGTTTCATGGAGGGTCGAGGAGGGGATTTCCTCTTATGCGGTGAGTGTTGAGCTGCATGGCTTGACCTTTGGCCATTGACCTTGAGCACTTTGTCTTTGGCATTGAAGCGAGGTCTACTAAACCATTGAGGTAGACTTCTTGGATGGTGGGCCGCGATCCATCTTGATTTAAGCTTTCTGGAAAGAGGTGGAGCTTGGGTCGTAGATCGTGGTCCCCTTTTTGGAGATGTTTGCATTTGTCGGCTAATCATGCCACCTCTTCGAAGCTTATCTTTGCAATTTTGAGTTGGACATCATTTCTCGAGTTCTTCTAGCTCGTTGTCTCCACGAGGAGCCTTTTAAGACCAGCTTTGCCCATTGTCGGGTTCAATTTTTATTTACCCACCATACCTTGTATTCAATTTCATAGGCGGAGTGGCGGGCTTTTACCATAAACCCGGGCGATAAGGAGACATGCCCAAAATGTGGTCTTTTGTAGGCTATCCTGTATGCCCAAAGAGAGTCAAGCAGCTTGAGAGACCAATCTTTTCGGTTAGAATTCACTTTCATCAATATTGTCTTGATCTCTCACATTGCATTTCAGTTCGGCACGGCCAGCTGGTGCGAGGTGGTATGGGGTGGCGCTGCACTTTGTGCTTGACACCATACTTAGTGAGAGGAAGCTCTCAAAGGTTTGTTCTTAATCACTGAACCTCCATCCACTAATTGTTATATTTGGGGACCCAAATCTAGAATATATTCTCCTTGAATTTCAGAACCACCACATTGAAGTGCAACGCCTGCGGGTGCTAAACCGGCTTTGACATAATTCAGCTCCGCCGAAGAGCCTTAGAGGTATCCCGGGAGGAAGGGAATGGTCCCATGAATCGATCCCATACTTGAAAAGGTCAACTTCTAAAATCGGGTTTAAAGAGGCATCATGTGACGGCTAGAAATCTTTTCAACCTTTGGCATTTGTCGCATTCCCTTGCACATGATGCCAGGCATCCTTGAAAAGGAGGCGGTGAAATCGAGTGGAGCACCTTTCTAGTAAGTTTTCTAGGAAGCAAGTGGCCTCCAGGCATTCTCATGGCGGTGACGAGGACCTAGTTCTTTGCTTCGGACACACACCTTCGATTATCTGGTCGTACAGATTATTTATGCAAAGGCGGACACTTGATAATAGGAGTGAATTTTTGCAAAGAAAGAATTTCTTGTCTTGTGCTTAATCTGTTTGGCCTTCCCATTGGCCAAATAATTTGCAATGTGAGGCATGCCCGGGGTGCCTCCTCAGCCATGAGCGATGACTCTTCAGACTCATATCGAGAAGGAGTTATGAGTGTTGTGCGATTGTCAGCTGACAACATTTTCTGCCTTACATCCCACCCCGATTTGCGGAGTTAAACTCTTGCTGACGGAGAACCCACGATAAACCTAGCCTTAGCATTTTGTTTGAAGTGGCCAGTACTTCAAGTGAGTGATCGTGAAGATACTATTATGTCAGACCAGGCAAATAAACTCAGAATTTATGCAGGGGCATGAACCGCGCGATCGCTACGTAGTTTGTATAATTCCTATATTGCCCTCGTTTAGGTGTCTTGCTTGCACAATAGACCACATGGCTTTCCTCATTCCCTTTGTCAGGAAGCGCTCCAATGACCCATTTAGCTTGCATCGCACATCGCCGAGAGAAGGAGTAATTGCACGGGTTAGGGCTCTCACTATTGGTGCGGTGGTCGAATATGCTTTAAGCTCCTCAAAATCTTTTACAGCGACTGCGTCCCAAATAAATTTAGCGTCTTTCAGCCGGTTATCTGAGCTTAACGTTTTTTGTCATGGTGGTACCTCTGTGGCATGCTGGTACCTTGGAATCGCCAATGTTTGCTGGGGGAAGTAGTTTGCGTCAGTAAATTTTTGCCTTATCGGCTTCAGTCCCTTTTACGAATGACTGTGCCCCACGGCACCATATTCTGACTGACCAGCCGTGACATTTCTCGATTAAAACAGTTTTCTCTACTTTTTGTGCGGGTTTCCTGGGTTGATGGGGCGTTCTTCGAGAGCTCTCATGTGTAAGTATGTCGTAGCCAAACCTCGTAATATGGCTTGCAATCAGCTGAAAATCTTAAGCTCTGACGTTGAGGCTCCTTGGCGCTGACATTACACGGGACGAGGAATTCTTATATCATGTGTTGTAAAATGGGCATGTGAGTGATCTTTCTGTCTTATGGCAATTCTGGCATGAAGTGTCTGCAGACCACATCAGGAAGCAGTGAGGGACAGCTGGGTCTTCCTCTGAAGTGAATCAGTGGGAGGTGGGAAGTGAATCATGGGTGAAGCTTTTGTTAAGCCTCACTATGACCGATGCATGCCTCGACTCAGCGCCAGTGTGGGTGAGGCATATTCTCTTCTTATCACTTTGTGAATTCATTGCCTTTTGGCTGGTGCCACGACTTTGTTGACTGCACAGTTGGACTCATGAGAATATTATAGAATCATAATTGAATAACCACATTGAGCTTTGTGCAGGCTCAGTTATTAGCATATATCAGCAGTTCAGTCTTTCTCGTGGTGCCTTATTGACACCTTGTCCTGTCTGAGGTGCTGATGGGTGCAAACTTATAGACCTCACCCTTCAAATCAATAATCCTCCACCCTAGGGCTTGCTTGTTCTCCCTTAGGATGTGCAGCATACTACCTTCTTGTGTGGTCTTTGAGAGCCGGGGATGAAATGACCAATCCCGGACCAACCGCTCTGCTCCTCCAAGATACGGCATATTTCAACTCCACAGTAAAGGTTTGAGCTCCATTCTGGGGTTCTTGGTTCCTTCCTCAATTCTGGAAAATTTCTTTCTTTTTCTCATTGCCCTGCTGAGAATTTCATGTATCGCAAGGCTTCTTTGCCCTTGGAACACTCGACCAGGTTCTTGATCGGCAAATCATGCTTATACAATTTGGTTGCTGTTCATCGAAATTATTAATGTTAAGCTTCCTCTAAGCCATCTCACAAGTTTGCATGTGCTGCCTCAAGTGGAAGATGTTGAGTTCAAGGAGTCATGTTTGAAGGTGAGTTATAACACCATTTCGGCAATTGATAATGCATTGGAGGTGGCGAATGAATCTACTAGGATGAAGTAGGCACATAGTTATTTATTTAGCGGTGGTTACATGTCAGTACAACAAAATCCACTGGATAATAGAATTTGTCAACTTGGATGAGAACATCCTCCACTGTCCCTTTTGGTATCTTGATGGATCTATCTTCAAGAGATAATGTGATGGAGGTGGGCTTTAGTTCTCCTGACCAGGCGCTTGTACGCCGAATAAGAGAGGTGCTCGCACGAAGTCTAAGGAATTGCCTTTTCTCTGAAGACCCTCGATAATGGCAGAAATAGTTTGGGCAGCCGGATCTTTGTACTTCACTTCCGAGTCTTACCTTTGGATAATGCTTGACGAACGCGGCGCGCGCGCGCGCGCGCGCGCGCGCGCGCGCCCGCGCGGAAGGATTGCATGTAACGCCACCCATTGCCCTTGCCTGCATTGCGGCGCGCTTGCCGTGGGGGAGAGTGTATGTTCCGCCACCGTTGTTGCCGATTCTTCTCTGTGTCCTGCGTGAAGGCCTTTATCGACATTCAGCCTTTTCTTGTACAGTCCTTCAAAAATTTCGCATAGGTGGGGACTTGTTTAATCATGTCTTGAGGGGGATGTTGACCTTTACTGCCTGACACTTCTACAGCATTTCAGCGATTAATAGCCTTCTTTTTAGCTTTTGTAGTGCTTGAGAGGAAAGGTGGGGGTGTCTTTATTTTTTTTAAGCAGTCTACTTGATCACCACCTCCTGCAGTTCAGTTTCTTGACTTCTGGCCCTTTTTCTTTACTTAGGTCTTGTTGTTTGAGCTCTTTTCACTTCTGATATGATGATTGCCTTCATCCATCACAGAATTTAGCTCCTTTGGGAAGAGCTCTCACTTCATGGATCCCTGAGAGATGCGGATTTGTGTACGAGAGGAATTTCCCTTTCACGCTTTTCTTTAGCTGGTTGAGACTGACCTTGATATTGAATCACTGCGAGGTTAGTATCATATTTTTTGCAAGGAAATTCGACTTCGGTAGTCATGCTTTTGAGAAATTTACGGTCTCGGGTTGCTCATTTTATTATTGAGTGTGCTTTCCACCGTGTCGATTATTTGATTGGCCTGGGCATTCACTGCCTTTTGTTCTTCCACTGCAAGATTTACCCACCGCCCCTTACTCGGCTGTTCACCAATAAGCTTGTTATTTGGAGATGAAGATGGTGGTAGGTGTAAGCTGAGTTGAAGATGATCCATCTTCTTGTTGTGCGAGTTGGAGGCACATAGGAGGAGCTTTGGTTTCGAGAGGTTTGGAGTGGTTCCTCAATTGGGATTATGGTATTCTTTGTATATGAGGTTGTGGTACGGTGACTTGTATTAGCCAGCTGCATTAACTTGTTCGACCCGCTAAAGTCTCTTATTGAAGGCATACTTGGGCGATGCTCTCCCTTGGTGCTCGAGTGGTGACAGGTTGAAGCATGGTTGGTTAGAGCGAGGGAATGCCTCGGAGTCAGCGCTTGTACCTCATGCTGATTCCTCATTTCAAGCTCTTCCAACCTCCTTGCCAAGGTGGACAGCTTTGCTTTTGTCTCCATGTCCTCTAAGAGCAAGTATATGCCTTCCCTTTGATTTGGTGGTGGCCTCATCCTGTCTGTCTCCCTAGGATTTGGCTCATCCTAAGCTTTGGAGGTCTCAGCTACATAGTTGAGGAAGTTCATGGCTTCATGCAGTTCTTGCACCGGAAATCCCCTCCACATAGTCTCGATAAGCTGCTTCATGGCGGAGAACATTCCATCGTAGAAGTGGTTAACCAACATCCATTATGTCAAAGCCGTGGTGTGGGTACGCGATGGTTTCCATATATCTCTCGACATTGATAAGAGCTTCTCATTATCATGGGCTATAGTATAAATTTGCCTCTTCAAGTATTGGTCTTGTGCCTTTGAAGAACTTTTCAAAAACTGCGCTGCGAGTTACGCATTCGGATAGTTGCTTGCTTAGAAATTAAGCCAAATTTTGAAAAACTGTCTTTGAGGTTAAGGGGAAAGGCCTTCAACAAACGAGATCCATATCGATTGCACCTTCCACAAAAGTTGTGCAAACTTCCTCAAACTCCCGGATGTGTGTGTATGGATTCTCATTTTCCATACCATGGAAGGTTGGGAGCAGGGGGACACGAATAAAGGCATAATGACCACATCTTACGGGAGTCTGATGCATGGTTTGCACTCACCCTTGGGGTGTATGTGATCCCTCATGACATGTAGGCATTGGGGTTTCTTGGTATCCCCTGGCGACTCTGTTGCTCCTCGGGTGGAGGGCTCCATCGATTCTTATGTAGGCGACTTCAAACCCCTGTTCTTGAGAAGCATTGGTTCTCTCTAACACTTTGTAGTGTTTTTTATCCCAATGTTGCCTCAAATCCTTGGAACAAACCTAAGCAATGAGAAACCAAAAACAAGGCTACCAAAAAGGGTTATGGTTGATCAAATTTTAGAAACAAATAAAAATTGGGTATGCATAGTATTAAACATGCAACTTCCCCTGCAGTGAACTGTAAATGGGGAAATAATAATAAAATTAAAAAGGAATGAGAATTCACCAACACTTGTGATGTGGATCACAAGTTCAACAGCTTCTCACTCACACTTCGGCACCATCCCCAGCAACGGCACCATTTGATTTATGCCACAATAGGTGCATCGGAATCAACAAAATTTGTATCCTAGGATTCCTATTGCCGTGCGAGCTACTTTGCCGATGAGTAGCCTAAAGGTCGAACTTCGAGGATGGGTTTTCTTCATGCTAAATGAGTCACAGTTGATTGAAATTGGTGTTTCTACTTTGGATTTGGGGTTTTGGTAAAAACAGTGAGGTTGATGGCTGGTGGAACTATAACTGCAGAGAAATAAAGTGTAAAAGAACTCCTTGAAGTTTCGGACCCACTTTGGGCTTGGGGTTCTAAGATGCTTGTAATGTCCTGAGGAGTCCTTTTTCCTGCGTTTGGGGGGGGGGGTGACTATAGTCATTTCACGTAGGATCTGGGTTTGGCTATAAGCGAACCACTAGAAGTTTCCTTCTAGTATCTGGCATTTATTACTTATTAATGTTTCAAAGCGGTTAGAACCATCAGTTGGATAACATGAACTAATAAATGGAAGCAATTAGGCATCGGTGGATCGCAATAAGTATCCACTAAGCCTTGAAAGCTTGCCAAGTACAGCCACTTAGAATTTTATGTGAGGGGATTTAAACCCAGCAGCGTGAGATGCGAAACATAAATGATGATAAATGCTGCGTTGGTAGCAGACGTGTATTACCTCAGACCAACTAGCCTAGTGGTTCTCTCTTCAAGGATGAGGAGAGTTTAGCCAAAGCATCCTTTGAGTTGTCATCCTCGAAGGGTGTTTGGCCAGTGAAAATACGAGAAAGGGAGAAAGTGAAAGAAAGTGCGAGGCGGGGAAGGCCCACGAAGCTTTGGCGCCCGACTTTATTGATAAAACCCAGCTGGCTGTTACATGAGCTTGGTAGGCTTATATAGTGCCTCGAGTCAAAGGAATTTACATAAATGTATGAAAGACGACAATTAAATTAAGGCATTTTGGTAAAAAGAGAAGCCACAAAGCGAGTCAAAGTGGTCGATATAGTAAAAGCCTGAGGAGGCTGCGAAAAGATTTTAGCATCTTTCTGAAAATTGCATCACGAAAATTTTGCATCTTCAAAAAACTAACATCACGAAAAAATTTGCAATCTTTGCAAATTTGCGCAATTCGCACTCTCCCTGTATTTAGCTCCAGTGCTATTTGCTTTGTTCATGCGGCTTGAGAGCTCGGCTAAGGTTCTTTGCATTTGAATCGGCAGAAGGGTGGCACAATTAAACCATAAAAACTACACAAATATCCACAAAAATATGATTGAAAGTAGCAAAGTTGGGACCTTAATTAGCATCAATTGGGTTATTTAAGTTGATTAGTACATAAAGAAGTGTCAAAAGCGCAATAAACGGGGGCCTTAAAACAACACTATTTGGGTGTTAATCATAAGTGAATGTCTGAATAAGGAGACTCGTAAGCTTTAAGTGAGAAAAATGGAAAATAGGTTTAATGGGAAGCGAACATAGCCTTATAATGAATAAAATGTAACTTAAGACCACATTTGGTCTTGGAAAGGCACATTGCGCGAAAACATTTTGAGAATAGAGTGAGAGGGGAGAAAGCTAGGGTTTTTCTGAAAAAGAAGTGATTTTGGTGGGAGATCATCCCGTTTACGGTTTCTAAGTGATCAAGCATCTTGGGTAAAGAAGATTCAAAGGGATTTAAGGTAAGAACCAAACCCTAGATTTCTTTAAATGATGTTTGGGTTAGAAAAACCCTAATCCATCCATTGGTTTTGCTCATGGTTAGTTTATGATGATATTAGGATGTTATTGGGAGTGATTCCCATGATTTGGTTTGGGATTTTGAGGATTTTTGGAGAAAAATTGCAAAAGAGCAAGAAAAAACCCTGGGCACATCGAGCTCCTACGCTGCAGCATAGGGAACCCACGCCGCGGCGTAGATCTACGCCACAACGTGGGATGCCTCTCCGCAGCGAGGCAGAGGTGCCAAATTGGCACCCCTCGGGGAACACCTCGTATTCGTACATTTATAGTTTAAGGACCCTAATAAATGATTAATGGGGATTCAAATAAGGATAAAACTAAATGAAAAATGTACCGTACCTCGCCGCCTCGGCGAGTTCGTCTTTGGGCAGACTTAGTGTCTTAACCCAAAAGCGTTAACAAAGATTAATCGTCATTCACTAAAAATGTATAATAATTGTTATCACTTAAGAGTGGCGTAATTGTTATTGACTAAGGGCGGGGTGGAGGATCCATGGCTAGGGCCAAGAGATCGAAGGAGGAAAGGCGAAACGACTTCGGTTTTGTTCCACTTGAACCTTGTCCTTACTTCAAGCATTTTGTAGTTTACTAAATAAACTACAGAATGGTATATCTTTGAAATGATATTGAGTGCATATGGATTTGAAAATGTGATATTTGAATGTTTGTGACTAAATGCATGTAATTGATAAATTGAATTGTAAGCGAATTGAATTAAGTTCTTACGACATCTTGAATTGAATCAATATCTTAAGACAACTGACATGGCGGGATGCACCAATGGGCATCAGTCATGAAACCAAGCAGAAACTATGCAATACCCACATGGTAGGATGCACTAATAAAGCATCGATAAATGATGAGGTAAGAATTGTTAAATGTGTAAGCACATTACGAATAATAAGACTGAGTTCAGGAAGTAAGTCTTAGTCAGCAGATATGAATTGTATGAACAAGTGAAATAGCTGGCTTTGATGAGTGGTAAATGGGTTTGTAAACTAATACATCATTGGGAGTATATGTTTGAATCTCATGATTTAGGTCTAAATAAATTGGATTTACATGTGAAAATGCATATTTTGATATAATCAATGATTTGTAAAGTGATATCTGAAAATATGAATAAGCATGAGTATAGTTTGATACAAAGGCATAGTTACTATGATAAATCATGTCATGTTAAACTGAGTGATATAATATGAACCACCTAACATAGCAAATATTTATTCAGAATTCCATCCTCTGCATGAGTTCAAAATGAAAAATAGAACGTATAAGCAAGATCGAGAAGCGCGAGAGTCATGAAAGTTCGCGTATAAGTATATACCCCATCATATGCATATCATTTCTTTTTACAGACGTGTGACATTTTGTGAACAAAGAGTTAAACTACGAGCCCCATTGTTTTCTCATTTTGTAAAGGCATGATACTTCATTTTGTAAGCAGTGTATAGAGTAAATGTTTATGGTCTACCATTTGAAATGTAGAAACGTGGTAGAAACCCTAAAATGAAATGACATAAATAAAATGTTTTGATAAGATAAGTAAACGGTCGAGATGCAAGCTAGGCAGATTGGATCGCCCTTCTAGTGGTAGGGGATTGGTCAAAGCGACACTTTTCTGAAAAAAAAAAAAAAGAAATAAATGAAAATGCGTAAAAGAATTAAGCAGGCATCAGAAGCCAGGTTGGATCCGCCCGATCAGGTACGAGCAGGAAAGGGGTGCTACATCGAGTGCCATCAAGAGTCAATTAAAGATAAAAAGACAATGTTGATCTGAGTGGAGCGTATTTGTTAGGAGTGGACATAGAGCATGTATCAATTTGAATTTAAGTGAATTAAGTAATTATGGGAACAAGAGATTGTGGTGTTCAGAAAAAAATTTTGGGTTATGCATCTTTTGAGAAGTATAATGTTACGGTTCATAAGTGGTGAACAAGGACCCTTTAAGATTCGCCATGGCCGAACAAAGGACCCCGAGCCTGTTGGCAGTGACTCTCTTGGGTTAAATCGTGAGAAAAACCGCTGCGCGGTGAAGTCCTCGCCGTGACTGGCCTCATCAAACCTTTGGCATTCTCTTAGGTTTGTCGCTGCGAAGTAACCCTTTGTCGTGGTGAACAAGGACCACATTTTGGCAATCCCTCAAGTTCGCCACAGCGAAGAGCCTCGTGACTTTTAAAATTCCGGCTCTTTGCCGCTGCGAAGACCCCGATTTTAGGGCATTACAAATACAAATAGAAAGTCATTTTTTGAATCACTTCATCTTTTGGTCCTTTCCTCTTTCTCCCAAAGCCGTTCGTAAGGATCTCCCCTTCACTCATCTTGAATATTTTAAAGAAGGCGATTAAAGTAAAAGATAAGGAGAATCGATTCAAGTTAGCGTGCGCCTTCATCTCTCTTGAAAACCAGAAAATTTTATCACTCTTAAGAGGCGGAGGCGTACCATGAGTTGTTGAAAGAGACGTACAAACTGCGGACGTGAAGCTTGAAATTCAACATGTACTTCAATTTTTTGATACAAGAAAGGGTTGGACAAGCTATGTGACCTTTACTACCATCCCTACTTTCGGAATAGCTCTTTGTTCTTAGGGGAGTTCATTGTCTGAGTACGGATGGATTCAATAGTGTGTTTTAGGGAAATGGGTGAGACCCCGGTGCTGCTACCATAAGCAGGGTGCTTTGGTGTTTGGTCGATGTGACAGCGACACTTATAAAGACCACAATTACAAAACGCTAATTATAACATGATGATGAGACACCCTACAGAGGGAGAGGTGAATGGAAATGAAACCCACTCCATGTTTGAGGTGACTGCCTTTTCCTAATATTAGCTGAAACTAGGTCCTAAAGGCTTGGTACAATTTTATTTATGCACAGCCACAAAGGCTGGCCAGCTATCTTTTTAAGTCTGAGGATAAGAAAAATTCTTCTATATACGTGTCAGGACATATATTTTGATGTAGGGCATGTCATTGAGAGGGGGATCATTGAATCCACCCAAGGGCAATGTACTAGAGCCCTCATTCATCCATACTTTGATCTTTGATTATCTTGTTGCATTTGAAGTACGTGTTGAATCTTAAAAATTACTTTGAACTCGATTGGCCAAAACACCCCGAATAAGAAGGGATCATCGATGACATGGAGGAAAATGGCGGGGCGAGAAATGTCGTGGATGATGGGAGGAGCAAGCTGAGAAGGGTCCGAACCAGGCGGCCCAGCCTTTAGGGTCATATGGATCCCATTGCAGAGAGAGAGTTCATGAGACTCTCTACGGTTTTGCGAACTTTTTCGCTCATCCGACGACTAAATGCAGCCGCGAATCTGGTGGGCGCGTACTACCTTGTGAGCACATTTGCGATATTATCATGGACAGCATCTTCATCGGCCATCTTCCACAGCCTCCGCACTCATTCGAGTTCAACATGGCCTCGACCACACTAAGGCACGACTACCACCCTTGATGAGCATATTATCGGCAGGGATCGTCCTGCGAGTTTTGAGGAGTTTCTTTTTACCCTATATTTTTAGTTTTAAAGACAATGCTAATTTTAAGATTGGGGGATTTTCTTTATTGGCGTTGCACCTGAAACAATTTAGTTGTTTTAAACATATTTTTGGATATTTTGGTTTGGATAATATTTGGTTTGCTTTTATGTTGATTTTGGATATTTTGGATATTTTGGTTTGTTTAAATATCCTTTAGTTGGTTTATACTATTTTGGTGTGTTTGATCAGTTTTAGAATACTTTGGTTTTTGGTTTGTTTAAAGTCATAGTTAGTTTTTATATGCATTATGGAATCGATTGATACACTTGTTGTATATTTTCTGATTGAGATATTTGATTCTTATTGCATGCTCCTTATTTATTTGCTGAATTGTTGCAGATTTGGTGCTGCATGGTGATGATCCATCCCTACGTGCCCCACGACGCATAGTATTTTAAGAAAAATTTGGAAATTTTCAAAATGTTTCTTTGTTTTTGTGGGTTTGTTGTGGAGATACTTAGGATGCCTATGATGATACCAAATTTTGTTTTTCTATACATATGAATAATGTGAGAGATAGTTGAGCTAAAAGTCAAATAGGATGACCATGTAGCTGTACACTTAGCTATAGGTTTGCACCAAATTACTTCGATCATGTACACTTGTTGGCGAGTAGGCTTAGTTTTAGAGAAAAATTAAAGATATCGTAATGTCACAGATCTATGACTAGAGCACCTCATTATCATTTGAGGTGAAATCCCCAAGCATCCACGTCACAGGGAAATGATATAGGCCATCCTTAGGTGGTTTAGCCTTTTTAGCCACCCCGGGATATGCATTGGTCGCCAAATATATGGGTTGAGCCTTGGTAGCCATATTCTATCTTCAAAATCAAGAATGAACACCCATATCCCTTTGTTTTGCCTGCCAAGTGAGCCGCATTTTACCCTTTAACATGTAAACATAGAGCCTGAATCATGTGAATGACATGTAGTTTGAGGTCAGGAAGTTTGAATGAAGTGGTTTTGATTAGTGAGAATGTCCAAGGGAATGGGTGTTGAAAAGACGAGAAAATAAAAATAGCTAGAAAAAGTGCAAAAGAAGTGAAGACTCAAGGGAGACCGATTTAACCTTCTAGCCTTCTGCTTGAGCAACTAAGTTCGTGAGGGTGTTTTGGCACCCCTATTACCCCCGAGGCTTGATTGATCTAGGTTATGACTGAAACTTGCTTCATGGTGGTAGAAAACCCAGGGTTTAGAATCTTGCCTTCCTTTCAGTACCTTGATGTTTAGAAAAAGAAAAAGTCTTTAGGGTTTTGAAGAGATAGAAACAAATTTTGAAGGTGAAGCGATACAAGAAAAGCACATTGATGTAAGTGTTGGTTTTTGGGCGAGCTCAAATGAAGACATAGTCAAATTTTGGAGGATGGAGAGCATGAGACCAAGAGAGTATGCTTAGAGTGTTTTGGGTAAATAAGAACTGTGACTTGCTGGCTTCCCTCTCTGAGAGCCACACATTATAAGCTTGAAAATACCTATTTGATCCCGATAGTATGTCATGCTTACATTAGTGGAGAAGTATGCCAAGCAAGCCTATGAAGTCTTGGTCACTCTTCATTCATGGAAACTCTTTATGAGTGAGAGATGTGTTCCACCTCATACATTCTATAAATTTCATCTATTTCAATTTGGATTAATGGGGATGGGCTTTGCATGCATACACTCATTTAGAACCTTGAGCTAGGAGTTCATTTTCTTGTGAAGTCGACCTATTAGTTTTGAAGGTATTATCTTGGAAACATTATTCATGTGTTTGGAATGTATTTAAGAAGACAAAAAACATCCCATGAAAGTATATATCTCCTACGAGGGCTGCATTTTCTTTCTAACAAAATTGAAAAATGTATCTTTGTCTTTGGCGAGAACGAGCAAAATGTTAAGTTTTAGGGTGTTTGATATGTGTGAATCATACTAGAATTTATAGCATGTTTTTCATGTGTTTTATATATAATGCTAGATTCACCAGTATTCTTAAAGATTGCACTTTAATCCCCTCATTTTTATGTTTCAGAGCATTGAAAGAAAATCAAGTAAAGAAAGGCGAAAATCTAAAGCTGAAGAACCACTATTGTCTGAAGCACACTAGTTGGCTCTGCTGACGAGAAGGAAGTATTTTAAGCTGCGTAGAAACAGTCGACAAGGAAAGAAGAGCCGCCCATTTGCGAGAATACTGAGAATGCAAAAAATAGAAGCCCACGGGTTCCACTTACGACAAGGCCAACCTTGCTGCTTGAAGGAGTTTGCCCTTCTGAAGCCGAAAAGGATTAGCTGCGCGGAGATGCATGAAAAATAGAAGCTTTTGGTTCGTAACCAGCGAGCCATCCTTAGCGCGATGAGGTTCGCGAGTGAAGGGAAGAAAATACAACAGCGTGAAGACATGTGTCTTCACCATGGTGAAAAATAATGATTGAGACAAAGGCCACTTGCATTTGCTTTAATCATTGGCTCATTTCCAAGAGTATAAATATCAAACTTATAATAATCATAAGGAGGGACTTGGAGGCCTAAACATTCTCCATTTTTAGGGTTTTTCTCTGCTCTGGGTTTATATTTTTAGGGTTTTTAAAGTTTTATTTGTTTTTAGTTTGTTTGGAGCTGGATTACGAGAGATCCAGTGATGAGGCTTCTTGACACTGAGACGAGTTTTTGGAGGTTGAAGAGGAAAAGTAAGAAGAAAAATGCAAGGGAGGCTTTGCTTGGGGCATAGCATTTGCATACTAGGGCATAGCATTTGCACATTGGGGCATAACATTTCACGTGAGGCGCAGGCACCACCTGTTGAGCATGCGGAGGCTTTCGAGGACACCTTTCAGTATGCTGGGCAGCCTGGCTGTCGCAGGCTTGGTCGAGCCCTAACTCCAAAATTTCATATTTTTGGCCCGTTAGAAGCACATTTGGTGGAGGAACCATAGGGAACATTTGAGGTTTTAAAAAGGAGGTTCTTGCGGTGGTGGAACACCACTGGGCTCTTAAGGGAGGAATCTTAGGCATTGAAGGCAGCGATTGGATGCGGGGAGGCTGAGAGATCGCAAAGGCAGCGACAACCTTAAGTTTCATACAATAGAAAACTAGTTAATCTTTCAAAGGTGTAGATTGAGCTTAGAGTTTAAGGTGGAACCTTGATGTATATTGAAATCTAATTGGTCAAGGTACATTAGCTCCCATAGATAGGTGAATTGAGGATACAAGGGTAGCTTTCTCTGACTGCCATGCTAATTTATACTTGTGTCATTTAAAGAAAGAAAATGCTTGAGGATCATTTTGGCTATTGTTTTTCACGTAGGCCGACACTTAGAATTCCCTTTTTACTTGTTGCTTTGCACCTTGTTTTAACTTCGTATTTATTTAGTTAGTCTTGTTTGTATCTTTTCCTTTAGCGGGATAGTGACTTAAGTTTGAGATATTAATTAATTATGTTTTGCCTCATTTACATGCATATTGGATTAGTATTCGTAGTTTTACCATCTTATGCAGATGTTTTGACACTAATTCTATTCCCTAATGTGCATTCGGGACCAAATCTAAAGGCCTAATGACTATAGAAACATATTAGGTTTGAAATGAGGCAAAAGAGGCAGTGGCTAATCTGAATATTCGACAAAAGTCGACATGAAGACATGAGAAGTCTTTGACGATATGAAACAAGAGGCATTAAATGAGCATCTCATGTGATAATGCAGCTGTGAACATCATATTGGTATTTCAGAACTAAGAGGCCTGAGTCACATGTCGCGACATGAAGAACTTAATATGATGAGGCTAAGATTTTGTTGGGTTGGACAAATAATAAACTATAGTTGGAACATAAATGCGTGATTTAAAAAATTTTATCCTTAACCTCCAAGGATCACATGGTTTCATAAAAACCCGAAGGAAGGGTAAAGCAGAGAGCTTACCTCTTTGTAGATCAGTTAAATGAGCCTTGAAGTACAATGTGAGTTGTTGGATCTTCAAGGTGTTGCTTTGAAAAGCGACCACCTACCCAAGTATTCACACACCAGACAAATATTGAGCAGTCTTGTTGGGTGCTTTGGATTGGGTTCGATATTCTGTAGCAGAGTGAGTTTTGCTTTTTGCTTTCTCTGTTTTGAGTTTGTTCTGGGAGTAAAAAAGGCGACTACTACAAAAATATCATATGTCTCACATATATATATCATATAAGTCTGCTGGGGTTTATGTCAAAAACAAATTTTATATTTATTATATATTTTAAAAAAACTCACTTTTAAGAAATGCCAACCAGAAGTTTAAATTCAAATCCTTATCGGATAAGGAAGCGAATTGAAATTCAAATCCTTATCAGGATAAGGAGCAATTATAGTAGTATATATCATAAAGCTCTTTTAAGTAACGATTTAAATTCACAAAACATAGCAGATTCGAGACATACTTGGTTTGCAATTTAAACTTATCAATTGAGTCAGTTTAAATATTATTTCAACTAAGTGTTATTTTGTAATAACGATTTAAATTCACGATACATAACGTTGAGGGCATGGCGTTTTACGTTTAAACTTATCAGGGTAAATTAATTTAAAATCTTCAATAATTTGTTATTTGTAATTTAAAATAATCATCATTTTAAGAATTACTACGAGTGAACCATAACGTTATTATTTAGTTTAACATGTGACCATAGTTACGAAATTTATCATTGGCGGTAGGCCTACATCACATTTTGATCCTGCAGTCATAATTGGCCTCTGGCAGACATTATGACTACCAAGTTAAATGAAGAAGCTGCGTCGAAAGATGACCTTAATACGTAGCTATTGGCATAATCCTTTTTGTCGCCAAGCGATATCGCGATAGAATGCCAGGCATGAACGAAGTCGACGCCATATCGTTGCATTAACGTTACTCGAAACCCGGTCGGTAGTAGCGGTGGCGTTGAGTGCCAGCCGATTCGTTTGAGCAAATATATGCATTTCTCGATCTCTCAATTGTCAGGGGACGAAGAATATCTCTCTCTTTATAATAAGAAGGACAAATTCCATCTTAATCGCTCGTATCTATTATGAATTCTTATTGTGTTTTCCAAGGTATGTGCTTATGAATGTCAGATTAAGACAACGTTTGATTATATCAAAACACAATATTCATATGTTTAGGAACTATAGCGATCTCGGTGAAAAGTTTAATGACACAATATTAAAGATTAACTTATGACTTTGATCATGTGTTAATCTCGAGACGAGGTGCAATCAATATTTATTTCTCAACAAATAGATATAAATTTGATTTGTATCCTCATGCATATTATCAGCGAATATCTTAAATCAAACTTATACTAATCTTAATTCATTAATTATTCACAACAATAACTGATTATGGACATTTAGAATAATTAATAATGTATTCGAGACATTTATATAATAAACATCACGAACATCATAATAATTAATTCTCATAAATAGTCAAAATACCATGTCCATACAATGGGCACAGAGCACTAGCCCACTAACAATCTCCCAGCTTGCGCTGAAGCCCGTTCATCAATGTATCTAATACATGAACCTAGCATGACAATCATGCTTTGCTTGTAGTAGAGGCTTGAGTGATGATCCAGCAACATTATCATCGTTTGGGCTACTGCATATCTTAACGTCACTCTCTCGGTAGTTTTCTCGAATGAGGCGATACTTTAAGAATGTGTTTGGATCGCTAATGTGATCTCTAGGTTCGCTGCTTGTCTGATAGCACCATTATTATCCTGATAAACATCAATGAGGTTGTAATGCTAGGAACCACTTTGGGTCCGATTAATGAACTTCTTGATCAATTGCTTCCTTTCTTTGCATCGGATGCTACAATGTATTCATCTTCGGTTGTAGAATCGACAACGATTAGCACTTTGAACTTTTCAACTAAGCGCACCACCATTTAAACAAGGCATATCGGAGCTACGATCCGAAAATCATCTTTGTCAGATTGGAAGCTTGCATCTATGTAACCATTTACAACCAGATCATCTTCCAATCCGCCATACACCAAGAATGTTCTTGACAGCTGTCCAGTGACTCTCACAGGGATCTAACTGGTATCTACTCGTTATGCTTAAAGCATAAGATACATCTGGTCTAGTGCACAACATGGCATACATGATAGATCCTATTGTTGAGGCATAAGGAATCTTACTCATCCGCTCTCGCTCATCTTTAGTGTTAGGACCATTTGAGATTTGCTAAGAGGCAACCATGAGACATGGGCAAGTATCCTCTCTTGGGAGATCTTGCATCTTTGAACCATTTCAATACTTTGTCTATGTAAGTGCTGACTTAGACCGATCAGCCTCTTAAGATCTATCTCTATAGATCTTTATCCTAGGATATAGACGACCGCCTAAGTCTTTCATTGAGAAACACTTCCTAGCTTAAGACTTGACATTACGCAAGGTAGGGACTATATCATTCCCAATGAGTAAAATGTCATCAACATATAAGACCAAAAATACAATTGCCTCCCACTAATTTTCTTATAAACACGAACATCTTCCATTTTGTGAATCAAACCCTTTGAGGCGGATTCATCATGAAGATTTCAAACTCAAGAGGCACAGCGAACCATAAATGGATCTTTGAAGCTTGCATACTTTACTAGAATTCTTAGGTTGTACAAAACCCTCAAGTTTGTGTCATTGTGCACATCCTCAAGTAAGTTTCCATTAAAGCATAGTTTTAACATCCATTTTCCAAAATCTCGTAATCATGATATGCGGCAATAGTGGCAGAATTTTGATAGACTTAAGCATAGCTACAGGTGAAAAAGTTTCATCATAGTCTACACCATGAGTTTGTTTGAAACTTTTTGCAACTAATACTGCTTTGTAAGTATGCACTTGCCATCCATGTCGTTTTCTTTTTAAAAAGCATTTGCACCCAATGGTCTTTGTACCTTCAGATGGGTCAATGAGGAGTCCATACCTGATTATCATGCATGGATTGAATTCGGACTTCATGGCCTCTAACCATTTCTCGATGCGGATCAACGCATAGCCTCTTGATAGGTAGTGGGTTCAACATCATGGTTATCAGTCACAAGAAATCCATATCTCTCGGGCTCATGACGTATCCTATCAGATCTACATAAATTTTGTGTTATAGGAGGTGTAATCGGCAATAGTTTGTTATTGTGAGTATCCACAGGCCCAGTTCACGATGTTATCTTGTGGTTCTCAGAGCTTCTTGAGTTGTACCTTACTCCCACTAGTTCCTTTAGAAATGATTCCCTTTCTAGAAGACACCATTAGAACAACAAACACTTTGTTCTCTATGGGATTAGTAAAGTAAGTATCCCTTAGTCTTTTAGAGTTTTGAAAGACATTTATTAGACTCCAGGCTCCGGCTTATTTGAAACTTGGCGTTTACATACCAAGCCTCCTGAGAATCTTAGAAAAGACAAACTGGGCCTTTTACCGGTCCACATCTCATATGGTGTCTTTCAGCAGCTTTGGATGGAACTCGATTTAGTCAATGACATGTTTGTTTCAAGTACATAACTGAAAGGTAAATGGAAATGCGTTGGACTCATCATAGATCGAACCATATCTAATAAAGTTCGATTCCTCTCCTCGAGACACAACATTCCATTGTGGTGTTCGGGGTAATTGTGAAATGATTCCACAACAAGTTCTAAGATGGTCATCAAATTCTTGGCTCAAATATTCGCCACCTCGATCAGATCGAAGTGCCTTGATTGTCTTGCCAAGTTGGTTTTGTACTTCATTTTGAAAAGATTTGAACATTTCAAATTATTTAGATTTATGTCTCATCAGTAGACATAACCGTATCTCTGAAGTCCTTAAGTAAATGTAATGAAGTACTTGTAACCTCCTACAGCATCTGAACTCAATAGCCCACATACATGTATGTATGAGATCAAATAATTCGGTAGCTACTTTCACTTTGTGTCGATAAAGGGATCGCGCTGTCATCTTACCCAATAGACAAGATTCACATGTATCATATGATTCAAAATCAAATGAATTCAAAATCCAACTTGATGGAGTTTGAGATACGTTCTCATTTATATGACCCAATGACAATGCCAAGATAGGTTGAATTTAAATCATTGGATTTAAATTTTCTTAGTAGATATGTTATAGACATGAGAATTGTTGGATTTTGAAGGTTCATAACATAAAGACCATCATTAAATAGGCATTTGCATAGAACATGTCTTTATGAAAAATGGAACAATTATTATTCTTAATAATAAAAAGAAAAACCATCATTATCCAAACAAGAAACTGAAATAATATTCTACACATTGTAGGAACATAATAGCAATTGTCGAAACTAACAAAAGCCCAGCCCAGGCAAAGTAAAGTTCATAACTTCCCTACGACCAAGCGTGACTTTTGCTCCGTTGCACTCATAGATCAACTTAGCCCTTCTTAGGTTATCTACTCCTTTTGAGTCTACATTTATGCGAAGTAGCTGAGATCCACATCGATGTATCAATACCCGGGAACTAGAAGGAGAAAATTGAATTTGTATAACATAAATACGAGAGAACTAGTCTCTGCCGGTCTTCTTCTTCTTCTTTACAAGATCCTCTAAATACGACTGCGGTTTTCTCTTCGATGACCGGGGTTCATTGAAAGAACAAACACCATCGCTTTGGGGGCTTTAGCCTTGGGTTCAGGTTGGGTTTGGGTTGAGCATTAGACTTTCCCTTTGCCCTTGCCCTTGCCCTTGCCCTTGCCCTTGCCCTTGTTCTTGAAGTCCTTTCTATTTTGAACCATCAGAACATGGCCATGCTTGGATTTAATATTCTGCTCAGTGGTTTTAAGCATCGTATGCAACTCAGAGATAGATTTGCCCATTTCATTCATGTTATATTTGCATTAAAAGAAATAAATTAAGCCCAGGCGTGTATTATAGAGGTTACTGTGGCTGGCTCTGACGAGTTAAGCTAGCGGGTTAGTGGAGCGGGGCCGAGGGGGCCGCCACAGCGAGAATCGGGCGGCGCCAAAGTCAAATTTTCATTGATCTCATCAATAAATTTTTGAATAAACCCGAAAGCCATCAAAATCACATTAAAAACATCATATTATAGCAATCTCGACACATAGGGGCTTATTTTCGCACAAACCATAATATCACATATATTTCAAAAAAGCAAATCATGCTAGAATCCCTTATACATCATATACGATCAAACATGGCATTATCGATTTTGTAAAGAAAACACAGGTGGCTACGATACCGTATTGGGTCTGAGGCGAGGAATATCAATCAGATTGGAACATAAATACGTGGAATTTAAAATTTTTATCCATAACCCTCCTAAAGGATCACATGTTTCATAAAAACGGAAAGGAAGGGATGTGAAACACACACCTCTTGTAGATCGATTAGATTCAAGCCCCTTGAGAGTCTGCGTCTTTGGTTTATTCGGATCTTCAAAGGTGTTGCCTTTTACGGCGACCACCCCTCTACCAGTATCCTTTGCAGACAAAATAATGAGCAGTCTTGTTGAATCTTGATTCGAGTTCGATATTCTGAAAACGAAGAGAATTAGGGTTTTTCTTTTCTTTCTCTCTATTTTTAGTTGTTCTCGGAGTAAACGACTACTTACAAAATATATGTCTACATATATATATCTATATAAGTCTGCTAGGGTTTATGTCAAAAACAAATTTCAAATTATTATATATTTAAAACTCTTTTAAATAATAACAATTTAAATTCAAATCCTTATCAGATAAGGAAACGAATTAAATTCAAATCCTTATCAGATAAGGAAAGCAATTATATTATTATATATGTAAAACTCTTTTAAATAACCAACAATTTAAATTCACAAAACATAGCAGATTCAAGACATAACCGTTTCACCAATTTAAGCTTTCGAAATTAAATTGAATTTAAATAACAACTAATTGTTATTTGTAATAACAATTAAATTCTAAGCATAGCAAGATTCGAGACATAACTTAGGTTTCAATTTAAACTTCTCAAGGTAGAATTGAATTTAAATAACAACTAATTGTTATTTGTAATTTAAAATAATCTCATCATTTTAAATTGTCTGGAAGTGAAAACCATAGCAGATTGTGTGCGTTCTTAATGTGCAACCATATGGGTTCAATTATCATTGGTAGTAGGCTAAATCACATTTTTGATCCTACAAGTCATAGTGGCCTCTGTAAGACATTATGACTATCAAGTTAAATGAAAAGCTCATGTCCAGAGACAACCTTAATATAGCTAATGACATAATCCTTTTGTCTCATGATATCTTGATAGGAATATAGGCATGGACAAAGTCGACCTTATATCATTCTATTTTTGATTACTCGAAACCCGATTAAGGTGACTAAACAAATGACATTGATCTCCATCATTTATTTGAGCATTATCATTTCTACGATCTCGATTGGGGACCAGAGATATCTCTTTATAATAAGAGGGACAAATTCCATCTTAATCACACTCTTATCTCGCTACATAATTCTTAAATATGTTCAAGTATAACCTTTATAGTCATCTAGATTAAAGACAACGTTTGATTATATCAAACACAATATTCATATGTTGAGAACTATAGCGATCTCGGAATTGAGTTTTAATGACCTGACTATTAGAGATTAACTTATGACTTTGATAAATTGTATTAATCTGACCCAGTCTGGCTCGATATTTGTTCTCGACAAATGAATATAAATTTGATTTGTATCTCATACATATTCATCCATGAATATCAGTAAAACTTTACTTACTAATCTTAATTCATTGTTATTCCATAACAGTGATTAGGGACATTTAGAATAATTAATAATATTGTTAAAGGACATTATATATATAATAAAGATCACAATTATCATATGGTAATTCTCATAAAATAGTCAAAATACCATGTCCATACAATAGGCCTAGAGCACGCGCTGTTACTAGCAGTTTTTCATAGCATGTCTGACACTTGCGCGTCACAGCGTGAGGACTTGATGTCCACGGTATCAATGGCGACCTAGTTATGGTATTCAGCCCATTTTGAGTAAAAATTGGAAGCCCTGACTCGGAGGTATAAAAGGATAATACCTTAATTTGGTAAGGGGTTCATCTTGAGGAGTTTGGAGACACGCTTGGTAGAACAAAAGAGCTAAGAGACTTGACAAGCTATAAGGGAAGAAAATTTGAAGAGCTGAGAGAATCCATCCATCATCATAGTTTTCTCTTCCCTCTTTATGTTTTCGATCCAATTGGATATTGTCCCTGCCTCCTCATTATGTTCTTAATTCGTAGCCCCAAGGGTTTCGCGGTGTAGATTGAACACAAACTTTGCAGGTGATGTTAATTTCTATCTTAATTGTTTATTGGATTGATATTTACTAATTGTTTTCATCGTTCTCTTAATGCTAATTAGTAATTGATTGCTATCAATTTGTTTTGTGACCTGTTGTGAGATCTGAGAAGTGAACAATAGGTTAGACCTAAGTGATACATCATAATTCGCCATTGACTAGAGATATTCGTGGGTTTTATGTGATAATTGTAGTCATCTTGGGTGTAATATTGCATCTCTAGGGTTTTGGGGTTGGATAGAGATGCAAAATACTTAAATCGTAGGGGTAGATTGTGGGTTGTAGAGGAAGATTCACGAGTACTTCCATGAGACGAGGCTTACCATTAGCAATTCATTCCTTTGGCATTTGAGAGAGATTAGATCATTCACTTAGGGAGTGTTCATTCGAAATCAAAATCCTAGATCATTCATATACCATCTTTTCCTTTAGTGATTTGAGTAGATTCATTTTTATTTCAGTTTCATTGGTGAATTTTGAATTTAAATTCCTTTTCATAATTTTGCAATTGAATGAGAGGAAATATTCCAATTTCGGTACTTAGCATCACAACTCTCCATGGGACGATAATTTTACTTAATCATTATATTACTTGCCACGATGCATACACTTGCACTGACTTAGCATATCACGTTCACACCAACATATGCCATGAATGTCTTCTTACCAAGGTTTAAATATCTTAAATATCGGATATCGGTAAGGGTCAAAACGATATTAGCTATCGATAATCACTTGAGCGAAAAATCAAGAAAAAATTGGTAATATCGGTGATATATCGGTATCATACTGATATATCGTGGAAAATATCGGGTTTGTGGCACACGCTCGCATTAGTTAAATTTTCGGTAAAATATCGGAGATATATCGATGATATGTCGAGATATATCATAGATATATCCAAACGGTCAAATTTGAAATTCTGACTTGATCCAATGGTTATGGATTGATCCCAACGGTTTAAAGAATATCTAATGGTAAGATTTGCACCAAAATTAAATCCAACAGCTATAATTAAATTACAAAGATTTTTACCATCCAACAAACTATTTTACATTTAAAAAATCTATAAATACCTCTAAATCATTCCATTTGATCATAAATTCCTCTCTACCCATCAATCTTCATTTCACTCCATTTTTTTAAATGCTTGATAGTTTATATGATAATTTCATATTTTAAATTAGTTAATTTAGTAATAATATATTAATAGGAAATTAATGGCTCATGTCTCAATTAGCTTATTGTGTATGCATATTATAAGAGTTAATATTATATGAGTTTTCATATTTTAAATTAGTTTAATTTGGTAATAATATATTAATAAATTAATTTTCATGTTAGTTAATATTTAAAACGAGTATGTGGATGAATCCCGAATTTTCTATCCATAGAGAAGTTGTGGATACAAGTCAAGACATTTATGCATAACATGTTTGATCCTATAATCAATATTATCAGAACGTCATGTCTTAGTATGAGTATTGTCTTTACCAAGATGAGATTCATCCATCAAATGTTGCAATGGAGCCACATCAATCTTCATTTTGATTTTAAAAGCTCATTGCAATGTAATTTCAATGTATATATTTGTTGATTATTAATGCTCGTTTTATCTTTTAGAAATAGCCACCAGTGAATTTTAAAGTATTTTGTTATTCAAATATATTATTCATGTAAAAAATATCTACCGATATATCAGTAAAATCGAGCAATGCAAATATATCGAGTGGCTTGGAGTATTAAGTGCATCGGGATATTGAAAAATGCTCAACTCATTCTAGTGGGGAAGTAAAGAAAATGAGGGCAAAGGAATAAACTGGATGAGGTGGAGGCATTTATGTAGATTTAAAAAGGTGGGTGGTTTAGGCTTTCAGAAGCTTCATGACTTCAATTTAGCCATGTTGAGCAAACAAGGATGGAAACTTTTGATCGAGCCTTCCTCTCTTGTAGCCAAAATATATAAGTCAGGTAATATCCTCAGTCTTTATTGTTTCACGCGAGCCTAGGGTTGGACCCCAATTACATTTGGAGGAGCATCCGGGCAACAAAACACAGCTTGATTAGCAAGGATCATGTACTTGGTCCACCCTAGTCTAGAAACTGAAAATTCCACCAAAAACCCAAAACTTTATATGGAGAATGGTACAAAAGGAGTTTTGCCTACCAAGGAGCAGACAAAGTGTGAAGCCGCTTTGCAAGAGAGTGCTGGTCCCTTATGAGTGAGTTATGCTTTGCGAGCAATCATGGTTTGTTGGGCGTTATAGGAGCACCACAACAATATATTGTGGTCACACCAGTTGCAAAAAACAAAAAAAAGAATGAGTTATCAATAGTTTTAATTTTTTTTTTCTCTATCAAAATAGGAATAAAATTATTAATATTTGCCATTATTTGTCATGTAGTTAGAGACACATGAATCTATGATCCAAGTATTTGAATATGGATTATTAGATGCACAAAGGGAGTAGATATTACAAACGGAGCTCAGTCAGATGTTTGGATGTGAGATATACTCCGCGAGGAGCCAAACCGGCGTATGGCCTTGCCATTTGACCTCTCTTCTCGTGTGACTAGGAATGCTCAATGACAACCTCTCAACTGTCAACCTCTCTTGCTACTACGGTAGCACCTAGTGAATCGTGTTCGGGTAACGAAGCTTAAACTCATTCACATTGGTTCATCCTGCTATGCCCCGGGCCTTTTGCTCTTCTAACGTAAAAGGGAATCTGTTGGACATCTCAGCAGTGGGATTAGATACCCGTGAATAGTCTACCTTTCATGCAAAATAAATATACTCTTTTTTTTATACTAAGGTTAAGGGCCAGCCCCTCCGCAGTAGCAGATCATTAGAAATAAGATTCAAAAACATCATCAGTGCAGACAGATAGATTGTTCATCGATTGCTTTCCAAATCACGGTTCCTTAAGCCCTCTAGCAGTCGATTCTTCTTCAATTGATAACAGCCAAAGAGCCTCTGATATTAGTCCAACAGGGTATGGAAATAGGAAAGAAGTTCCCCCTCCAACGAAGTCTTTCGCCTTTTGAGAAAGATGGAAGAGCTGATAGCACAACTCATCTTCCAACTAAACCTTCTGTGCCGACGGATTCCAAGAGCTGAGAGGAGGAAGGATTGCAGTCCAAGTATTCTAAAGTCAAATGCTCTTGGATGGGATAAATCCTTTTCTCTCCTTCATATTGAATGTAGTCTATCACTTTGAGGTCATGAGAACATTGTGAATTGATATAAATTATGGCATGCATCTCTGAAGAGAGTGGCATGGCCAAACATCATCCCATAAGTGAATCAACTTACCATTGCCCAATCAAAGTCTAGCCCAAGTTCTGCCTGAAAGTCTCTTTATACCAAAAAAGACCTTTTTAGATGCAGGCTATTAAAGAAGCGGGTTGGTCAATCCATTTTTTCCATTGGAGAGGTACTTAGCAGCCAAATATGAGCACCATAGCCAATTCATAAGAAGGGCTAGCTTTGTTGAAGTCCACCTCCTTCGAGGAGGTGATTGAAAAACTCCAGACCATAAAAATTTTTCATTTTTTGTATGGGATGTTAATGCGTCAGACCATAATAAGAGATCTTGTGCATTAGTTTTTTTTGGAATTCAAATTCAAACATATCCATCTGACAATTTACTCTTCAAATCACATCAAGATGAACTTTAAAGGAGTAGGGAAGGCTACTCTGGGAATTCGGATTATGGTGGGGTCATAAGAGATGCAATGGTGCTGTCTTGAACACTTCTCCTCTAGGAATCAAAGATGCAATCATTGCAGAAGCAGAAACTCTTCCGCATGGCCATAGTTTTGTCCACACTATTGATTCTTTTCGGGTGATCATATCAAAAGGAGTTCTCTGGCATGGAGTTAAGTTCAGACAGTAGTGGTAAATAAATTGTTTGATCGTGAGCCAACCTCCATAAGTCTCATTTATATGTTGGTAAGAATTTGTCCCAGCCATGAAGGCTGACTCATTTCAACTGACTGTGAGCTAACTTAGGTCTTGGGCTCTTGGATCTTGGGGTGTTGTTGGAGTAAAGTTTTGGTTTGGGAGATATCTCTATATATATGGTTTGTCTTATTATGTGTAGTTGTTGAAGTACATATGTCAGTGTTGATATGAAGAATAAAGTCAAATGGAAATTTTGTAACTGTGTTCATCATACTTTGTGATATTTTTCTGTCCATGAGAAAGAAAAATTAAAATCATCATTGTGATTTTCCATTGGAATCATATTCATTCAGTTTTATATTAACAGAAGCTCTCTTGAGTGGAAGGTAAATAGTTTAATGTCAGTCAAAATGTCTTAGCATAACGAGGAATTTCAATATATTAAATTTGGAGTGTTTACACTAAAACATGCATGTTAAATATATTATTTTCACAGAAATATTTCAACAAAGGAAAAAAAAATTTATGATTTTTTTGACAACAAATAAATTTATCACTTATTCATATAATATTTCAATGAGAAATCTAGTAAAAATAATGACACAAATTTTCATCCTCTTTTTCGTGTTCTTTTTTTTTCTTCTAGCTTCTCTTTCACGTTTAGGGTTTCTTTATGTTCAAAACAAATTTAGGAATTATTTGCCAAAAGTTTGGATGGTGGATGAAGAGGACTTTAATTGTGAAAAAAAAAAATTAGTCACAATTCTATATACATCACGGGAGATTCTAAAGGTTTTAAGATAGAAGGATGATTTTGTGATTGATTGTTAAAATCTCGATTTAGCTATAGGAAAAGGGATTTTTTATTTTTTCAAACTTTTGAAGGGGACTAATGATTTTTCAAAAAGGGCATTCATACTTGAATAAAAAATTTGAGAGGGAGTATATGCCCGCCCTAAGCCCATACTGGCTCCGCCAACGGTAATTAGTGGGCAGGAGGTCCTCCATTCTAGAAGAGATTCTGATTTTTCTAGGGATTTGTTTCCGGTTCAACTCAGTGCTTTATTTATAGATAGGCATTTTATTTTAAAATGCTTTAATGTCCCACCTTACCTTTTAAAAAGAAAAGTAGTCAGGAGATCTCACAAATATAATAGAGATTTAAAGACATTACTAGCTTTTAAGTCAAGTTCTTTCCCTGCTTTTGTTTTTTTCTTTTTACTTTTTGATGATTTATTACTGACCTTGTTAAATAGAAATAAAAAACTAGAATATTTGGGTTATTGTTTTTTTTAATGTTTTTTTATTAAAAAAAAAAACTAGATATTCAAATATAATAAAATCAATTGGAAACTCTCACTTGATGATTCGTTTCATTGAACATATATTTTTTTAATTTTTATTTAAAATTTTACTTTCTCAAAATTGAGATAAAATTAAAAAATTGATTTTTCTTTTTTTTTTTTTTGAAAAAACAACTAAATACTTCGTTCTATTAAACACTATTCATAACAAAAGTTCTAATTAAAAAATAAATAAATAACAAAAGTTCTAAGTGAAACAAAAAAAAAAAAACAAACATAATTTAATTGGAACCTATGGTTCCTTAATGGAATATCCACCTTCAGGTGTTGGTTTTCCACTTTTTGACTTTTTTTTTTTTTTTTTTGGGGTTCTCTTTTTGAGGCTTTTCATAAATTTTCTAACATTATCTCTAATGTGCCTAAACCTCTAACTATAGTCACACCATAGGCCATCCCTACCAAGTGGATTTCTTCTTTCAATTTTTGGTACCCAATCATTGACAAAATATATCCAATGAAGTATAAAATGGTGTCTCCAATTGAAGGCATTTTTACGAATTATGAGTTGCTGCTTAAATCATATACTTCCCCTTCAATATTTTTTTTCCTCCTGCAATTAGACTCTTTGATGTATTTTTCCAGTATGGCTTCTAAGTAGAAGAAAAAAGAACCAAAAAAAGTAACTAATTAATACATATATATTTGAGAGATGGGTAATATACAAGTGCTCTGTGTATCCAATTATCTATATGTTTCTCTATAATTCAAACCAAATAAATATGCAAATCACTACTGCCTCATCTTATGTACAAGTCAAAGGGCATAATATATCAATATTATTAATTCCTTTCATCTCTATCTCTATCGCCATCTCTTCTCATCTCTGTATGTTTAGAGTCTTTTTCTATGATCATTTTCCAGTGAAGATTCCTCCTCTAAGAGCACTGGAAGCCCAGCTGTGAAGCTCTGGCAGCCCTCCATATCATGCTGAATTGCTGCTTCACCTTCGCCTCTTCATTTTGTGGAAACCCAGACCACTTCAGCATCTGCTATTCAGGAAGAATACCAGCTTACTTTCTGAGTCAGCAGGAGGCCCGTAAACCTACAAACCCATATCACATAAAATACACACATCCAGCAGCAGTTATGTGTTACAGATAAACTAACTAAGGGGGATACTAATTGATCTAAGTTATTTTTACCAAAAATAAATGAGAATAGGCAAAAGAAAACACAAGAACGCAGAGATTAACGTGAAAACCCTAAGAGAAAAAACCATAAGCGGAGGAGAAGAAATCCACTATGTGAAATATGAACATGAGACCCCTTTGCTACCACCATAGAACTCCTAAAAATCCATAATATCACACCACAAAACTTTTCAAGTCAGGCCCCGACAGACTTTGGGTCGCTCCACTCTTAACATTTATGATACTCGCAACTCTGATACCAATAGACCTCCGATTCACTAAGTTAATCAAAACTCTAGTGCCCAGATTAATTAAACCCAATTTAACATAGTTTTGGTCTGATGCTTGTAGGCTACAACTTGACCAGAAAGTTCTAAGTTGTTAGAATATGGACCCACAATGAATAAAGCCCACTGTTAAAGATGTTAAGTTACTAATTTCCCTAAAAGTTTGAGCGGCTAGGATATGTACCACAATGCACATTATACTGACAAGTTACATCATTATCGACAATGATAATTAGCAGAATCTTCATATTACAGAGACATTACAGACATTCTCTTTGAATGGAAAAGGTACCCTTAAAAATCAAGCCTGCTAAAGAATTTAACTTCAAAGTATAGAGGGGTGTTGTAGGGGAGTGAAATTTGTGATATTGCGTGTGGACCTTCCATTACTTACAGGAGGTGCACAGGTATGAAATAAATGCACATACACATGTGACTCACAAATTGTATTTCGTGTTAAATGAAAACGATCCCTCATCTCTACCCTTGCTCAGTGACCTCAGAAAATATCCATTTTTCTTGTTCAAGAAGGATATGAACAAGTTACCTATCAAAAAAAAAAAAGAAACAGAAGGATATGAACGAGTATTCTTTGTAAAGCATGGAACCAAACTAGTACTCTAAAAATTTGTGCACAAATTATTAATTATTGGGCAGACTTACATGATACGGGCGTCTCCTGTAAAAGTTGAGGAAGCCGTGATTAAGGACTAACCTGAGTATTTATTTTACAGCAAACATGTTTTCCACTTTCCAAAGTGAGAATTTTGAAAATTTAAAAATCAAATAGTCCATGCTTATCACTACTTATTTTCGATCATTTCTTTTTCCTTTGAAATTTTAGAAAGCATATAGTCCATGCTTTTCACAACTCATTTTAGATCATTTCTTTTGGCTCCAAACCACTTCAGCAGTATAACAGCTTCAAAAAACTTATATAAATGCTCAGAGTAGAGATACAGAGGTTTAATTGGAATTCATCAATATATTTTTGAAACAAAATAGTTTCGAGTAGCAATCAGCATCATTGAACTAGGGGGAGGGAAAAGACTCACCAGATGCTTGAACCATGGCCTCCCTTGAAGCCCATCAGCATCCAGGAAGCTTCTTTCAGCAAGCATCAGTCGATCATTTAATGTCCGCTTCTTCAATACCAAAAATTCACTGTTACGTTCCTCTTCTCTCAGTTTCTGCATTTTAGAACATCCTTAGAATATGGAGAAAGAAAACAAATAAAAACAGAGACATGAAATAAATTTTTTATGTTTCTATTAATAAAATGTCTAACAAGGTTCTTTGTCTCACCATTGCTTCTTCCTCAGCTTCTTCAGCCGCAGAGGCGAATTCCTGAATGGATACGGTTATAGGATCCAGGGAAACATTACCTTTCACAGGTATGCTTAAGAGATTTGTGTAATTCTGCCCCAAGAAAAGTTATTTAAAGACTAGCACATGCATGCAACAGAATAAATATACAGATGCTTGGTAACTAATACAAATTCCAGATAGCATTACTGCAACATCTTGGACACACAATATCACAATTTTACATGAAATTGATTTTCTTCTTCTTTCTTCTGAGAAAATATCCAGGGACCAATCAAGGAGACTTGTACTAAACCAAAGGTAGCCCCGGTGTTTAATTTAATAAATAATTTCTTGCACACAGAAACACAAAATCAAATTTTCATATATAGAAAGAAAAAAACAAAACAAAATGAACAATCAATTATTTCATGTCTATTTGAAAATTTTGAATTTATAAACATGGCAAAATGCTTTGAAAAATTTAAAGGAAAAACAAATTAACAAAATATCTTCATCCATCAGATCAGACATGCAATTCTTTCCTTCTACCCTTTGTCCTTCATTTTTCATTTTCAAGTAGAGCAGGGGCCTTTCTCTACAAAATGACAACTAAATCCCTGATAGGAATGGTTACCACAAGAGTTACAAAACAAAGGACAGTGAGTAGAAGTTCCTAAAGAAATAACATTGCAAAAGATCAGAACTTCCCTATTCAGTTACAAGGTAGATCAGAATTTTTCAAAATAAGGTCACTGAGACTGGTTAAGTTACAGGCACCAGAGTATAAAATCGTGATTCAAAAAATCTAGTTTAACTACTAAGAAAATAAGCAATGGTAACAGAAAGAAAACAGATGTCTACCCGTAACTGTTCGGCATAAGAGACATAGTTGAAAGGTAAAATAGTATCATCAGCCAGGTGAAGAGCTAGAAGTCCCCAAACTCCAACCACTGAGGCAGTAAAACACAGAAAATAATGTTAAGTTTGACGAAGTGAGAATGCTGTGATTTTCTTAGTTCATCAATAAATCTTTTTCACGAATGCACACTAGAAGGAAAAGAAGCTAACCAGCCACATGACGTTGAAACAATGGATCCCCATAGTTTGTCATCCAGTCATAGGAGTCAAAAGCAGTGTGATAGACTGGAAAATCTGAAGGACAAAGAAAAAGAAAATTGAAGTTCTATTTTACCAAATTGATTAGCATGAAGTCCTATTGTGATGTAAATTTTACTACTAACATTTTTGACAATGTCCTGAAGTATACATAATTAAAGCTTTCCAATAATCTTATAGTGGCAATTAATCACCTAAAATGAAAATTAAAAAAATATATTAAAAAAAGTTTTTTTAATACTAGATTTTTAATCTTGAAACTAGAACATTTCCAGGAGTAATGTCTGGTGAATTTAGAAAAAAAAAAAAAACAAAGCAAAAAACCATATAATAAAATGGAAATACAAAATAAAACAGAAATAACATCAGGAACAATAAGAAAATTAAGAAATTCAAAGCACCATTTCATAAAACCCTAAGAATGATCCTACACAAGAAAAAAGTTCTCAAGTCCAATAATGTAAAAGAATAAACTAAATCATTCCCCATCCAAGTAAAAGAAGACGAACAATTTTGGTTGCACAAGATTTTCAAACGCACCATATCTGTATGCAAAATTTCTAATATGCGGAGTCATTGCCAAATGAACCAAAATGATTGTAAGGAAATAAAGAATGCACCACCTCGAAAAGCCCAACTAACCTCATTTTGAAGTGTTGCATAGAACGAAAAAAGAAAGGATGAAAACTGCAAAAGCACATGCAACACGCTCTTTTTGCAAATCAGCATACCAATCAGAAAAATAACCAATGTGTCTACCTATGTTGACTTAAGGCTTATTTAGAAACCGTTCTTCAGAATAATTTTCTGCTGTTTAGAATATAAAACAAAATTTTAACTTAAAAAACCACATTTAGAACTTTCTTTATTAAAAAAAAAACTTTTTTTCTTTTTTTTGTCAACAAGCGAGTGCATTAAAAAGTGCTAATAGCTTACAAGAGTACATAGGAAGACAAAGTACTCATGGCAAAAAGGCCACCTCTACACGGTGCACCATATCCTAATACCTGCCACCTCTATAAATCCCAATCCACATAGAGAGATTGTTAACAAAAACAATCTTTAGCCTTTGGTCAGACACTTCCTCACAATCAAAGAATCTCCTATTTCTTTTCCTTCTAGATCATCCAAAAAACGCAAAGAGAGTTGCTCTCCATGCCTTAACCCGCCTTCTATCAACCGAGAGTCATCCTTACCTAGGAGAGAATAATAGAGATTTACAAGAGCTTGCTCACATTTGCAAACTAACAAAACAACTACCCTTAGTTCCAGTTTCATCAATTAAAAAAATTCAGGGACAAGGATAATGTCCCCCTTAATATTAAGAAGCTTAGTTTCCTTACATATGCATTTCTAGGCACAAAAGTTATCTTCACAAGAACACATTTGCATTTTTTTTTCCTTTTTTTTTTATAGGCAAACAAGAACACATTTGTATAATAATTCCTAACTTCCATCTATAATTTCAAAATGCTAGCATATAAGTGATATACCTATTCCATAGTATAAATCAACAGAAGGAACCCCTGCATGTTGCAAAAATGGAGCAAAATCAGAATCCACTCCACTTAGCCTCTGGATCTGCAATCCAGCCAAGACAATCCCAATAATTACTACAAAAAATCCTTATAGAAACAACAACCACAATAAATTTTGACATATCCAAAGCCATAATTTATAAAGCAAGAAAATTACTATACTTTTCTCTTACCTAAAACAAACTTCCATAACACTTTTACCAACTTAAAAAAAAACAAGAATGAATTCAAACTAATTTTTGTCCTGAAATTTCACAACTCCTCTCCTCTTTTCTTATAGTCTCAAACATTTTAAGCATACCCCATTCCATTGAATTTTCAAATAAACTATATGAGAATTTATCCAAATTGACAATCCTTAAAATCCATACAATACCCTAAACATTATTGTCCAACAAATATGTGATACAGAGAACTTCACTCTTGAGTTTAAGCAGCTATCTTGCTTCAAAAGGAGCATCAGTAAAAGAATAATACAAATTTGAAATTCCTGAGAATCAGAGACAGCCATTTGTACATTCAACAAATAAAGTTGTATAAATAGCCACCTAAGGAGGACAACCATTTCACATGTGAAGATCAACCTCACACAAACCACAAGATCCATGTTTCATAACTTCATTCACTTGGAACCTTGTGTTTTTCAAGAATGGGTAAAAGCATGAGGATCAATATCATATAACCATTCCAGTGATTTAAAATGCTAAAGATTCGGTTAGCTTACATTGATGACTTTATTTGTAATCATCCAGTTATCATATATGGTCATGCCCACTGAGTCAGGATCCTTGACCTGGAATTTATACACAGTTTGAAATAGCAGGTGTTTCATCAATTCAGATTTAAATAGATCGAAAACTAGCAATCTTGTGAACTTAGTTGTTATCTTTTATTACCTTCTTTGCAACCTCAATGAGAAGATTATCTAGCTGAGGAGTTGCACCAGCAAAAAACCCTGGTCCTTGAACTGCACAGTCTACATTAAGGTATGCGACAACTTTAGAGCCCAGATTCAACAGGTTTTGCTCAACCCACTCAGTAGATCCTATCTGAAAACAAATGAAAAAAGAAAATTACTTTGAGTTCTATGAAATGAGAGAAGAAAAGAATGCTTTTCTTTATTGAATGAATGAGTTACTATTACATAGTATAGAGACACCTATATATATATACAAAAGAATGAAACAAAAAGGAAACAAAATAAAATGTAAAAGGAAGGAGGATAATGTACACAAAAGGTATGAGATAAATCAAAGAATATGTAGAGAATATTCTATGATTCTCAACACTCCCTCTCAAGGTGGAGCATATAGGTTATATGCACCAAGCTTGTTATAAAGATGTACTTAATGTTCGACGTAGAAGATCCGCCGGAGAAGATCCGATTGAGAAGATCCAAGTCGAAAAGAGAAGATCCATTTGAAAAGATCTGAAGAAGATCGGCGAGAAGGTCAAACTAAGAAGGTCAAGCGGAGAGGTCAGTCGGAGGGATGTTCTTTAGAAAGAGGCTCACTCCCAGGAACCAACCATGGCTCTGATACCATATGAAATGAGAGAAGAAAAGACTGCTTTTCTTTATTGAATGGGTGAGTTAGTATTACATAGTATAGAGACACCTATATATATACAAAAGAATGGAACAAAAAGGAAATAAAATAAAGTGTAAAAGGAATGAGGATAATGTACACAAAAGGTAGGAGATAAATCAAAGAATATATGAGAGAATAATTCTATGAGGGTTCTCAAAAGGATTCAAAAGTGCATAAACATTCGGTAGAACAAGCCTAGCTAATCGGATTACTTTCATAGAAAATAAATAGTGAAGTTCATATAGTACTTCAGACAACAAAAATAAAGGTGATATATACAACTTTAAGCAGGGAAAAAAGGGTTTACTGCCAAATACACACATTTGACAAAGTCCACTATTGATTCATCTACAGTGATTGCAAGTTGCTAGCTAATATTCAGTTTGAGGTTTCACATCAAGGATAAACACCGAACTCACTAAAACCACATAAACAAACAACTTAAGCTGGCATATATTTGTCAGCAATACTGTGGAAGTGGGAATACCCTTCCAAGTGATGACTCAAACACGTTACTTGATTTTCAGCAATAGAAGAGTGGCAGGGCTACATGTCATAACTGTTCTTTTCCATTAACATACTACTAAATATAATAGCCATTAAGAGGGATCAAATGCCTTCTGTTGACACACTTTCAAGGCGCACTATCTGGGACACAGTCGTGTGTGTGCGTGTATAGATAGATAGATAGGTAAATATCTTTTTTTTTCTTTTATTGTCCACATTGGAACTCGAACCTCCCATAACCCCATCTTATCCTTTTACCGCTTGAGCCAAACCTCAAGGGCCTGGGACATAGTTGTATTTGGTCTTTACAGGATTCAAAATTCAAATAAAAAACAAAACAATCCAGAGATCAACAACCTGGTTCATTTAATATTAATGACCAATGAAGATAGAACATTACCTACCATCCCAAACTCTTCTGCATCCCAACTGCATAAAACAATTGTTCTCCGAGGTTGCCACCCCTGGCGTATCATAAGTGCATATCTACGAGCAATATCAAGTAGCACTGCCGTTCCACTATTGGGGTCAACAGCTCCATATGTCCACGCATCTCTGTGGTTGCCAAGCAGGACAAAGCGATCAGGCTCTTTAGATCCCCTTATAACTGCAAAAACATTATGGATGGTCGCCATCTTTTTCTCCCCCTGAAAAGGAAAAATTAAATTAAATATACAAACGTTTCAATAAGCTTTCCACAAGCAGGCTATTGTACAAGTCTTCCACTTTTTTTTCCCTTTTTAACCTTCTCATATTTAGCAACTAGCCCACAAGATAAAATGTAAAAGAGAATAAAAATAATTGATGAACTAATTTACTTGACTTCAGAGGGTACTACTTTGTGGCAGATAATTGACAGAATTGAGTAATAGAGACACTCATAAAAAAGCTTTCAATGCCTCATCCCTGTTAAGGGTCATAACCCAAAACTCCTTCCATGAAAAATAATGAGGACTTGTAACATTGCCTTCATATAAGATCGACTGAACTGGATGCATACACTTTGCAAATTCTGCACACTTTTACATTATTATTATTATTATTTCTATTTTGGTTGGGGTTGCAAAGATGCAAAAAGCAGCAAATAAAAAGCAGTGCACCTCATGTACCGCGACAATACCACATTGAAGAAATAGTACCCCAGAAAACCCCATTTTAGCATTGTTGCAGATCAAAAAGAGATGGAAAATTTATTTCATTTTTTTTTGGTAGGTAGAAAGCAAGTATATTGCAAAAGCAGGGGCAAGGCGGGTATACAAGTTGTATACAAGAGAAGCAAAAAACTACCTAGCTCCCAAAAACTTGGGAAAAACTACATGATGCACATTAATAAATTTACAAGCGGGTACTCCCCCTCATTCAATCGATCAGCCCAAGATGTGATGGAAGAAATGAAGGATTGTTTTATCCTATCTTGAGAGAAGTTTAGGTTGTCAAGCGTCACTCTATTTCTTTCCTTCCATACTGCCCAGAGGAGGCTAGATAAAGTTGTCTTCCACAGCTTCTTAGCTTCTTTTCTTATAGGAAAAGTAGACCATCCCATCATTATGTCCTTAATCCAAAGTGGGCAACCCATTCCCTCATGACATGGCGGGTGAGGAGGCTTTAGAATCTCCGGATTAGGGCGGTGCGAGAAGCCAAGTGGTCTAAATTTTCCTCCTCCTCTTTACACATCAGGCATTTGTTTGCGAGCTGAAAACCCCTTCTCTTTAGTTGGTCCCCAGTCAGCACCTTTCCCCACCAAACCTCCCAAGCGAACACACTTACTTTGGGGGGGACCCAGCCATTCCAAATGAGGCCTACCAGGTAATTATCAGTACATGCATTTTCCATGTGCCTATAATTTGCCTTGACTGTGTACTAGTCTTTCTTATCCACATCCCATGAGATTTTGTCCTCCTCCCTTTGCCTCACACTGCTGCCACTGATAGGGTTGATTAGCCTCACGAGCTTCATCAGACTCCGTCATTGAGCGGCACAGAACCTCTTACCCGCCTTCACCTTGAGGCTTCCCCACGCTTCCCCTATTATTTTTCAGCACAGTCACGGTAATTGCATAAAGGGTTGGGAATAAGTTGCAGCTGATTCTCCCCATGCCTCTTATCTTAGACTGTTATTAGAGCCCCGAACCACCGACACTAGCTTGCAATCATGTTTCGTTTGTTGACCTTCTTTCCCGATGTCCTTCCGTAGTCACCCCAGCTCTCCTTTGGCTCCTCTGAAAACCACTCCCGGCTTAAACCATACTTTATCTTGATCGGTTTGCCCACGGGGATTATCTTACGTGGCGATCTCGATTCCATTTAGCGACAATGATTTGTTCGAAATTTCCAATCTTCTTACTCCAGCCACCACTCTTTGCTTTGCGGCTTAGTACCCCCAATTCGATGAGTGAATCTTTCTATCCAGGTTTCCCCCACCCCAAGAAAATCCCTTTGGAATTTTTCCAATCTTAACTTTACCCCTGTAGGCAATCTATACAGCGACATTATATAGATGGGCAAATTAGAGAGTGTGCTCTTAATCAAAGTTAGTCTTCCCCCTTTTGATACATGTTGTCTTTTCCAAAGCACTAGCTTTTTTCTGAACCTTTCCTCCACCCCATCCCACACCTAGGCTGATTTACGCTTCACTCCTAGAGGAAGGCCTAAGTGGTAGGCAATTTCCCACTTTGGCCCCCAATTGACTGACGAATCCTCACAGGTTCTCGTATCGGCCGCGAATTGAGCTCTTTTCCAAGTATATTTTCAGACCCGGAGTTGGATTCAAAACCATATGAGCCCGGCTTGAATGGGCCCTAGCGCTCCCTAGTGTCATTCTGAAAAGGTAAAGTGTCGTCTAAGCGACAAATGTGATGCGCTCCTGTACTCTCCTTTGTCGCAATATTGAAACCAATCAGGAACCCCCCCTGAGGTAGCCTTATCTACTAGGTTGGAGAATACTTCCATTCCTATGACAAAAAGGTATGGAGAAAGGGGGTCTCATTGCCTCAACCCCCTAGTTCTATTAAAAAAACCTTTAAGGCTGCCAAGGGCTACCATTGATTATCTCTTGAGAAAGATATTTATTTATGTCGTTTGATTCATCTGATCATAATTCCAAAATCATCTTTTTGCATCACCTTTTCCATCTGATTCGATTGATTTGGTCATATGCCTTTTCAATATCTAACACACAAACACCTTTTTCCGCACCTTTTGACATTGAGATCGTAGCTTCATTACGCGTGATGAGGCATCCACGATCTGCCTTTCTTCAACGAATGCATTTTAGGCTTTATTTCATAGCAAAGATGCAACAAAAAGCAGCTAAAAAGGGGTGCACCTCATGTACACAAGACATACTCAAGATGCACCATTAACTGCCACCATCTGATCTAATTTTTTCCAGCTTCATGAGTGCTTGATCCAAATTGGAATTGGAATGCATAGATATCAAATAACATGCTAACAAGCTTCCAAGTCACTGTACATGACATTCTCAATCCAACCATCATGAAATTGTACCGGTCTAAACACACTTCTTGAATCCCCAAATATTTTAACTGACAGATCCAGTATCCAAATGATAAAACATCTAACTAATCTATCTAAATCATTACAGCTGTGTGAATGCAAAATTTCTTTGCACACTCAAGTCCAACACGATCCGACATTAATGTCTTCAACCTTAAACAATAGACAGAGATCTATAATCTAATGCCACAAAATAGGTGAAAATAAGAACTTTTAAAATTTCGAAAAACCAACCCTTCCTATTATATGGTGAATACGACTAGACCTGCTAACTAAAACACAACAATTTTAAAGATGCTAACCTTCTAATGATAGGAAGAAACAAAAATCAAACCTGTTATAGTATGTATCATACGTTAACATATTGCTTTGTATCTTATTAGGATACTTTACTTATAGGGTTCTAACCATTTAGGAAGAGTAGATCATCTTACCTAATGTATAGCCTAACCTTCTTGTATATATATGTATGATGACTCAATGGAAAATACAAGGAATCCATTCCTCCAACTCTTCTCCTCTTAGTTTCTACAAAACCCTATAATTTTTTTATCAGACAAAATGAAACCCTATTTACTTACTAAACTGATAAGAACCAACTATGCTTCTTTAACACCCATCTCTTTTACTAAGAGGAATGACTAGGTGTAGTGCAGTTGGTTCTTTTTTTTTTTTAAATAAATGAGGAACCTTCCATGGCTAAAGTCCACGAGACTCTCCAAGGGGACCGAAACCTCATGGTCTTTAACCCACCCCACAACAACTTGACACTAAGTAAATTTAGGGTATCATCAGTGACAAGATTCGAACTCGAATCCTTTGAGTGTAGTGCAATAATTACCCCAAAGTACCGTTGATTGAAGGCAAGAATACTTTTTTACCAGATTCAATTCACCTTTGAGATTCAACTTGTAAAATCAAAGGCTTAATGTGTTTCTTGAAAGAACCAACCCATGTTGAATAAGAGAAGAAAGAAGAGTCCAAAATAACAATAAGATAAATAAATGGTATGGAAATAATGCATTCCCCATCGAATAACAAGAGCACGAATGTATTAGTATCATGCTTCTTATTATCAGGGAGTAACTTTCAAATCTACAAGCATGAATAGCAACAAACCAGGAGTTACAAACTGTAGAGTACTAAAAACCAATGCTATTCATCAATATACAATATTGCATTTGTTATAAGATTATTTGAAATTCTTGTACAAACATGATTTAAGCATCAAGGAAGTAAATTCAAACAAGTAACCACCAGAATTCAAAGTAAGTATAAAACTACCATGTAGGAAGATGATCAAGTTTTGGATTTTAAGAGTTTCTTCTTGTGGATTTTTTAGATTCAGTCAACTAACTTTTTTATCACATAACACACACTAAGGATGCATAATACTTGAATGACCAAGTCACTTTTTTATGGTCAAGCTCTTTAAACCACTTACAAATAAGCTCATTTGATTTCCAAGATGTCATGAGAAAAGAAAAGAGAATCCACAAATCCTAAAACAATCAAATGACGATCTATCTTATAATTTCAAGTTCAATTCTTATTCTATGCCCTCTCAAGAATTTACTTTTAAAATTTGAGACATAAAACTGTCTGGAAAAATGCAAGGATGTAAATTTGTCTTATTAAGTTTTGACCAAGGTGGCTCCATTGGCAAGCACTCCCTCAGTAGGAAGCTCCCCATGGGTAGCCCCGTGAGATTACCAACTTACACATGTGGTAGTCGGTAGAAGGCAACTTCTCCCGTCTTATGTATTAACTTACTTTAAAATATAATAAATGAATTCTATATTTCCATGTCAACATAACAAAGGACAACATCCAAAGGATTAGGACACAATTTGTGGGATCTCTTACCAAAGGTAAATGTTTGAATTTGACAGCATGACTTGGATGAACTTAGTTCTTTTCTTTCCAATCAGCTTGAGAATCAAACGTGAGGCTCATTCTCTTTGTTTTTTTTTCTTTTCTTTATATCATTAAAAAGAAACACGTATGTGAACCAAAAAAAATTTATTCTCAAAATCCAGAGAGAGACATGGTAAGATGAGACTGGTTAATTGGATACTAACACAACATGGGAGGACAGGAGTTAAACCCCTAAGGCCACTCATCCACTTCCAGAAACCCACCTCCTTATGCTACCCTCTTCCCATTTTCCCCTAATTCCCCTGTTCTATCAAATTGCCAAAGGTAAAACATTTCACTGATTCAAACTTCATTAAGGTTTCCCATATCCACATGAAAACTAGACAGGATTTCCATTCCTACGAAACATAAACACCAATAGCATCAAACATGAAACTTTAATGAAATAGTGGGAAAGATGTTGGATCTTAGTGCAGTTCTCCAATAAGCCTTTTGCTCCCTTATTTTTTTGTGCCCTAGTTTGCATGCAAGTTTGTGTTACTGGTCATTTTGGTAGTTGAAGATGAAACCATAGAAAAAGGAGGGGGAAGACATGGGAGCTAGAAGAAGCACCATCAACTTCAAATACCCATGGAAAAAACTGAAAAGGATACCATGAGGGAGGCACGGAAGTGGTTCTCCGTTGATTCCAAATCCTTCGAGATTTCAATGGAAGGAGACGAAAGAACTCTAAAAGGATTTATTACAGAAAGAAGGAAGGGAATGGTATCTTGGATAAGATTTGGAGAAGCAGGGCTAAGAAATCACCTAAAGGGGATTGAAACATGTTGCAAAAAAGAACATATGGGCAGAAGATCTTTCGAATGGAAGGAAAAGAGAAGGTATTACAAGCTGGAGAATCACCAAAACGCAGCAGGAAGATTCTTGATGTGTTCAGTCACTGATGGAGAAGGCAGAAAACATAAGCTTTTCATCCTAGAAGGGCAGGGGTTCATGAAGGGGTGGGATCTTCTGACTGCAAAGCTAAGGGATTTGGGGATGAAGGAAAAGTTAGAAGAAGAAAGAGTAGTAGTAGAAGCCCAGAGGTGTCTGGGGGAAAAAAAAGATTAGAGGCGAAAGGAGGGAGGGAACAGAGGACACCACATCCAAGGAAGATCTTTTCGCATAAGTCACAAGGTCTAGGAGAAACCGACTTTACAACACGATGCGGGTGGATGTAGGGGAAAGTTTGGCAAGAGAAGCAATGGGAACTTTGAAGTACTGCCTGGTTGGGAGTTGGGAGAACCCTCCAGACTCATACCCATCGGTTCTAGAGTTAGAAGCATGGGCTAAAACAACTTGGAGATTAAAGGGAAGTTTAATGGTGGCCTCTATGAACCAAGATCTTCTATTTCTAGAGTTCCTGACTTAGGAGGAAGCGGAGAGAAATGGGTCAGGGAGGCAGGGAGAAGATGGTATCGAGGAGGATCTCTAAAGCTCAAGTGGTGGAGCCCAGATTCAAGATGTGTGAATAGCAAGGAAACAATGGAGGAAGTGTGGATAAGGGTGGTGGGATTGCCTGCACACACTGTGGAGCAGAGACACATTAAAGGCAGGTGGAGACGGTGTGGGGTTATATGGCCGTTAATGAGGAGACGGCCCGAGAACGGAGGTTTCGTGAGCTTGAATATTGGTAAAGAATGTGGAAATGACGAAACCAAGTGTCATCAAAATTCTTGAGGGGCGGAGCCGAAGTCTGAATGCACGGTGGGAGTTACCAAGGAGGGTGGGAGTTTTAGGTAAGATTGGAAGGAGCATCGAAGAAAGGAGCGAGGGAAGAAGACAAAGTCCATGCACTACATGGCAAGCATGGGAATCCATTAGAAAAAGTCATGATGGTAAGCGAAGAAGAAAAGATGGGTCGAAATCGAAATTGTAGGGGATGGCCCTGCGCGGCGACAAGGGCCCGGTATGCCTGATGGCGCGTACTGACGGACCAGATCGAACTTCAGTTTAGATTAGGCCATCCATACCAACGGGTGGAGGGGCTGTGGATGGCTTAGGGTCTTCTGAGGCTGAAAGGCTTGTCCAAGCCCAAAGCCAGGCTTGGGGGAGGATGCGTATGAGGCGAGGAAATTTAAACAAAGCTGGGTCGAAAGGGTATGAGACTGATACTTTTAGCAGAAGGCCTAAGAGAGGAGGGAGATTTAAAAGAAGCTCCATGGAGCTTTGTAGATTGTAAAAGAATATACAAGGGCACACCACTTGTGTCTTCAAAGGAGAATAGCAGTAGTGGTAGGACTTCAAGGAGTAGAGAGGAGGATCGAAAAATAGAGGGAAGCGAGAAGATGCACGGTGCTGCGGCTCTCAAGTTTCTCATTCTTCTATTTTTTTAGACCGAGCCCCAACTAGGGAAGGGCTCTTTGGTCAGGGGGGATATCCATTTCGGTTAGAAAGAGGGGAGCCCAGTACACAATCCCTGATAATGGTTCCTGCAGTAGGCGAAATAGTGTTATGCCAAATGGAAAGATTTAGTGTTGGAGGGAAAACACGAGGAAGAGGGAGGGAAGAAGGGGAGGGGATAGGGGCGGAAGATCGAGCGGATGCGGGAGGAGAAGTTGCCTTCTAAGATTCAGTCAATTTTTTGGTATGTCCCCGAAAGGATATGAAGATGAAGTGTTGGACCTAATGAAGCGTTAGAAGACAAAAAGAAGAAGGAAAGGAGAGGCGAGAGGATAATGAGAGTTTGCTAGGAAATGAAGAAGCAGATAGATATAAAGGAAAAGGATAGAAGTTCGAGAGGGGAAACTAGTCAAGGGACGAGGGCTTTATTATTGAGGTATTAATGAATATAAGAGTTGTTTCATCAAATGTAAGATGGGTCAATGATGGTGAGAAAAGAAAATTAATCAAAGCCTTGCTTAGAATGCGACGGTTGGTGTGCACAACGAAACGAGGAAGTGAGGGATGTCTTGTGATTTTGTTAGAAGCTTGGAGTGCTGGGAGATTTTGGGTCGAGGCGATAAATGCAGCGAGGAGCCTCTAGTGGAATCCTTATCTTCTAGGACATGAGAATGCTCAGTCTTGATGAGGAGGAGGACCGGGTCTTCTTTATCTATGGTCGAAATTGTGAGGAATAACTTCATTTGGGTCTTTCTTTGCGTGTGCAGGCCCCTGAAACGAGGAGGAGAAATCAATTGTGGGAAGATTTGGGGGCCATTAGAGGTTTTATGAAACCATGGTGTCTAGGAGATTTTAATGAAATTTGTTTCAGGGAAAGAAATCGGGAAGGGGCATTTGAATTCAAGGTGATGAGAAGATTCTCAAAATAATTGATGAGCTTGAGGCTAAAGGACCTCCTGGATTCAAGGGTGAGTGCAGAAAGGGGACTAAACAGCCAAGGATGGCGAGGCTAGGCAGGTTCCCGATTGCGATGATTGGAAGCCCACTTTGGAGGAGCAAAGCGAGCTTGTTACGAGCCAACCCACCGAGACCATCACCATTCTTTAGAGGGAGGAGAGCAAGTTAAGAGTCGATCCACGATTTGAAAATATGTGGCTTAAGGAGACAGGTTTTAAGAATCTCATTTATGAGTGGTGGCATAGCTGTGAGATAAGCGAGTCAAGTAGCTTTGTGTTGATAAAAAAGCTGAAAGCACTTAAATGTAAGCTCAGAACCTAGAATAAGGTCTCTTTTAGGATGACGGAGAAAGGAAAAGAGAAGGGCTCTAAAAAGATGGAAGTGTGGGATAGCACAGAAGTTATTAGATCTCTCTCCCAAAGGGAGAAGGAGTTGAAAATGGAAGCAGTGGAAGATTTTAAATATTGGGCCCTAATGGAAGAAACTTCATGGAGACAAAAATCAAGATAAATCTAGTTAAAGGAAGGGGATATAAATACTGGGTTCTTCCACAAAATGGCAAATTCTCATAGAAGAGGAACCAAATCCTCAAGATGAAGATAAATGGGAGATGGAGTTATGAGGAGACAAATCTAAGAGAGGGTATTGTGGAAGCCTTCAAAACAGCCCTATCAGATACTAGGGATTAGAGAGCAAGCATAGATGGATTAACCTTCCCAAAAATTAAGGAGGAGGAGATTACAAGACTAGAGCTACCATTCACGTCAGAGGAAGTGTTCGCAGCCCTAAGTGATTTAAATGGGGACAAGGCTCCAGGCCCAGATGGCTTCATGATAGCCTTCTGGCATATCAATTAGGACATAGTAAAGAATGATGTAATGAGGATGTTTTGCTATTAGTTTTTCGGGCGGGAGATTTGTGAAGAACTGAAGCAACATGTTTATAGTGTCGATCCGAAAAAGGAGGAATGGGTGGACCTCGGGACTATAGGACTATTGGTACGGTGGGCGTTTGTACAAATTGTGTAGAAGTCCTTGCACATAGAGTACAGAGAGGTAATGCATGTGGATTGATTAACAAAGCTGGAAATGCCTTCGTAGAAGGGAACGGTCTGAGATGCCTCGGTGGCGAATGAAATTATTGATTCCATGATAAAAGAAAGGAGAAAGGAATTCTATGCAAGCTTGATGTCAGAAAGGCCTATACTAGCAGTGATCAAATCAACTTGTTGCATTATCAAGGTTCTCCGAAAATGAGGCTTTGGGTAAAGAAATGGATTAGATATTTGGATTAAGTGGTGCATCTCAGCTGTATCTTTTATAGTCTTGATACTTGAGTCAAGCGGGGTTTTCAAAAAGCTCAAGATTTGAGACAAAGGGGATACCTCTCCCTACATGCACGTTCGTCGGTGGTATGGGGTTTTCTCACCCTTGTGGACAAGGTTGCTTGAGGGGATTTACGTCGGGGCACCACAATATTACAAACAAAGGGGGAAGCAATGCAATCACTCTGCACTATTCGCGATGACACTCTAGTTTATGCGAGGGATTCACAGAGATCAAATAGCCCATCCTAGCCGGATTCTGGCGTGGTTTGAAGTTATGTAGAGGCGAGGATCAATCTGAAGAAACGATATTCTTGGGTCGAATGTGGAGAATCTAGATGACTTGGCCTACGAGTTAGGCTACAAAACAGGGACTTTGCCTTCCACCTACCTCGGTCTCCCCCTAGGCATGAAGCATAATTCTCTGCAAGTTTGGGATGGGGTGGAAGAACGTTTTAGAAAGAAGTTAGCTTTGTGGAAAAATCAGTACATCTTAAAGTGGGGTTGGCTAAACCTCATAAAAAGCACACTAACAAACTTGCCTATCTACACAATGTCCTTGTTCAAAATTCCGAAGGGTGTAAAGAGGAGGTTGGAGAAAATTCAGAGAGATTTTTTGTGGGGTGGGGATAATTTAGACAGAAAAATTCATCTAATAAACTGGGGTACAGTTTGTTCCAATAAGGAAAAGGGTGATTTGAGCATTCGAAGCTTGACTAAGCTAAACCAATCCCTTCTTGGCAAATGGAATTGGAGACTAGCAGTGGAAGAAAACCCCCCTTGGAAAAGGCTAATCAAGGTAAAATATGGTCTAGAAGAAGGGGATTGGTATTTGAAAGAGCCAAAGGGGAGCTTTGCGGTGGGCATGTGGAAGGAAAATTAGAAGAGGCCCAAATTTTTAAACAGGATTGTAATTTTGGTTTCTAAGCGACGGGGGTGCATAAGATTTGGGAGATAGGTGGTGGAGCCGACACGCTATGTGATTTATATCCCACGCTTTATGCTTTAGCAATCCAAAAAGGGCTACAAGTGAAGGAGGTTCAGATACTTCAAGGTGGAAGGAGGATGGAACTTAAAGATTCTTCGTGACCTTTAGAACGACGTGAAATGGAAGAAGCTCAAAGGTTTATCAACCTGATCAGTGGTAGAAAAATAGTTAAGAGGGAGAGGGATAAATTTTTTTGGAAGGTGGATAAGAGAGGTTAGTATTCAGTTAGAGCTAGCTATAGACAATTGGAAGGAGGAGTTTTAAACAGCCGCTTCCAATCGCCTAATCAACAGCTGTGTAGCGTGCTCCCTAAAGTGTAGGTTCACCAGAGGTTTGGTGAGGTACAAGGTTAACTGCTAGATCAGCTGAAAAAAAGGGGTTTTCAGATTGCTAGCAGGTGCCCCTTTGCCAGAAGGATGAGGAGACTCTGGAGCACCTTCTCATTCACTGTCCAACAATATGGGGCCTGTGGGCAGCCCTCATTTCTCTTCCAAAAATGGATTGGGTTTGCCCCCTTCTACCTAAAGACTTTATGGATGGACAACATTTCCTATAAGAAAGAAAGCAAGAAAAATTTGGAAGGCAGCCCCCTCTAAGCCTCTTATGGGCAGTTTTGAAGAAAAGAAATAAGGTAGTTTTTGAAAATTAGAGTTTTTCAATCAACAGGCTGAAACAATCTTTTATTACTTCCCTAGTTGCTTGGGCAGGATTAATCTATGAGGGAGATTATTCCATTATTAGTTTGCTTCTGTGTATTCTTTAGTTTTCTGGATGGACGGTAGGTTTTCAGTTTCTATACCTCTTTTTTGTCCTTGAGGCCCTTGTATACCTGGGGCTTGGCCCTTTTTTTGTTAATATATTGTGCTCTTTACTTATAAAAAAACTAGTAGGAAAATGATAAGAATAAAACAAAAAGGGTACTGTACTAACCTGGTATGTGAAGTTCAAAACGGTCGGACCGGGTCCAACCCCAACCGGTTTGGGACCTAGGGCATCAGACCACCAGTGGTGGGGCATTTGAGGGCCCTCGAGGGACCTCAAAATGGAGTAAGCAACTTCAGTTGAAATGGGCATAGATGGAATTTTCGGAAACCTGTCGAAAATCTGAGAGTCCTCCAAATTCAAAGCTTCACCACCCTCGACTCCGCCCCACCCCGGAGTTAGTGGGTCCCCCAAACCCTTCATCACCGTCCCTCTTTCAACCCCACTCGCCCTCTCCCCCTCCGTATACATCAGCACCGCCACCGCCCCCTCCCTCGCCGCCCTCGCCACCACGCCTCCCCTCGACTCCTCCCCCCTTCTCACCACCGCCACACACCCCTTCACATCCACCCCCGCCCTCCTCAGGGCAAGGTAGTCCTCCTCCCTCCCCATATTCACATACACCGCCTGCGCCCCCTCCACCGCTCCCGACGGCGAGTAAGCGTGATACGGCCGCACCACCTCCGCCCCGGCCCCGCCCGGCTCCACCAACGGCAGCTCCCTGGCGCTCCCATCGCTAAAATGCGCAGAGCGAGGCGTGTGAGACAAGAGAGAAGAGCTCATACTCAACTGTGTGTGCCCGGAAGCCCTAGGTCGGCGAAATGGGGACTGATCAGCGAGCAGTCTGGAGAGCGGGTTGGGTGCCGGCGAGGTGAGGGTGGAGGGTGAGGGCCCGGAGATAGGCGGAGACGGTGGAGTTGGTGTCGAATGAGAGGTAAATTTTGTGGAAGCGGAGAGCATTTCGAACGTTTGAAAAGGCAAGGAGGTGGCCTGAGGTGGAGAGTGTAGAAACCTGAGAGTGCAGAGGGAAAAGAAGAAAAGAGAAGAGTCCAGTATGGTGGTGGAACAGAACCGAAAATGGTGGCAGTAGGTTTAGAGGAGGGAGAGGCTTGAGACATTCTACAGGAAGAAAGAGAAAGAGAAGAGAAAGAGAGAGATGGTCGGAAAAAAGTAGCAGAGAGACAGGGAAGCTTTATAAGAAGAAGAAGAAGAAGAAGGTGGTGGTTGTGATAGTGTGTGAGGTGACTATGAATTGATGCGTTTCAGTGGGGAGTTATTATTTAGTTAAAGAAAATAAAGAAATTCAAATAAATTAAATTAAAAAAAGGGAAAACAAAAGCGTGAATATTCCAAGTCTGGTGACTGGTGTTGGAGGCGGGGGTGGATTCATGCATGAGGCCAGAGGCCAAAAAGGCCAAACGTTGGGTGACCCCCTTCTTTTTGTTTTTTGTTTTGTCTTTTTTGTTTTATTTTTATATACTTTTTTTTTTTTTAATTGTATTCAAAAGCTTAAAAAGATACGATATATCAGAAAAAGAGGATCTAAAATTCAAATCTTGATCAGAATAATTTATTATATTATAATAAAATATTTATTTTAAGGATAGCACCATTGATTTCAGACTTAAGTTTAACCTAATGTTTTTTAGTTTAAGTTCTTTCAAGACCACTTAAAATTTTATTTGATAGTTAATTTTAGGGTCCTTGAAATTAATCAAAATACGTGTAATACATACACGATTATAAAAAAAATATTATAATAAAGTGTTTAATTGTTCAAAAAATTCTCAGACATTAATTATTATTTTTAGTTTAGTAAACCATCAAAATCATCCTTCCTTCTCAACAAGCCAAACATACTCCCTCCATCTTTTGAGTTTTTTTTTTTTTAAACACTATTAAAGTATGAATTCTTTAAAATATATACAAAAATATGAAATTGAGAAAATGTATAAATAAAAAATATTTAGAAGCAGACTCCAACCTAGATTAAAGGACTTATGAGAACAAATTATTACAATGATGCAATGCAAATTATATATATATATATATATATATATATATATATATATATATATATATATATATATGAACTTCAACTCTCCAAAATGTCACATTTTTAGATAGAAATATCTTTAAAAGTGTAAACATGAATACTTCATGAGTAATTATCTTATCTCACATTATAACATTATAACTATAGATGCAAAGGCAATTTGTCTTCATCTAGTATTTTATTATCTTTTTTGAATTTTGAAGAAAATGATTAGTTTTATTTTTATCCCTTTTAAACTATCCTTTTTATCTTAAAACTTTATATATTCAACTATTTTTTTTAAAATGAGTAACCTTATAGAACCTTAAAGTCAACATGTAGGTAAATCATGTAGCAAATCCAAATATAACCAACTAAACTAGATTAATTTAATTTAATTTAATTTTTAATTCATTTTAATAAAAAGGCAAAATCTACTATGATTTTAAAATCATTCTTTTGTTACTATATATTAAATAATATTTTAAAGAATACACTTATATTAAAACAAAGCCTAGAGAATCAATGACATGCTATTATCAAGGACTTAAAATCGGTCTATATATCGGGTATCAGCGCATCAACACGATATCGGGATTCGAGAATTATTAAATGAAAATTCACAAAATGTCATAAAATCGTTGATATATCGTTGATAGTATTCACATATTTATCAAATTGTGATATCATCTTTGGTATGTTGGTATTTTAATACCTTAAATTAACACACAATATTCCGCATCATTGGAATTCAAACTCATCTCCGATAATAAAATAATAATAATATAGATTACATACCGCTTGGAAGAACACTCACCCATGAGAGATTTCCTTCGCCTTATAGATCTTAAATCCTTGATCTTTTCTTCTCCTTATCAAACTTTGAGACACATAATTGTTTTCTGTAATTGATGGAAGAGTGTCTTAATCGCATATGAAGGGGTTTCTATATATAACTTATTGATAGGAGAAGAGGTCCAAGAATACACGTTCAAAAACCGTTCTAAACGTGTAATTCGAATAAATGTTCTTATAATAAATTATATTTATTATAATTTACCCACTCCATCAAGGGTAAATATCTTCATAATAGTTTAAAGATATTGGGTATTCTTTTAATTGGCTAAATACTAGGTTAGTGGGCCACCAACTTAATTTTAATGTGGAAATAACATTCTCCCACTTGGCCCACTAAACTGATTATGAAAACTATACGTGATCACAATTTCAATAAATTCTACCAATAAGATCCAAAATCATATACCACACCGAATCGGGCTTAGGATCATAATGCGAGTCACGGCGGTCACATGACTATAATGTCATGTTTCCTTCCATGCACCACACATCAATAACCCTTACTAACCCGCTCATAATGCCAAATAGCCCCCTCGCACTTTGTCTTGTCGTAACAATTCTTGTTTATCAAACAATAAAACGTGCACCCATAATTGAAAACAAGAATAAATCAAAACAATTTTAATGGGCAACTGTCAATTACATAACCACCATTCATTATCATATATAGCTATGGATTCCCTCAAAAGGCCCATCCTCATAACATGTTCTAAATATGCCTTGGAGGTAATCCTTTAGTTAATGGATCAAAGAACCAAGTGTGGTCCTAATATTTTCAATTGACACTTTGTTGTTTCCGGACTTTCTTTAACAACTAAACATTCCCTCCTCTTTTAAATCCATGTGTTCGATCCACTAGAAAATTTGTCATTTTAGAGAAGAAAACAACATGTGTTATCACAATATATTCTCAGTGTTTAGCAATAGAGCCGACAACACCAAGCCTCGAGACAAAATCATGAACGATAAAGCATGACTAGTCAAAACAGCAACAACCACTCTATCATTTAGTTAGCATTGATTATGTTTTTGCCTCATGAGATTCTGCTGATAGCATAAGACTAACCTGTTGACTTGTTTACCGAGAATCCACCATAATCAGAATCCGAGTAACCAACAACCTCTAATTGTTCATATCTTTTATATGTGAGCATATAATCCTTTGTCCCTTGTACATGTTTGAGCGTACATCAAACTCCCCACAACTGATGCATAAGGAATTTTCTTCATTTGCTCCCTTTCCATGTTATTCCTTGGGCAATCAGAGATTTTACTAATTTGTCACCAATATAGGTGCAATACTGATGAACATGATCGCATATTAAATCTCTCAAACCCGATCAATATATCCTTTCGAGATAAACCTTAGTGACTCTCGAGATCGATCCCTAAAGATCTCGATGCCAATAACATAGTTTGCCTCACCCATATCAACCATATGAAAGTTTTTAGAGAGATATTCCTTGGTTGCACCTAATAAACCAAGATCACTGCTAGCAAGCAAAATATCATCCACATACAATATCATAAATATAAACTTGCTCCCACTAACTTTCAGATATATACACTGATCAACAACGCCTTTTAAACTGGTAAAGATGTAATGGTATTATTAAACTTAATATACCATTGTCTGAAGCTTGTTTAAGACCGTAAATGGATTTCTTTAATTTGGCAAAATAGTGTTCATTTCTTCCTTAGAACTTTTGGGTTGTTCCATGTAGATATCTTCATCCTAAATTTACTTAAGAATGCGCTTTCACATCCATTTGATGTAATCTCTAAATCAAAATGAGCTAAGTGCCGATGATTCTGGGTTTAATCTTTCGAAACTGAGAGAAGGTATCTTTGTAATCGATACTCCTTTTGAGTGAAACTCACACAAGTTTGGCCTTAAATCGTCGATATTGCCTTTAGCGCTCTTGTCTTAAAGACCCATTTACAGCCGATGGGTTTACAACTATTAGGCACTGATGAGATCCTGCATAATCGCTATGGGCCATAGATTTCAACTCTTCATTCATAGCTTCCATCCATTTACTAGAATCATCACTCTCTATGGCTCAGAAACGAAACCGATCCTTCCCATCCCACTTAAAATTAGATTCCTGTAAATACACTCACATAATCATCTCAGAATGGCGTGTCTCCTTTCTTTGAGATCTCCTCAAAGGTGCCGGCCAGGTGGGCCTTGGGCAAAGATTTTCAATGGCAATATTTTCTGGTGGTAATGAACCATCTCTATTATGTCGCCATTTTCCTCAACTCAAGGAATGTGCGTCGAGGGACGATAATTTCTTGAGGTAAAAAAAGTGGTGGAATATCCACTCTCATCTCTTCAACATCTACCTTTATTGGTTCATTACTCCCACAAATTTCGCCATTCTCTAAGAATATGACATTACCGGTTTCAACTATTCTCACACTATGGTTAGGACAATAAAATCTGTACCCTTTCAATTTATCCGGATAGCCAATGAAATATCCAGATATCGCTCTTAATTCAAGATTTTTCTCATGTGGGTTATTGATTTTCGCTTCTCCGTCGGATAACCCCATATATGTATATGTCTCAAGTTAGGTTTCCTACCACTCCATAACTCGAAAGGAGTTTTTGGAACTGCCTTACTAGGAACTCTGCTCAAGATATACATTGCGGTTTTTAAGGCTTCACCCCCACAATGAAGGTACGTAAGAGTAACTCATCATACCCTAACCCATTTCCATTAATGTGCGACACGCTTTTCAAGAACACCATTCCACAGGCGTACTGCATTGTGGACTGAGCACAAATGCCATGCTATTCAAGGAATTTGGCAAAAGGACCAGATTTTGTCTCGATTCATCATTCGCCATAATATTCACCGCCGATCTGATTCTCACAATTTTAATATTTTTATCTAATTGTTCTCGACCTTGTTACAACATCTCGAAGATGTCAATGGCCTGAGACTTTTCATGCATTAGATAAACATAACCATAACGAGATAGATCATCTATAAAGGTGATAAAATATTTCCTCTCCCTGTAAAAACATGGAACGTAGAGTGGTCCACAAATATTCAGATAATTATCTCTGAGTTTACATTGCGGGCACCTTTCTTTTTGTATGTTTAGTTTGCTTTCCTTTATGCAAATCCACGATACATGAAAATCGTTGAAGTAAAGATTTTGTAAAATTCCTTCCTTCACTAATTTCAATTCTTTCCTAGAGATGCCAGTCTTCTGTGTACACAAGATTTGAATAATTTCATTAATTAAGCCACGTTTGAACCAACATTTAAATGCAGGGAAGACAAAGCTTAGTAAATTCATGATTCAAGGAAATTTTATATAAAAAAAACCATCACATAAAATACCAACCAATCGTAACAGACTTCTAACATTAAACTTAATTGTTCATAACTGAATAAAACATAATATCCAGTAGCATCTAATTTGGACAAGAAAACTAAATTCCTAGAGATAGAAGGTACATAAAAAGTGTTTAAAAGATCCATTCGATGACCCGTCTCTAATAGTAAGCGATAGGTACCAACAGCTATCACTCCAACCTTGAGACGGTTTCCCATATAGAGGAACTTTTCACTTTCCTTTGGTTTCCTGGTTGTAAGGAATCCCTGCATTAAATTAGTCACATGAGTTGTGGCTCAAGGATCAATCCACCAAGCATTTGAAGGAACTTCAGCAAGATTGGATTCATAACATACAAAAGAAAGATTTATACCTCTCTTTTCGAACCAAGCCTTGCGCTTGATACAGTCCTTCTTCACATGCCCTTTCTTGCCACAAAAGTAGCAACTTACCGTGAATTTTCCATCGTGACTTTGGCTACCTTCCCCAGGTCCACTTTTCTTAGGTGGAAAGTTCTTTCCCTTTTTTAAATTTTCCTTTCTTCTTCGTGTCTCCATGAGTTACAACAAGAGCAAGATTATGTCCTTCTTGTCTTAATCTCACTTCCTCAGATACATTTATATCGGTGAGCTCATTCAAGTTCCACTGATCCTCACACTATAGTGATTTTGAATGGAGCAACCGTGATGGAAGTGAGTTAAGGACAAATTGTACCAAGAAGGACTCATCCATACCCATTTAGTGCCTTAAGATTTCGTACTTTTTCACTATTTTTAAAATATGTTGCTGAATACCTTTCTGACCATCATATTTCATGGTAGTCAATTCAGCCATCAATGTGCCTGCAAGGGACTTATTAGCGCGTTTGAAGCGCTCCTCAACAAATTTCAGAAATTCCGAGGCAAACTCCTGGGCCGAGGGAGAGAGGTCTTGATATTATCGGGTAATAGTCATTCTCATAAACATCATACCAGTCCTGGGTTGATCTCGCCTGTGCTTTTGATTGTTCCACTTGCTCCGAAGTACTGTCATCCGTAGCTTCAGGAGGTTTATCCGTTATTAAAGCCAGGTCAAGATCCAATACACCCAGTAAGAATTGAACCCTTTCATACCATTCAAAAAAGTTCGACCCATCAAAAACAAAATATTCCGTATGCAAGAGAGTGTAACTAAGTGGGAACTGTGATAAATAGAACAATGCTCACAATAAGGCCTCAAGTATAAAATAAATAGCAACGAACTATTGGATATCATTAAAATTCTCCTTTGGGTACCCCAACATATCCAAGGTTCATTCGGGAAGTGAGCTTAAAACACTTTACTATTTTCAGGTCATTTATATGCTACTCAATATCCATTTTACCTTTCTAAGCAACACAAAATAAAACCACAATTAATAATTAGCGTAAATTGACTCTCAGTTGGTCTCATTCTCCTAATTATAAAGAGAATTATTAAGAATTTTATAAGTCTCCCTTTATTCCTTTTATGCAATTCAATAAATACAAGGCTCACTAATTTAGGTTGCTTTGGCAACTATCTAAATTAGTTAACCTTACATTTATAAATTGTCATTTGGATAAAATTTCACAAGATGAAATTAATTCTTTTTTAATTGAGTTAAAATCAAGGAAATAGTATCTTTAATAATCATCTGATTCAATAATCAATCATAATAAAATCAAAGAAATCGACATTCATCAGTTAATTTCACAGCCGCTCAAATCACAGATACTTAACATCTTAAAAGAGAATTTCGCCATATTCAAATAAGTGATAATGACAATCACAAATCCAAAGGTTGTGATTTTATATTTCTCCTTTATTGAACCTTCTTCTAACTGGTGTCCGGCGCGCCGAAACAACACCATCAATGGCTCCTCGAAACGGCCAACGGATCGACGCCAAACCGCTCAATCGACATCGATCCAATTAACGCCAGTAGCGAAAATAAAAAAATCTTCCTTCTATGCGTTGAGGACAGTCTTTATTTTGTTTAATAATTTTTATTTTTATTTTTAGTGAGACGAATTAATCGAAGATAAATCTCAAAATTTAATCTTTATAAAACAATGATTCTGAATATTTAAATTCAATCTGGCTCTAATACCATTTATTGAGATTTAATACGGAAATTAACACACAATATTCTAGATCATTGAATTCAAACTCATCTCTGATAATAAAATAATAATAATAATAATAAAAATATCGATTACATACCGTTTGAAAAACACTTAGCCATGAGAGATTTCCCTTCAGTTTATAGATCTTAAATCCTTGATCTCTTCTTCTCCTTATCAAACTTTGATACATAATCGCTTTCTCCTCAGAATCGACAAGAGCGCCTTAACCGCACACGGCAAGAGATTTCTATATATAACTTATCGACAAGAAGAGGGCTTAATACACGCTCAAAACCGCTTCAAACTGCACTCAAATAATCACACAAATTATATTTATTATAAAATAATCGTTTTATAATAAATTATATTTATTATAATTTACCCACTCCATCAAGAGTAAATATCTTCATAATAGTTTAAAGATATTGGATATTCTTTTAATTGGCTAAATACAAGGTTAATGGACCATCCACTTAATTTTAATATGAAAATAATATGGTAATCATGCACGTGCCAGGAAGATGATCGTTGAAAATATCACTGATTTTATCATCAAAAAATCGATGATATTTAGCCGATTTTATGGATAAATAGAAGTTAAAACCACGATTTTTTTAAAAAAAATTCGTGCTAGCCTTTCGACCACGCTCCTTTGCAATCTCAATTCAACCGAGATTTCGGTAAGGAATGTTTAGATTTGTTATGAGCGTTTTTTAAGGGATCTAAATATCATCTTACAGATTTAAATATCTAAATAATAATAAAAATTAATAAAATAATAATAATAATAATAATAATAATAATATATTTTTTAATAGATATATATTTATTATTCCATTGTATTAAAAATGATTAATTTTAATATATATATATATATATTTAAATTTTAATATTCAATAATAATTTTTTAAAGATAAATATTATCTTATTTTTTAAATAAAACCTTAATGATTTTTTCAAAATAAACAATAGTTTTTTTAATGGATAAATTTCAATAATATATTTAAATTTTAACACTACAAATTAATTTTTGGGTTATAATATATATTTGAATTTTAATGTGACTATTTTCATTCAATGATAATTTTTTTTAAATAAATATTATATGAGCAATTTTAAACTTTTTCAAAATATTTTACCAATTTTATATAATTTTTATTTTATCGATATTTATGTAAAAATATTCATCGATATTTTATTGATATCACTAACATATCCGTGTGTATGTATATATATATATATATATATATATATATATATATATATATATATATATATATATATATATATATATACACACGTGTGTGTCTATGGAAACAAAAATCTTTTAGATATTCTTTTAGATATTCTCTATGTCATGGAAACAAAAATCTTTTAGATATTCTCTATGTCATGTCAAATCATTCGTGTGTGGTCCTTTGTAAGTTGTAACTACTTTGGGCAATATTTGTTTATGGAAAAAAAATAAGTGAAAATTAATAAATTTTAAATTTTTAAAAAGAGAAAAAAAAATGTTTATGCTATTTAAAACTTGTTTTGCTCTTTTTATAAAAAGGTCCAACTATTTTAACAAATAAAATATAGTTATAAATTTAATTTTACTTTTTCTTTTTTCTTTCTTTTTGGATTTGAAAAACTTTTCTCTACATCTATTCATTTTGTATATTACATTATAAGACTTTACTCTAGATTTGATTATGCTTGATCTAGGTTCTCTTATATGCCCAATCAACCCCTTTAACACTTTAATCAAGCTTCAAAGACGAAGAACTTGAAAAATATGAAATTAAGTAAATAAAAAGAACTTTAAAAGTAGAGTTAAAATCACTAAATTATTTTTATATACTACTTCAAACTTATTTTTATTTATTTTACTTTGTCCATATAAAGACTAATTAATTTAAAGATATATAAATTTTTAATTCATTTTCATTATATTTTATTTTATTTAAAATTTTATTATAAGAAATAAGTATGAGAAAATTATTTTAAAATACTTTTTTTTTCATTTTTTGAGACTTTTACGGGAAATATAGCATTTATTCCTTCTCTCAACTTTATTTTTTTTATATCTATTCACTTTATATATTACATTATAGTACAAGTGATGTCCCAAAACAACCTTTTAAAAAAAAAATTACCAAAAGAATATATGTTACAAAATAATGTCCAAAGTAGTGTTTCATTGTCATGTTACCAAAACCATAGTTAGTGACTACAGTTTAAATTTTTTTTAAAACAATTAAAATTATAGTCACTAACTACGGTTTAAAGCTTAAAGTAAAAATTGTAGTTGGTGACTACGGTTTTAAAAATGATTAAAACCGTAATCATCAACTACAGTTTTAATTTTAAGCCTAAAATCGTAGTTACCAATTATGGTTTTGATGACATGACAAGAAAACACTAGTTTGTATATTATTTTTCAAACATGTATTACCTTGGGAAATTTTTTTTTTGAAAAAGATTATTTTAGGACAAAGCTCTTATAGTACTATGTTCTGGATTTGATCATGATTCTCTCATATGCTAATTCCATTCCTTTTACCAATTGAGTAAGCTCTCAAGAGTTCTCTAGTTCATTCAAATACTTTGTCACTTTCTTTTACATTCAAATAACCTAATCATATAGTTATTATTTGTTTAACATTTAAGTGGTATAATCATACAATTACATATTTTTGTCATTAATGTTACTCTCATCTACAACATGACAGTAAGTTTTAGGGAAAAAAAAATTCCTCTTTGTTTTTTAAGGGAAATTGAACTCATGTGTTATACTTTGTCCCACATAAATGTTTAAATATTAAACTATTTGATTGAAGCCCAAATTTATGAATTTTACAAATTTTACTTAATCTTATCTCACTTGAAATTGAATCCTAGCTCCATCACTAATATCGGTTATGGATTTTTTTTTTTTTTTTAAAGAAAAAAAAGATGAGGACATAAATAAAAAGGAGGAAAGAAATGGAGAGAGAAAAGAAAAGAAAATAAAAAAAGAGAAAGGAAAAAAAAAAGGAGGATGCACTTGCAAGTTATCATCAAAGGGAGAAAGAGAGCTCCAAGAATAAAAAGAGAAATAAAGGGAAAGCGCAAAATGCTTCCCCTTTGCATGCCATCACTATCATATCATCTACCTAAAATTGCAGGTTATGGGTGTACATGATGGTATTCCAAAATTAAGTTTATTCAAATTTAGCATAGTACTTGGAGGATAAAGGATGAGATCAAAGTATCAACATCTTGCATTTCGTAGTTGGAAGTTTTGATTAATTGCACTTATCCACCCAACTTTATCAAATCTAGCATCGCAAACTTATTTGCACACTGCTACATTTACAACATTTCTTACTATTAACTATTATTGTTATATTATTATGATTTGGACTCTATATATAGACATATATGAGGGGAGAAATGTCGTTATCGATTTTTGTTATATTTAATTTACTCATTTTTATAAAAATGATAAAAAAATATTGAATTATTATTCATTTTGATTATATTTGCCAGAAGATTTTATTTCATAAAATCAAACTCTACGCTGATAAATAATTACTTATCCTATAAAAGATATTTTTATTTTATTTTTGAAAAAAAATATGAACTTCTTTGAATTGTCTTCCAAATGCCAAAGGACGTAATATTTCATTACTTTATTGGAAAAACTTTCTCATTTTAGTTCAAATTATTAATTAAACATGAAATACAAGAACTCTTCCTTTCTTATAATATAAGGGTCGATTTTCCTATTTCCATTGAGAAAATAAAATTCATAGGAAAGATAAATACAAGAAATAAACTTCTATTAGAAAAGAAGAATAACATTCGTTCTTTTTAGGAGAGAAGAATATCTTTTAGAATTTTTTTTGGATTCGTTTGGAACTAGAAAAGTACTAGAAAAAGAATGCTAGGAAACTTAAGTATAGGCTTTTTGGTCTTATTTGTTTCCTTTTCTACATACTATATATTCTTGCTCTTTTACCCTAGTTTAATAATTTATACATATAGTTTCCGTCTCCTTCCTTCTTTATCCTTGACATGGTATTTAGGCATATCTTTTCCGTCCTAGGAAAATGCCACACCTAAAACCGTCTCTGCCACAATCTTTTTCTTCTTTGTTTCCACCTTTGTCCCACTAACTGCTCCTTTGAATATACACGCTCTTTAGAGCATCTTTCAAGACACTTGGAGGTTACTGTCACGAATGGGATATTAGTGGGGGTTGTTGTCGCAAAGGAGATGCGATAATTGGTTTCGTGAAACTGAGTAAGAATAATTGGATGCTAAAGTTGTGTTTTTTAGTTGAAGATTGGTTGTGGATTTTCATTGTGTTGGTGATAGTTTAGATATTTTAATCTTTATGAGACATTGTAGATCTGAGGTGAAGTGGTGAGTTCTAAAGTTATTTTTTCTGAGATGTCTTCGTTGGTTGGGTTCAGACTTGTTCAAGTTATGACCCATTTGTAGTTTGGGAAGCATTGACTAATGAAATAGAAGAGCTATTTTGACGTTATTTTATTTTGTCTATCTTATTGATGCTGCAGTGGCTCTCTGATTAGGCAGTTTGAATGTCACATGTTATTTTGTTTGTTTATTTGTTTCATGTATGAGTTGTGGAGTTCTCTAAGCATACTTTGTGTAATAAATTGCTTTATTGGTGTGTGTTCTTATCATGAATATGTGAAATCCTAATGCTACCATTGGACCTATCACATCTATAAAATAGAATGGTGATTATTATTTGTTGTGGGCAAATGGAGTGTGCACTTATTTAATTAAACAAAATAAACATAAATATTTGATAGTAACGACTCCAATTTCTATTGTTGCTAATTATGTACAATGGATCCTAGAAGACGCGAAAACAAGAATCTTGATTTGACATTCAATTGAACCCACCATTTTAGGCACAATTATGATCTATGATAATACAAAGAGAAATTCTATTTACACCCTAAAAATTTCTCTATACACCCCATTAGAGAGATGGGGTATAAAAATGGGGTGTGTGTGATATGGGGTGTATAGAGAAATTCTTGGGGTGTAAATAGAATTTCTCTAATACAAAAGGTTTGTAGGATGCCTTGAAGTTGAGATGTGGCCAAGCCAACAATAATTCTCGTTTGTGCCAATTGTATAGACAATTCTTTGATTGCAGACAAAATGAACGCACCTTAATTGACTATTTTACTGAATTAGATTCATTGTGGGGTCAATTGACTATGTTGTAGTCTCTTACCATTGGTATTAATGAGCTCGCACATCAGTGCAATATGTTGAAAGCAATGAAGTTCTTGTTTGGCCTAGATCCTACATATGAATCTTCTCAAAATCAAATCATCTCTTAATCCATTCTTCCTGATGTGAATGAAGTATTTCACCAGATTCAAAATGTTGATACCATGCTTTCTCATGCCTTACTAGTGTCCTTAGATAGTACAACATTTGCTTTTGCAATTACTAGTTGTGGTAAAGGCAATGGTTGTGGTTAAGGGGGAGGTTTGGTTTAGGGGGGAGGTTATGGAAGAAATAAATATTTCCAATATTGTCAGAAGACAAATCATATTCCGAAGAAATGTTGGGTGAAATTTGGTAAGCAAGATTGGGCTAACAAGGTTGCGTATGAACACATGTTAGTAATGACCCCTCACACTACATCTACATCCACTCTTGAAGGTATACCTTCGAATCCTCCAAGTAACTCATCGTCCATGTCAGTGAATCTAGCTTCTACCATTCATTCAAGTAATTCTTTTTTTTCACCCCATTTTCATTCTTCTTGGTGTATTAATGATTCTAGAGTTGCCCGAACTATGTCCAATGATAAATCTCTTTTCCGTAATATGGGGAAACCGATTAAAAAGTCCTTTGTTACTTTAGTCAATGAGTCTAAATCACATATTGTGGGAGAGGGTAGAGTATCCTTAAATCCTAACTGCACCGTTTCCCCTACTCTCTATATTCCTGAGTTTCCAATGAATTTATTGTCTGTTAGTCAAGTTATAAAACAACTTAATTGTAAAGTAACTTTCTTTCCATCCTATCACATAGATCCGCATTTGGGAAGATGATTGGTGGAGATTGTGAAGTTGAGGAGTATATATGTTAACACAATCACCCAATTCATCTACCTGTGCACTTTATATTGTTGTGTCATCGACCTAGTGGCACTATCATCTGGGTCATGCTCCGACTTCTGTGCATTGACATCTTGGTCTTCCATCAACTCCCTCTCGTCATCTAGAATGTGAATCATGTGAATTGGGAAATCATCATCATGTCTCTTCCCAGGTAGGGTTAATAAAAGTACTTAACCATTTGCCCTTACTCATTCTAATGTTTGGGATCCTATGCGAGTTCGTAGTGTTTTAGGATTCAAGTATTTTGTCACTTTTGTTGATGATCACTCTCGCATGACTTGGTTATGTTTATTGAAAAAGAGATATGAATTTCCATATGTACTCAAAGCTTTTTATTAGAAAATAAAAACTTAATTTGGTTTTTTTTATTAAAGTGTTTCAATTTGATAATGGTCTTAAGTATTGTTTATCCACTGTTATTGAATTTTGTACATCCCAAGGTATAATTCATCAAACATCCTATATTGTTACACCCCCAATAAAATGGAGTTGCTGAGGGAAAAACTATAACACCCCGAAATATACCCTAGTCGTTTTCGGCATGTCAGGGTATTTTGTAGTCATAATTTGAAATTTTCATAATTTAAATGCGAAACATGGAAATTGAGAAACTCATAAATTTTACTAAGACACAAGGACAAATTTGTAATTTGTTAAAGAGACATGAAGTCAAAAGACAAGAAGGCTATGGGTTAAAATTAGAAATAACATAATTTGACGGTAAATAGAGTGAGAGATGTGACCTAAGTGCAAATAAAAAAATTTAATATAAAAATGGGGTGCAGATGAAAGTGGTCTCATTTTGGAGTCCCAAACCGTGAAGAGGAGGAGAAGAGGAAGAAAAGAGGAAGAGGAAGAGAAAGAAGAAGAAGAGGAAGAAGGAGGAGCCAAAAAGTTATGGATACATGTTTTGGGTTGTATGGAACTACCTTGGATGTAAGGATTTCTTGTTTGACATTTGATCTTTCTAGGGTTTTGTAAGGAATTTCTCTCCTAACCTTAGATTTGATGAGAGTTGGGTTGGGTAAAACCCAGTTTGTATAAGATGAGTAGAAATCCTCCCTTGAGTAGGATTCGTTTATGATGTCGGGATACATGTTTGGGTGTTAGGAACTTTCCTACCTCTCTTTGATCATGTTAAGGGTTTGGTAAAACCCTAATTCATCCATGAGTTTGGTTCTTATGAGTTATAGCATACCTTAGAGGTGTTTTCTTTAAAGTATTTTGAGGTTTTGAGTGATTTTTGCATTGATTTCTAGAAAAAAAAATGCAGAAATCAGCATTTTCTGGGCAACATCAGGTTGCTACGCCGAGGTGTAGCGCACCTACGCCTCGGCGGAGGGCTACGCTAAGGCGTAGTCGAGGATGGAAAATTTCCATCCCTCGGGTCTGCCGAGGCGTAACTCAACTACGCTAAGGCAAACTGCTACGCCAAGGTGTAGCAAGTGCTACGCCGAGGTGTAGCATTGTTCACAGTGTTGAAATTATGTGATTTTTGTCCTACACTTCTGTATTTTTGTCCCGTGTTTCTGCTCCTATAGTAAGTGTCTTACATGACTAGAAATGTCATGAAAATTATACCGTACCTCGTCGCTTTCCTTCGCCTCGGCGAGTTCATGGTTGGCAAACTTAACGCCTTACCCCTATGATAAGATAAAAAGTTCAGAGACACTTATAATTGTAGGACTTCCTAAGACCGGATATCGAATCTATTACCACTTTGCTATACGGGCAGGCACGATAGTACTTCTAAGACTTCTCCGATTAGTGCAACGACACTCTCTGTTAATTCTTCGGCACATTTAAGACTTCTGCATTTCGACTAGCGCAACGACATTCTCGTTACGTCGCAGACATTTAGCATTTCTGCACTCTCTCGATTAGTGCGACTATACTTCGCGTTGCTCCCCAAGACTTCGCTTTATGCTACAAGACCTCAAGATTATACTCGCATCGTACCTTCTGGGTATTTTCTATTGTGCGTTGCGGTCCTACTCATTCCTTATTACTGGTTTAGGTAGTCAAACAACTATACGATAAGAATCTAAAAAACAAATAAGAATAAGGTAAAGTACACATTCAAGCCTCGAATGTACTCCACGGTACCTCTCGTATAAGTATAAGCCCGTAACTTCTACTTCGAGATCCAGATAAGTATAAGTTTGTTATAAATACAAGTAAGTATATAAGTTTGTTATATGAATTCATGTAAACTTTGATATCTGCTATTGCACATCTGTTACTGTTATATGCTTACTATAAATCTGTGTATGCAAAAGATATATGTTTACCACTAAGTGTAAAGCTTAGCATGAGTTTTAAATCCTTGTAGGTACAGAGGAGGGATCCGCGATCGTCCAAGATATCATTGGGCCAAATAGACTAGTAGGGTTCATTACCGTAGTTTCGCGCCTCCGATTTATAAATGTAAATGTACAATTTTATAAGTAAATGGACTCGTGGACTGTATGTATTTGATAATCGTAAATACCAATACTAAGGGTAGTTTTATTTTGTATTTTGATATATGATATTTTGATCATGTTATAAGACTTGGGCTCATCATTGTCTGAAAAAGAAAATAAAGAGTCCCAGTTCAGGTTCACGCCCTTCTTCCGCCTAGGCGGGGGATTGAGGCGTAACAAAAACAAACACTTGTTTGATGTTGCTCATACTATTATGTTCCATATGAATATTCCTTCCAGGTTTTTTTTTTTTTTTGGAATTGGTTTTGACTGTATGTTATCTTATTAATCATTTTCTTTCGTCAATCCTTAAATTTAAAATTCCTTATTCTGTCATATACCTTGATAGACAATTATTCTTAATGATTCCTCGGGTTTTTGGATGAGTGGGTTTTGTTCATGTACACCATCTTGAAAATAAATTTTCTTCACGAGCTTTGAAATGTGTTTTTGTTGGGTATTCCAACACTCAAAAATAGTGTAAATGCTTTCATCCACCTTCTCATAAGTTTTTTCTCAGTATTGATGTAACATGAGTTTATTCCTTATTTCTCATCTTATGATACCTCTCTCAATGAGTCAATTATTGAGGCCCCTGTTCATATACCAGTGTTCTCTCAACTTGAAGCATCTTCTCCCCCTACTGTCTCCAATGAACCAGTTGTCTACCAAGGTGTGGATAATTTACTTCCACGCATCAGCGATCTAACCGAGTCAATGGTTAATCCACTCCGCCTCCGTGTCAGAAGTGCTCACACTTCAGGCTCTTACCAGGCAGCCTATGATCAATATATCTCTTTGCTTTATTTTGTCCCTTCTTTATCGTGCCTTTACTACTTCTTTGTCTTTTGTGTCTATTCCTTCTTCGCATGTAGAGGCTATGGCTCATCCCAGTTGGCGTGCTGCTATGGAGGAGGAGTTTTATGCTCTTTAAGAGTGAAATGCTTGAGACTTTACTACTCTTTTTCTTGGTAAGGATATTGTGGGTTGTCACTAGGTCTTTACGATCAAATATTTATCCGATGGATCTATTGAAAGGCTTAAATCTTGACCAATGGCTAAGGGATATACTCAAACTCTTTGTGTTGACTATTTTGAGACTTTTCCTCGAATGCCTCTGGGTTGAACTCTATTCGTGGTATTATCTCTCTCACCATATTTTTTATTGGCCCTTGTTTTAACTTGATGTGAAGAACACCTTTTTGTATGGTAATTTACTTGAACAAATCTATATGGAGCAACTATTAAGGGTTTGTTGCTTAAGGGGAGACACATATGGTTTTTAAATAAAAGAAGGCATAGTATGGATCAAGTAATCCCCGAGTCAGTTTGATAAGCTGAAAGTGGTCTCGACAGGTCGGGTTCGTCTAATGTCATTCGACCATTCAAATATTTTGGAAATCAACTACTAAAGGTATCATTGTTCTTATGGTTTATGTGGATGATGTAATTGTTACTAGCAGTGATCTAGTAGGAATTGAAGAGGCTAAAGAGTATATGAATAGGCAGTTTCAAATGAAGGATTTACGACAATTGTGCTAGTTTTTGGGGATTGAAATGGTTAGAAGCAAGCAAGGAGTAGTATTATCACAACGGAAATACATCTAGGATATGTTAACTACTACCAATATGTTGGGAGCAAAACCTAACGGGTTGCATATGGATCATAATGTTGTTTCAGATGATACTTTGAGCCCTAAGTTTGAAGATACTAAGAGATTTGAAAATTGATCTATCTAACAGTAACAAGGCCTAACATAACTTTTGCAATTAGCGCACTCAGTTAGTACATGTAAGACCCTCAACAATGTCATTGGAATGCATACTACAGAGTGTTGAGATACTTAAAGTGAATGATTGGCCAGAGTCTTATATAAAAAAAGGAAGCAACCTAGTCATCAAGGCTGACCATTCTAATGCGTATATGGTCGGGTTAAAAAAAGTGGATGTAAGGTCCAATTGCGGAAATTACTTATCTGCTATAGGGAAGTCTTATTATTACATGGAGGAGTGAGAAACAAGTTGTAGTTTCTAGATCGAGTGCCAAAGCTTAGTACAGAGGTATGACACATACTACATGTGAGTTGGAGTGGATTAAGAACCTATTGCGAGAATTGCATGTGAAGTTCAATGACCCTCTTACCATGTTTTCAGGATAACTCAAGTGATATGCACATAACCAACAATCCTCTATATCATGAGAGGACAAAACACATTGAAGCGGATTGTCACTTTATCAGGGAAGTGATGATGAAAGGTGAAGTTTGCACTCTATATATTAAGTCTATCAAGCAGTTAGAAGACTTGTTCACCAAGGCATTGCCTAATGTTATTATTTCTTATCTCTATTCCAAGTTAGGTATGCAAAATGTATTTGTTCCAACTCTAAGGGAAGTGTTAGGAAATATATGTATGCTTAATATGGGTTTTTTTTATCTTTTTATTTCCTTTTCTACGTACTATATATATATATATATATATATATATGTCTTCCTTCTTCACCCTTTGATTCGTGTCAAAATTGGTGTGTTTAGGTTTCGGGTCACAAAATTTATATACCTAGAAACATCAACTAGGTAGCGAGGCTATTTTAATGATAGTGGCTCTAGGGTCAGCCCATTGAGATGAGTTTTCTACTTTATTGCAACTTGTCCTAATTATGCTTTAGGTGTTTTAGGTTTTATGAAATGTAGATTTGGTGTTTTGCGAATGAAATTAACTAAATATAAGGAAAATTAATGAAGAAAGGACTTAGGGTTCCGCTTCATTAGGGATTTCTCTCTTAGGAAATTTAGACAATTTTTACCTCTTGTTGAATATGGATGGAGCACGAAGTCTAGGTGTAGTGAGTGATTTTTAACCTTTAAATCTTGTTTCAGGCTTTAACTAGGTTCTTTTAGATCCTCGAAAGGAGATAATTTTTTTTGTTGACGACGGATGAAGGATTAAATCAACAACAACCTCATGTACCTACTGAGATTACCAATTGCTGGCAGCCTAAGTGACTCAGAGGAAAACTTTAAGAGTTTGGCTGGGGATCCTAACCACATAAAAAAATGCCCTTGATCGTCCCTTAGACTATTACTCATGTCCTAAACGAGTTCAAGAAGTTAAAGCACTCACCTTTTGGATTAAGTTCGCCTTTCCTTCTTACCTTTGGATTTGAGCCTTAAATCCTCATCTCCTCAAAAAAGGGGTTACTCATGCATAATAGAGATGAAATCAACCATGACACATAAATAATTCCTAACCATTCAAAAACAAACAAAAATTAAAAGCTTTACTAAAAGATTGAAAGCAAAGTACAAAAACTAAGCTTGATCCAAGTTTGATCTAGCAAAATAGAGCAAATCATTTTTTTATCCTTCCTAGCTAGTTAAGGGGATGAAATCACATCTTGGGGGCCTTTTTGGTAACTTACAATGATCCTAAATCAATTACATACCAAATATAGGGCTCGTGATCGTGTTGAAATCACAAAATCTTCATTTCTTAAGGAATTCGAATTGGCATGTTCACTTCACCTGTGGAGGTAGAACGAAGCCTACTATTGAATTTCACTATGCCTATGAGGATGAGAGAAATTCTTTCCTTTTTAGCAGGTTTCCCTTTTTAACAGGTTTCCACTTTTGACATGTTCCTTTGACTTCCCACTTGTCCAATCATGCTTTTAGGCATTTGATCCTTCAAAATTTCATCCTGGGGATTCAAAACTTAGACTAGGGGGTCCTAATGCCCATCCTCATGCTTTCCAAGAGCAAAAAAAGTACCTAAAAAGGCCTATAATCACACTAGAACTTAAGAAAACATTAGTACAGAGTAAATATGGTGATTTGACATTGCGCATAATTGGTAAAATATGACAACTTAGCAAAAAAGGATTTTAAAAGAAAGGTTTTAATAGTAAAATGTCCCTTTTGAGTCATATCAAATACACCCCAACTAGTTCGATGCTAGTCCTCAGCAATGGAATACGTGAAATAAGGATAATCGATCAAAAACGAGCTGAAAATAAAATACGACTCAAATAAACTGAAATAAAACAAAGCAAAGCAAGTAAAGATAGATATGAGTTTATAAAGGTGCTAACATTCATTAAGAGAGCATTGAAAAAGTTCTAATAAACATATGAGTTTTGTTGGGATCCTAAGATATTTATAATCTCTAATGGACAAGGTCTCAAGTGGTATGGTGATCAAGGCAAGCTTTCCCCTAAGTCCTCAATTAATCTTTCCTCAAAGGGACTCGTGGGTCTAGTTCACACATAAACAAAGGTTCCAAAGCTCCACCCAACCAAATCAATTCACTTTTTTTTTATACACAATGACAAGAATAGGTTGAGTATGCACCTTTTTATTTCATATTTTCCTAATGTAGGTGTGTAATGCCAAAGAAGTTTAAGTGTTAACCCATGTAGCAGAGATCCATCGATGACTCCCCACCAGTTGGTTAAGGGCATCATTCATTAAGTTCATCTCGGACTTCACTCCAAGCTACTCACCTAAACAATAAGGCACCTACATCTGAAATTAATCCATCTTCTGTCCCATGTAGTGAGCATTGAAGTCAATGACTCCCAACCACTTAGTTTAGGGCATTAGGCATTCGATTCTCCTAGGACCGTGCTCGAGATTCCGATTGAATCAACTCATTTATTTACTTTTTTTATTTCTTTCTTTCTTTCTTTCTATTTCTTCTGATTTATTTATTTACAGTGTGAGAGGCTCATTGACCTCTCTTAAGGTGTTCCATCACTAGAAAAGTCATATAGTGTCATAAAGCAAGTATTATTCAAGAAAAGGGGCTAGTCCCTAAGTGTATGTGAGAGATCTAGTGTGTGTGTGTGTGTGTGTGTGTGTGTGTGTGTGTGTGTGTGTGTGTGTGTGTGTGTGTGTGTGTGTGTGTGTGTGCGTGTGTATGTGTGTACTGCAAGTTCCAAAAAGAAGTGATTTTTTTTTAACATGGGGGCTATCAGAGCCAAGTCTCCCACAACTACTAGATCCTCAAATCTAAGATCAAGTAAATAGCAAGGTATCCCAACTCAACTACTAATTTTAAAGCACAATACCAATGCAACTCGAGATAAATTTAGGCACCAACTAACTCAAGACACACAATCATGCAAAGAAAAAAGAAAAACATTCAACAATCATTCAAATAAAGCTAGGAAAAATTTAAAATTTTTGGTCCAAAAGTTTCTTTTCAATGTGACGCACCCCCCTCCCCAACCAAGGTTTTCATTACCCTCAATATATCCACGTAAGTAAAAGATATGACAAGGGATACCTCAACCAAGAAGGGTTGATCTCATTTGAACTTACTTCAAAGCAACATCTCTAAAGTGTAAGTGTCATGTGATGACCAAGTGCCATGTGGTTTGTGCTTTAAGTGAAGAAGTCCTGAAAAAACAAAACAAAAGATACAAAAAATCCTAAAGATTATAAAGAAAATTTTAAAAATAGAAAATAAAAATACAACTATATTAATTAGACTAAAATAGAAAATTAAAATTTTTTGGGCTAGTTAGCCTCAAGAGAGACTAAGCCCAAGGTGGTCAAACTACTCATGCTTAACCGGGGTCAAATATTGTGGGCTCTTCATAGTCGAAGTCGAGGTGGCAGCTCTCTCAAACTTCTTCCTTTCACTCTTATGATATGAAGCAAGTAAATGCCTCCAAAGTCATTCTCTTTATAAGATATGCTCGATTGGCATACCAAATGGTTGATCCCCTTCAAGTCGGAAGTATTCCATTCTATAGCATCTCTATTCTTCTTCACAATGTCTAATAGCTTCCCTTCTTGTTGCTTAGATAGGGAGGAAGGGATCACTATTGGCCATGTCTCATCATCTTCAAGAAATGTGTACCTTAGCTCGCTTGGCAAAGGCTTCAAAGTTGGCTTGAGAGACTCACTTGACTTCTTTAAAGGTGGATCATCATCATTCAAAAGTGGTAGAAACATTTCACTCCATGTGGAGGTACGTGCAAATGATTCCTTAATACATGATGCACCATCATCGTGAATATCATCATAATGGCTCATGAGTGCATCCTATACAACTCCCTTAATATGTTTTTTTGTAGGTTTTTCAATTATGCTCACTTCCTCGAGCCCTTTATCTTCAAGTGTCCTTGGCCCCTTTTCTCACTCCATGGGGGCTTCTACCATAGCCTCATTATCACAATCTCTCCCCTCTTCATTTTTCTTAAACTTTTCAGCATCTTCTTTCTCATTCAATGGGAGGGGTGTTGGTTAGTTTGCTCATCATTCTCTAATGTCATCTTTGATTTTTCTTCAAGCATATTAGATGAGTTTCCATACTATACCTCAACTTAATGTATGAATTTCGGATTTTGTTGAGGTTGAGATGGAAACTTACCTTCCTCATGTGGAGTACTGTAGGCACTAGAGAGTATAGAGGGGGAGTATTGGGTGTAGGGCACTAAGAGCTTAGAGAGGGTTTATTGAATATCACTCATTTGTTGTTCTATATCTAGTTGGTTTATTTCCATAGACTCAAATTTCTTATTATATTTGTCTTTGGATTGCTTTTGACTTCCCATGAAGCTTTCAAACATTTTGTTCAAATTGGTTATGCTTTGTCTGAAGTTAGAAACTATGGATGGTGCGATAGCCTCGAGTTGCGGAGATTGGGTTGTCCTTTGGTCTTCCCTCCATGAGTTTTCGGCACAGTTACTCTATTCCAATTTATGGTTGTTCTCATGTTCTCTGTTGTTCCAAAGGGGGGTAGACAACTATCCTCCTCAACTGGCCATGATGGGCATTTCGTAGTATGGTGATCATAGGAATGGCAAAAGAAACATGGTGTGGGTTCCATCATTGTCCAATCAATGGCATTAGTCTCATTAATGTCCTCACCCATAAGTTCTTCAACTTGCCTTCGTAAAGAGGCTAATTCAACTTTCTTGTCCAGATTTCCTTGCACTTGGTACACATTACCTCTCTCATTAGATTGCGGCTTAGCTCGTTTTGCTTTCCTTATAGTAGATTCTTGCCATCCTCTAGCAGTTCAACTATAGTTTGAAGCTAGGCTAGCGACATTGAAGCATTAATCTACAAAATAAAACTAAAAAGACTAAAAACACTAAGAAAACTATTTTGTAGGGTTAATCGCAAAGGAAAAATAAATAAATAAAAACTGAAATAAAAATTAATTAAAAAATCTAAAGTAATAAAGCTAGAATATAAAATAATATAAAAGCAAAGTAAAATAAAACTTAAAAAAGTAAAATACAAACTAGCAAAAATTACCAACTGATAGGCATCATCCCTGACAACGACGTCATGTGATTCGTCTGTAAATTGGTGTTTAGGCTTGATCACAAAAATTTATAAACCTAGAAACATAAAGTAGGTAGTCGAGGCTACTGTAGTGATAGTGGCTCTAGTGTTGTCTATTGAGACGGGGTTTCTACTTTATTGGTAACTTGGCCTAATTATGTGCTTTGGGTGTTTTGACTTTTATGAAATGTAGATTTTGTGAATGAAATTAACTAAATATAAGGAAAATCAATAGAGAAAGACCTTAGGGTTCCGCTTCATTAGAGATCTATTCCTTAGGTAATTTAGCTAATTTTACCTCTTGTTCAATATGGATTAAGCATGAATTCTAGGTGTAGTGAGTGACTTTTAACCTTTAAATCTTGTTTTAGACTTTCAACTAGGTTTTTTTGGATCCTTGAAAGGAGATAACTATTCGTTAACGACATATGAAGGATCAAATCGACAACAACCCTACGTACTTATTGAGATTACCAAATGTCAATTAGCTTAATTGACCTAGAATGAAAAACTCATTCAAAGAGTTTGTCCAAGGGATCCCAACGACATAAAAAATGCCTTAGGATTGGCCTCGAGACGAATTACGCATGTTCTAAATGAGTTCAAGAAGTGAAAGCACTCACCTTTTGGATTAAGTTCACCTTGCCTTCATTACCTTTGGATTTGAGTCCTAAATCTGCATGTCCCTAAGAGAGAGGTTACGCTTAAGAGAGAGGTTACTCACGTATAATGGAGATGAAATCAACTATGACACATGAATAATTCCCAACCATTCATAAACAATAGAAAATTAAAGCTTTACTAAAAGATTGAAAGAAAAATGCAAAAACTAAGCTTGATCCAAGTTTGATAAAGCAAAACATAGCTTAAATCGTTTGTGATCCTTTGTAGCTATTCAAAGGGATGAAATCACATATTGTGGGCCTTTTTTGCAAGTTAAGGTGATCCTAAATCAATAACATACCAAATATAAGACTTGAGAATCGAAGAAAATCACAAAATATACCTTAAGGGCACCGTATCATATGCTTGCAACAACACCTAGGAGTGTTGCTTAAGCTCATTAAGCAAATTCTCACTCTACCTATAAGGTTGAGCGAAATTCTTTCCTTTTTAGCGAGTTTCCATTTTTAGTAGGCTTTCACTTTTGGCATATTCCTTTGACTTCCCATTTCGTTCAATCATGCTTTAGTGTCAGATCCTTAGAATTTCACCATGGATTCAAAACTTGGACTAGTGGTCCCTGCATGACCCTTCATTGAACCATCTTCATGTTTTCCAAGAGCCAGGCACCTAAAAGGCATATAATCACACCAAACCCAAGAAAACATTAGTGGCTAAGATTAGGACTTGATAATGCGCATAATTGGTCAAATACACAATTTAACATAAAGGATTTAAAAAAAAGGTTTTTGGTATATAAAATGTTCCTCTTTTGAGCTTACATCACCATTGATAAAGAAAAACAATACTAAAATAATATTCTGCTCTTTTCCTCTAGCATTATAATCTAGTGAGTGCTTAAAACTACTCATATATTGGATCAGGTTAGATTAATACACTTGAACACCCAACTCAACACCAACAATTTAAAAAAAAAAAGTGAAAGGAACTAGGGTTCAAAGAATGTTATAAATTTTTCAAAACATATTTTTATTTTTATAAGGCAAGGTTTTTTTTTTTTAAATCAAAATATGACCAAAGTCTTAATATTATATATACAAACATAAAATAAAAAATTATTTTTAAAAAGATATTCAATTGAAGTACCGAAGTTATCTCCATGCACAACTTTTACTTGTTATTTTCAAAGCTTCAATTTGAAAATGAAAAATTAGGGGAAAGAGCACAAACCTTCCAATTTTATGCCACCCCAACAATTACTATATATAGAAAAGTCATTAACTCAATCATAATGGGATGAATTGTTTTACTTGAAAAGGAAGGTTGGACCTTTTTCATAGTCTCAACTAGTTTTCACATTGCTTTTTTCTTTTTTCTTTTCTTTTTCTTAGAAGAATGAATCAACCAATTTACTAGTAATCTTTTTTTTGTGTATAAAACATCATCTCACTGGTTCATCCCTAGTTGATTTTAGAACTAAAATTCAGGGTCTGCTGGACTTCATCACAACCCGCGGAATACTCGTGGTATATCGGCAACTGCACACCACACCATTGTGTCCTTTGACCACTTTCTAGTTTAATTTACCCATGTTTTCTCAAACATGTAATATATATATATATATATATATATATATATATATATATATATATACACAAAACAATTCACACGTTTTAAGTACAATTATTTCATTCCAAAATACATGTCAAGCTAGTCTACTAATATATTTTTACAAAGAATTATAAAGCCATATGCCTACGCTTCCACTACCACGGCTCGAATGAGCATTACCACCTGTCCGCCATGCAATTGCAAGATTTTCCCATAAAGGGTGAGCCACACCCAAGAGCAAAATTTACTTAAGAGCAGATCGCTTCCACCTAAGTGCACATGCAATGGTCATGTTCACAATTCACACTTACATCCCAAGTAGACATCATGTAATTTCCACTATGAAATCTTAGATGCTGGCGCATCATCGAGAGTTAGAACAATCATGTACCATGCTTCGAAACACCGACCATTACTCAATGTGATGCCGATGAGTACAACCCGAGTCAATCATCGACTCTACCAAACAACATGATGTCCATGGATGATAAACCGCTATCGAGGAATAACATCAATGATCACTTCAAATCAAAAGTTATTTGTTCTTGAAACCAAAACTTTTGGATTTCATATTCGAATGATTCATTTCTTTTACAAAGCCATGTGTCTTTTATAAGAATAAATTTTCGTGTATCTCAATCAAGAGTCAGATGCCTTCCTACACTTTTATGTTCTTCACCGCTGAAAATATATGTATAACAAAAAATATAAGGTCTTTCATCTAAGGGGGTATCTATCCCTGCTTGCTATCACTGGACACATATTTTCACTTTCCATGTGTGCAACCGTGCGAATCTATTAGACATCGTCCAATGGTTCCGAGCCTACCCATCAATCACCAAGTATGGTGATGAATCATAACCATGCACTTACACCTGTTTAATGCGATGTCCCCGTGCATATGCAAGGTAATGTACCATTGCAAGTTAATTTCATGCTACATATGTAATGAATGCCATATGGACAACTAAACTCATGATTTACCATGCACTGAGACCACATTTCAACATATATAATTTTCAAAAAACAAGTACACATCCAAATGTCAATACATTAATACACACACCAACATTTCATCAAATGTATGTCATCTAATGCAATTATACACTTGGTGCTATAATCAAGATTTCAGCAACAATGTGAGCACAAAATGTCAATCACTGGCATATGGCCAGATTCTAGACTCAAAGAGATTTTCATAAAGTCCAAGAATGGTCTGATCGAGGTTTGTACGGTAAAGATACTACGTCCAGCAAAGTCAACGCCATAAGGGCCACGCTTATCGCGCCAATCCCATGCAATAGTGTGCCTGAGGGTTGCTACGTGGCTTCCATGCTACAACGTATAGGGGCATTTTGGTAGAGCCCGTACACGCAATGTTTTAACTCAAATTTGTCCCGGAAGCAGCCCTTTAAACCGGCTACAAACCCGTCCCATGCCATAAACATGGCACAACCCGATCCCAAAATCAGCCCAAAACAATAGCTCAAATGATTGAAATAAACCAAAATAGGAAGAATCCCTACCTCTTGGAGCACAACCCTTGTCGAATATACACTTTTACTTCTTATCCTGATGAGTTCGAAACTGTTTGAATCCTGAGCTTTCAAGGAAGAACACACCGATTTCCTTTCTCCCTCTTTCTCCCTTTCGCCCCTCTCTTTCTTCTTTCTTTCCTTTCTCCTGCATTTCCCTTTTTCCTTTCCTTTTCTATTCTTCCCTCTTTCACGAACACATTCTCATTTATACACGATTTCATCGAAGTATTTTTGACACACATGGCTTGCCATGTTTCACCTCACATGGCTTTCCATGTCCTATGCACTGCTTGAAGTCAAAGGACCCAAATTCCATATGTCTTGTGTCACCCGACAATCTGCCTTGAAAACATGAAATCTCGACTATCTCTGGACTAAACGAAATTCGCCCGGCACCAGGATTTTGCGAGACGACTCCGCAGGAGGTCCATTTGCCGCCCATATCTAGAAAATTTCTAGGTTTTCAACCCTGCACTCTGCATCGACAAAATAACCGTTTTGTCATTTTTCAGAAAAATTCAATATTTTTCGGTTTTAATCTTTTCCTTTAAAAGAATTTCATTCCGAATACACACACATATATTACTATCAGATGCATATGTAACAGTCATTTTATTATTAAATGACTAAACAATGTAAATTCCTCATCCTCAACAAGAAAGGATAAGTGACACGCATCGTGTCCCAGCTTCCATGTCAGCCCTCCACTCTGTCGCCACAATACCTTCATAGAGCCTCACCTGGCCTCGCTGTCAGAATACCCGGATCCTCGGATATCCATGACACGCACTGGTCCCTCCGTCCCATCTACATCAACAACAAGATCGCCCCAAATGACTTCACGTGAGCTCTGATCTAGAGTGTACTTCCTCGAGTATGGAAAGATATGAATCGCGCATGAACACCGATGTTTAGTGCGGTAACGCTAAACCCCGCACGACTCATACCCACCTCCCCGAGTATCCTCAAGGTCCAATGTACTGATGATAGCTTCTACCAACAGACCACCCTCCTTAGGCATCACCTTAATGGATCACCACCTCAAATTCCCAGAGGTCGCTGCCATTTATTGTATAGCTCTCTGCCACCAGCCTTGAGAAGATGCTTCCATATCAAGCCCACCTTCTCGCTGTGTGTCCTCACCAAATTCGGACCCAGAAGTGTTTCTTCCCACTCTCTATCCAACAGATTAGAAACCCATACGTCTTCCAATAAAGACTCATATAGGGAGCCACCCATACACCTCGCTGGTAACCATTATTATAGGCAAATTCCACTAAGGGTAAATGCTCTTCCCAAATTACACCCTAAGATCTAAGATGCATGTTTCATAGTGATGTCCTTTAATGTCCGATCGTCCCTCCCTCTGACTATCCATCTAGTGATGAAAAGTTGTGCCTCCACTGATCGTCCAGGGTCCCGCGGTTTGTTGAAACCTCCTAAAATGGGTCAGAAACCTAGGATCCCGATCCGAGACTATGATACTGCACCATGTAACCGTAGACAATCTCCCGATGTAGATAACCATAACTTTCAGAGTGAAGTGAACACCAGATAGCCAAAGTGTGCCGGACTTAGTGTTTGGCCCACTATCACCCACACTGTGTCATGCCCTCGCGATGTCCGTGGTAAATGGGTCACAAAGTCCATCGTGACATGTTCCCACTTCCACTCAACTACCTCTAATGGCTAGAGTAATTTTGTCGCCTTCGTGTCGTACTTTAGCTACCGGACATGAGACATCTATGAGCATAATTTCTAACGTGTTTTCTTCGTCGACTCCGGTAATACTAGCGGCCGAAGATCATGGTACATCTTCGTTCCACTGGATGTACAACAAAACGAGAGCAATGAAACTCCACGGTCTACTCTCATATCTTGACTAGGGAACCAGCTCTTTCCTATACGAAGACTACCATCGAGATTGAATGGCACAACCTTCGTCACTTGTAGATGATGCCCCAGATCCACACGATGGATGCTATCTCTGTGTCTTCCTCTGGACTTAGTCACTCACGCTCGGTAGGGAAGGCGCCCAGCCACCAAACTCCCCAAACACCTAAGCTGATCCCCATAATGCGGCCAGTTGTCCCACCGGCCTCGAACATTGCCACTCTGGGTAGCTATACTAGCCAATACTCCCCGTGACTTCCTGTTGAGCGCATCAGCCACCATATTTTCTTTACTAGGATGGTAACGTAAAGTGAAGTCATAGTTCTCAAAATACTCCATCCACGTGTGCTGCCTGATATTGAGGTCCCATTGGGTAAAGATGTATTTAAGACTTTTGTAGTTTGAAAACACCTCGAACTACTCACCATACAAGTAGTGGCACCATATCTTCAAGGCTAAGACAATGGCCGCCAACTCCATATCATGCGTTGGGTAATTCTACTCGTGATTTTTAGCGTCGAAGCATAAGCCACAACCCTTAGATTGCATCAAAAACATTCATCGTCTTCGAGGCATCACAATACATTGTGTACCTTTGTTCCCTCTCTAAGACTAGCAGAATAGGGGTTAAAGTAAGCCTCCTTTTCAATTCCTAGAATGCCCTCTCACACAAGTCATTCCACTCAAACATGACCTTCTTTTCGAGCAATTTCTTCATGTCTTGTGACTAGTGGGAGAGAAGTCTCAATAAACCTCCTATAATACCCTACCAATCCTAAGCTAGCAGTATCTCGAAAGATTGACTTCGGTCTGGTTAACTATAACCGCCTCAACCTTTTCTAGGTCCATTGAGACACCTGAAGCCGATACCACATGACCCAGTGACCCAAGAATCTCACCTTAGTAGCCAAAATTCACATTTGTTGAATTTGGCATACAACTGATGGTCTCTTAAATCCTAGAGAACAATACTCAAATGATCCTCAGATTTGGAGTAGATCAAGATGTCGTTAACGAAGACCACAACAAACCGATCTAAATAGGGTTGGAATACCCTATGCATGAGATCCATGAATACTGGTGGAGCGATACCGTCAGCACGGGAATGGCATCCTGTGAACTCAAAGTGCCCATATCACGTTCTAAATGTCGTCTTAGGGATGTCTACCTTCTTAACTCTCAACTGATGATAACCAGTGTGGAGATCTATCTTTGAATAGACCGGTGCCCCTCTTAGTTGATTAAACAAATCATCTATCCTCGGTAAAGGGTACCTATTCTTGATGGTAACCCTATTAAATTGCCGATAATCTATGCAAAGCCGAAGGGTCTTATCCTTCTTCTTGGAAAACAACACCGAAACGCCCTAAGGTGAAGTGCTCGGTCTAATAAAACCCCTGTCCAACAATTCCTATAATTGGACCTTGAGTTCCTGCAACTCAGCAAGCGTCATTCTATGCGGAGTCATAGAAATAGGCGATGTACTAAGGTGTAATAATGGGATCTACATCCCACGTGAGGAGTAATCCGGCAATTCCTCGAAAAACATCATGCTCGCAAAATATCCTAGAGTAGACCCAACTCCTGGCTCTCGCCTCGTCCTCGAGGGTAAAGGCTTGTCGGCTAACCACACTGGCTGCCCGTGTCATCTGGTGGACACCGGTCTAGATAATATCATGTATCACACGAAATATCGCGACTACCATCCGGTGTGTGGCGGTAACCTCTTCCCGATCACCGGCTCAATGACGACGATGTCTTTGTCGGTCGATCCATCAAGGATGACATCAAGCTCTAACATCCATGACCGGGTCGATTGAGTAGCATCCCTGAGACCTCTAACTCATAGTCCTGATAGATCTAATAAATTCTCATCCCAGTTCTTAGGGGAGAACTCACATGTAATGACTCTTTTAAGGTTTCGACCTTTAAGCCTAATTTGTTCACACATGTTGTAATAATAAAGGAATGAGATGCACTATAATCAAACAATACTCTTGCCTATAGGCGCGAGAGTAGAAACATACCCTGAATAACCGATTGATCTACAATCTCAGCCTGCAGTGTAATGGCCTAAACATGCCCTTAGATCCCTAAAGTCCCGGCTTGTGAGCCTTGGCCTTGACCTCGACCCCTGCCTTGGCCCATTTGGCCTGACTGCGAAGTGGTAAGGCCTTATGCAGTGCCCTACGGTTGATACCGTCTCTCCTGGCCTAAGGTGGGGTAAGGAGGAACAAACTGCGTATGTGTACGTCCCATTGATGACTAGGACTAAGGTGTCCCATAACTCTGGGATTCCTATCTCCGAGGACAATCTTGCCTCAAGTGTCTCGGCTGATGGCAATGGAAACATGTCCCTTGCCCTGAATAGCTGTAAGCCCTAAAAGATCTGCCACCTGGAGATGATCGGCTCTGGCAAGACCTTGGGAGCCGCGACTTTGTTCTTGAAATCCTTATGGAGTAGAATTCTTCTGCTTCTTCCTCGAGCAAGAAGAAAAAGGTTGACTCTCCTTCCTCTTATCTTTAACACTTGCATCCGGATGTTTCGTGCGTCATCCACTTCTCTCTCAATGGCCATAGTTGTCCTGACCATTGAGTCCAAGTCCTGTAGGAGAAGTCCCACAATTTTTCTAGGATGGACAATTTCAGACCATCCTCAAACTTTCTCACTTTGGCCATATCTGTGGCCACATAGTCATCAATGAAATGGAATAATTCAATAAACTTATCCACGTATTCAAGCACTGTCATTGTCCCTTATTTCAGTTTTAGAAACTCTCGAGCTTTTTCATGTCGAGCAGATGCTGGGAAAAACTTGCTCATGAAGAGCTCACGAAACTCTTCCCATGTCATTGCCTCCCGAAGACCTCGAGGCGACCCGATCCGCCACACTTGGGGTTGCCACTCTGGCTGGAATGCTCTAGCTTTATCCTAGTGGCATTGGAGGTGATTTCCATAGCTTCCATAAATTTTCCAACTTAGCGAAACCATTGATTGGCTACCATCGGGTCCCCTCCTCCCCTGAAGGTTAGAGGATGGTGTGCCTTAAACCTCTAAAGGTTACTTGATCCTCCCTAACTCCTAGTTGCACTAGCTTGTGGGTGGTGCCGACCATAGCATTCACACGTGCAATAAGTAGTGGTCGGCTTACCAATAGCCTCTATGAAGTCTTATTGGTCAAAGGCCGGTGGTCGTGGGTTGTTGCTCAGCCCACCGCCTCAATGTCCTCTTCCTCGACTAGCCATCTACCTATGGACGATAGTAATAAAATTTAAACTTCGAGATTTCTCTCCTTGTCTAACTAGTAGTGCTTGTACCAACCACTAATAAACCCTTTAAGATCTCGAACTATCTTGTTCATTCTCTTTTCGAACCCTCAAGGTTATGTTTTCTAACCCTAGTGTTTCATTTTTTTCCCCATATACTTTTTACCATGTATATAATTCACACAACATATAACACACAATCAGTAGTATATTAGGGCACAAAATATGAAATGCACAATGAATGCAATAATCTAGACCTATGCCCATCAAGCCCTAGGTAATCGTATACCTAAGCTCTGATACCAAGCTGTGACACCCTAAAACTTGAGGGTCCGTTGGCCAATTGTCAACCCGCGGAATACTTGTGTTTATTGGTTAACCCGACACTACACCACTGTGTCCCTTGACCACTTCGGGTCTAATTTACCCATGTTTCTTTTTCGGAAACATGCAAGGATACACACACACACACACACACACACACACACACACACACACACACACACATTAAAACAGTTCACACATTTTTAAGTACAATTATTTTACACCAAAAATACATGTCAAGCTATTTCGCCCAACATATTTTACAAAAAGAATTATAAAAGCCATATGTTGGCTTTCTGTACTACTACGGCCTCTAATGAGCACCGTCCACTGGTGTTTGCCGTGCACCTGAAATATTTTTCCCATAAAGGGTGAGCCACGCCTAGTAGAGCATATTCCTATAGAGGCTACTCCCTGGGCTAAGTGCACATGCAATGGTCATGTTCATAATTCACACTTACATCCCAAGTAGACATCATGCAATTTCCACTATAGAATCTTAGATGTCATGCCATCAAATGAGATAAGACTCAATCATGTACCATGCTTCGAGTCATCACCGACTCCATTACTCAATGTGATGTCGATGAGTAATAAACTTCAAGTCAATCACCGACTCTTACCAAACACCATGATGTCCATGCATGATAAAACCGTCATTGATAAATAACATCGAATGATCACTTTCAAATCAAAAGTTATTTGTTCTTGAAACCAAAACTTTTGGATGTCATATTTGAATGACCATTTCTTTTACAAGGCCATGTGTCTTTTATGGGCAACGAATTTTCGAGGTCTCACCACAGACTTCGTAAGCCTTCCTACACTTTCACGGGTTTTCACCGTTGGAAACATATGTATAACCAAAAATACTAGGTCTTTCATTTGAGGGGGTATCTATCCCTACTTGCTATCACCCGACACATATTTTCATTTTCCATGTGTGCAACAGTGCGAATCTGTTAGACATCGTCCAATGGTTTCGAGCCTACCCGCCAAATCACAAATGTTGTGATCAATGTAACCATGCACTCACACTCACCAATACGTTCACGTGCATATGCAAGGTAATGCACCATTGCAAGTTAATTTCATGGCACATATGTAATGAATGCCATATGGACAACTAAACTCATGCAATTCACCATGCATCATGGATAATCATATCAATATGTATATAATTCCCAAAGCAAACACATCAAATGTCAATACGTTAATACACATACCCGTATTTCATCAAACAAGCATGTCATTCAATGCGATTAGTACACTTGGTGCTACAATTTAAGATTCCGACAATGATCATGACACCACATGTCAATCAGCGGCATATAGCTAGATTTTTAGACTCAAAGAGCTTTCATAGAGTCTAGAGCTCGAATGTCAGTTCGGATGAGAAAAGATATAGTCGTTCAAAGTTGTAGTGCAATAGGGCACGCTATTGCACGATCCCCATGCAATAGTGTGCTAAGAGTTGCGAGAGCCATACAGTCTACGTGAAACTACCCACTACAGCGTGCATGGGCATTTTGGCAATGCCTGTACACGTAATGTTTCAACCCAAATTCGTGTCGGAAGCAACCCTTTAAACCGGCTACAAACCTGTCCCATGCCATAAACATCGTGCAACATAGTCCAAAATCGACCCAAAACAATAGCTCAGAAGAGATAAAAATAAGCCAAAATGGAAGAATCCTACCTCGGAGCGTAGCCATCGTCGAATATGCGGACTTTACTTCTTGGTCAGCGAGGTTCCAACCGTTTGGAGCATGGCGGGATGGAAGAACCTCAGGTTCCTTTTCTCCCTCTTTCTCTCTCCCTTTCCTCTCCCTCTCTCTCTCTTTTCTTTTATTATTTTTCTTTCCTTTTTCCTTCTCCTTTCCTTTTTCGTTCTTCCCTCCTTCTACGAACGCATCTCCCATTTATACATGATTCTCAATTAGCATGCATTTTGACACATGGCTTGCCATGTGTCCTACATGCACTTGTCTCAATTTGCATGCAAGCCATGTGTCACTCACAAGACTTGCCATGTGTCCTACATGCACTTGTCATTATGACCCAAATTCCCATCTGTGTGTCACTGAAACACCATTCTTCAAAAAACGTAAAATTCCATTATCTCGAATTCGGCCAAAAATTGTCTAAGCCTTTAGATTTCGTGAAAGCAAAATCTAGTGGTGAGGTTCGTTTCATCGTCTGTTATCTAGAAAATTTCCAAGTTTTCAACCTTTACAGCATTGACAAATCACTGTTTTGTCATTTTTAGAAAAAATTAATCTTTTCCGGGTTTTATAGATTTTAATATATATTTTATTATAATTTAATTTCAAGGTAATAAACTGTCCCATTAAAACTCGAACCCGAGACCTTCCTTTTCTATGCTTTGTGTCTGATTGAAACATTGAACTCGAGAAATGAGAGCTATGCATGATATGCATTGTAATAGTTATTTAAATTCTGTCAAACTTAATAAAAATATGCTTTTATTTATGTTTCCTATTTTTAAATTCAATAAATAATTGATTTTTATTGATTCACCCTAATAAATTTTTATAGGCTGATTGATAAAAACTCCTAATAAGTTACTGGTAGCTAATTTAGACTGAACAACTATTGAACATAACTTATTTTGATTCGCTTTTACTAAAATATTCAAATTCCATTTTTTATTATTCACTCCCTATATACATAAAAGATTGTTCACCTTCAATCATGTATATATAGGTAAGTGTAACTTTCAATCAACTACTTCCTAATCAATTACTTTATTAAGTAGTAATTTATATAAGTTGTCGACTATGAGCAAAATCAAACATGCACTTAAAAATAAATTTTAAAAGTATATTGTAATTTTAGAATAAAAATATTTTGGAACAATTTTAAACTTATTTTGATTAGATATGAATTTAAACAATAATGTTTTATATCCCTAATATTTATTTTAATTATTTGTATATTTTTAAAATTAGTTTTAAACAATCCTCTAGAAACAAGTAAGAAAACACAAAAGATAAGTAAAAATGTAAAAATCGGTATTTCTTTTTCAATACAAAATAATTTTTTGGTTTTTGTTCCTTTGTAAACTTATTTCATAATATTTTAAATCTTGAATATTTTGAAAGTACTTCATAAATATACGTAAATTTATATAGGTTATATAAAGTTATTATTTCTTGCATTTAATAGAATTTAGAAACAAATATTTAGGAAATTATGTTATCTGATGCTTAACTCGTATATCATCTTTTAAGTTCAATAAGAGTTTCTTAATTAATTTTTTTTAAATGTATATAATTATTTTTATTTTAAAAATAAAATAAAAATTGCATATTAATATTTTATTTGTATATAAATTTATTTAATATTTAATAAATCTTTTAAAATCATGAATTTTGTTCCAACTTTAAAAATCATATTATTCAAAAGACTACATATTAAATGAATTTATAAACATATGATCTTTAAAAAGTAAAATTAACCAATTGGGTGCAGAAATTCTTGATTTTTATTTCTTCTTACGAATGGTGTTTTTAACACTCATTTAAAAAAAAAGAAAAAATAAATAAAAAAGCAAAATTTTATAGAATCCAAGCTTCATATATTTATCTAAAAATAATTAAGATTTTGTATACTTTTGGCCATTGAAGTGCTATATTATAACTATGCAAGTACTATTTTAATTATAAGTACCATTTTATATTTATTTATTTTTGTATATTACATCTTGTTCAAGATTTGATCCTAATTATTTGGTATGTCCATCATACCTTTTTATTATTTGAGTTAGGTATCAAGAGTGATAATTAGCATATTTAATTATTGACCATAAGAAATTTAACTTATTTTTAAATAAATTTTATCTGGTATTTTGGAAAGAAGAAATTTTTTTAAATCTATTTACTTGCCATTATATTATATTGTTCTTTAAAACATCCCATATACCCATTTCCCCTTTTCACTTGAGTGAGACCATCAACAAGTTAAATCGCAAGTTGGGAATAAATTTAAATTAATTTTATTTAAAGGACTTGAAAAGTACACTTGGAGAAATTGTTGTGGACCGCCCACAAAGAGAAAATGAAAATCTATCCTAAAAAAAGAAAAAGGTTTGGTAAATGGAATGAATGGTGAGACGCTCACTTTACAGTCGAATGAGTCTGAAAGCATGTCAGGGCAACATCAAACACTGAGCAAAATGTGTCCACTGGGCCTCACCATGAAAAGTAAAATAAATAAATGAAAAGAAGCATTTTTAGGAACATTGATGAAAGGGAAAGCAAAGCAAGTAGTAGGAGTAGTGGCTGCATGCCCTTATCTAACCATCTTTTTAATAGATACTAGGAATACCAAAATCTATGGCTTTTTTGCTTTCATAGCTGTCATATATAGCTTTCTTTACCTTTTTTTTTTCTTGCTTTGTTTTTTCACTTTGTTGGGATTTGAATTATCCTTTCATGGGATTTAAAAAATAAAAAAAAATTCAAAATACCATAATTTTAAAAAATAATTCCAATTTCAAGGTGGTCTTGGATATAATAATAAAAAACAATAGACCAAAGTTGTGTTTTCAAATCTTATTTTAAATACTTATGCTATTTTAGTTCACGACTTCGTTATTTTATATTACAATATTATTTTGAATGTACTTAATTTCATTTATTTTATTTTTTATTTTTTAAATCTTGTTCTAAAAGCGATTTTATTATTTTATATTGAAATTAGAGAAAACTATGTTTTAGGATCTTAGTTTCAATTTATTTGAAAATTTATGACTAAAAGACCTAAAAATCCCTAGTTTAAAAAATATTTAATAAAAAGAAAAAAAATATTTAATAAAGATTCCAACAAACATTAAATACAACCTCGTTAAACCTTGCACCTTGGGTATACCATATGTATGAGGTATAATCTTTTATCTAAGATTTATTGAAGTCATACCTGTAAGATTTATTAGAAATATTTATAAAATATTTTTACAGAGATTGGCACAGTCTTTTAATTCTGATTTTTCCAATAAATTAAAATGGGAATCCTAACATAGTTTTCCCTTCCTTAAAAAAAAAAAAAACATAGTTTTCCCTTAAAATTATATCTTAAAATATGACATTCGGTAAATTTGGAAATCCTATTTTTTTGTCTGAAGGCACGTTCGCGTATGTGAATGAGGGAACTGCAGATATATTGATTTTATTTATTGAAATTTGAGTTTCATTAACGTTATTTTTGAATCTATGTCTCATTCGTATCTGATAAATAAAATTGAACTATGTCTCTAAAGTCATTCGTATGTATAAACGAGAACAGGTTAAATCATGCAAGATATTATTTCAAAAAACATATTCTACAATCAGGGTACTTTTTTAAAAAAGCCCCCCATCTATCTATGTATGTATCAATTGAAAGATGTGACCACCATTTGTATTTTTCTTTAAGAAAGAATGAGAATCTGTGTTCTCTTTTTGAGTATGATCTTCTTCACAATGTAATCTCATCATCCATCTTCACCAGATATTGGATGAGTGGGAAAAGCATTAGTAGTCGAAGCTCTTTCTCCTCTCAATTTTCATGCATCCATTATGTTAGATAGATGGCCTGTCTCTCACCTGAAAAAGATACCACCAACTTCATTATAATTTATATGCTATCATATCATATAATATCATATGCTTTTGCCTTTTGGAAGTTGATTTCAGGCCACCCTGTCTGTCCTCATTATGATGCTCAAGGCCCAATGGTGATGCCCTATCTAGATTTTGTGATGCCAGCTGGCAATAAGCATATCAGCATTCTTTTTATTATTCTTCTTTTTATTTTATTTTTCTAAATTTAATTTAACATTTAATATTTTTTTTTTCTCCTCTCTGTATCTCATTTGAGTTAGTGGGTGGGCACTCAGTGGCCACACTAAGTTTGGAGGGGAGTTTTTTTTAATGTTAATAAAAAATAAATGCTTAAGAAATATGGAAATTTTCATAATTTATTTTATTTTACATTAAAAAAAACTTTTTGGGGTTATCTATTAAAGATGTTGAGTGATCAATTATTTGTTGTTTCATTAACAAAACTTTCTTGAGAGAGAGGACTTTTATGATTGAAGAATATATACTCTTCCTTGTTATTTTCTTTTGATACAAAGATTAAGATGAATATGAGAAGACAGAGAAAGGGAAAAAAGAGAGTTAAAGGACTTTTTTGTTTCCTATTTTTTACTATTGTTTTTTTAGAAAAACACTATAGGAATGTTTTGGTCAGGTGTTTTCCACTTATTTTTACTGTAGTAACAATTTCATTTGTGTGTTTTTCATGTGATGTAAGTCACGTGACTCTGTTCTGTATAAAAGCGTGGGCTCACTTCCCGGTTCCCACTATGAGATGCGATGGTGGAATAACAGTGATTTCTAGATCTTTCTTGAACAAACACAGGT
>JAEQBH010005010.1:0-166318 GCA_016808115.1 Tetrastigma voinierianum | reverse complement strand
AACTATGCGCCAAGGAATGCATCATTTCTTCCTTCTTGTTATTGTTGTTTTTGTATGCTCTAATATCATACATGAAAAGGGATATATTAATTTTGAATGTAGAAAATTAATTAGTACCGCTTGATCCGATGCCGGAAGTAGCGAACGAAGAGACGAGTATAGGCTGTTGATCTTTTTACGACGATCCCGCTCACAGGCGTTGTGATTGATTTTCTTGGCCATGGCAGGATTACCGCTACCTGCTGCAGGTGGGGTGGAGCAGCTGAGTTCAACATGTGGCTGAGATGAGGGCAAATGAAGGAATGATTCTGAGTTTCTGCTACCTCCATAGATGTAGTGCTGTAGTTCTGTCCATGGCTAATGGCATTCCAAGGACCATCCAAGGTTTGGAAAACAATGGAGGGAGAATGCTAACATTGTTGATATCTTTGGGGTGTATCAACTTGAATCTGAGATTGAGATGATCTGACGAGTATATATATATATATATATATATATATATATAGGTATAGATATACCAATCTATTAGATTATTTATTATATGGAGGAGTAGATAGGAAGTTTGTTTAACAGGAAATTGGGAATAACTTATTAATATTAATATTAATTTGGTTGGAATTTCTGTTTACTAGATTGATGAAGGAAACAACCATCTTATTTTTTTAATCCCAAGTAGATCCCCCTTCACTAGTTGACCTGCTTATCCCATTAAATCTAAGCAATTCGTGCCCAACATGTAATGAAATCGGTCGAGAGTGCGTGAACACATGTTTGCGTGTGCATAGAGTAATTACCACTTCGAATATAAAGAAATGTATAATGATCGAGGTTGTGTCTGGCCAACTATATCAACAGATATGTGCACCAATGTTCCCGAAGTTTTGTGCAAGTTTTGTTCATATATCCTACTTTGCTCCTGAATTTGTTTAAGATATCTTTGACCTTTACTTTATATCTCAATCATGCCCTAGATCGACAAATGTCAATTAAGACATCCCATTACGTCGTAGTTTTAGCCCGGTTGCATTTTAACGAGATGGGCATGGATGATCACTTAGCAAACATCAAAGATATCTTAAGACCAACAAAGTTCAGTGTAAAGGACATATGTAAAACACGGGGGCATTTATTCACCTTATCCCCATATCAACTCTGGGGATTTGAGTATGATAATAAGGCTTTGTTTGGAAATGATCGAAAAATGTAAACAAAGAAAATAGAGAGGAAATTTTGGAGGAAAATAAAATAGATTTAAGTTCAATTAAATTATTTTATATGTTTATTCAAACACATTTAATTTATTTCTTCTCTATTACTTGGGACTAAGAAATTTAAAATATATATAATTTTGGAAAATTTTTATTTTTATTTTTATTTTTCACGTGGCAAACCAAACTACGGTAAAACGTATTTTTCTTATATATATATATATATATATATATTTTCCATAAGGCTTTTTATGGCCTCCAAACGAGCCTAAACTTGTTGTGCATGTTTGATTCCCCAAAAATGCTAAGAGAATAATGAAAGAAATTGTTTGCTCAATTTAATTTATCATGAAAAAATATGAAAGTAAATCAAATATCATGGGAAAATCAATATTTTCCTTACTTTTTTTTCTTCTACTTTTCTTTCTATCAAATTTTATGGAATCAAAATAACTCTATATATATTGTTTTAAAACCATTTTTGGGGCCTTATCCTTGGAATAACAGGATGTCATTGCTTGCAATATTTTAATCATAAATCAATGTGTGATGATAGAAACATGCTTACTGCAAGCTTGTCAATTGTTTGCGTGGGCATAGACTGCTATGTCACGCTGCACACCTCCCCCGCTCCTAACATCCCGCATACTATAAAATTCCATTGTCATCAAGTGAAACATGAACGAGGAATCTTTACTCTAAATGTATTCATACTGTGACAGCAACTTGATCTTTATTAATTTATTTACACTTAAAAAGAAATATACTTTTCTGTTAAAGATGAAAGCAGTGAAGTTAAAAAATGATCTCGGGTTTTTCAAGGTCAGATGCTTGTGATGATCTATACCATCTGTAGTTTATTGGCCAATTATGAGGGATAAGTGAATCTTTAAAACTAAGAAGGATTACCTGTTAAAACAAGCTTTTGCTTGTATATTTTTTTAGTTATAGATTAAGATGAGATGACGATAAATTAGAATCTTTGGGCTTGTCTGTTTACAGTTTTTGAAACTGTTTTTTGTGTGGAGATTTTTAGAGCCGATCCTTGAATCCGGTGTGGAGGTCCGTTCCGTTTAGCCCCCCAAGGTTTGTTTGTCCGTTTAGCCTCACAATCCCATGAGACATAACAAGGACGTTGTGTCTGCATAGAGGTGTTTGTCACATCCCACATCAGATATGGAAGAAAATTTATGTTACTATATAAGAATTGATTCTTCTCAACCTAGAAGAGTTTTTAAAACTATGTAGATCCCTTGGATCCAAAACTTAATAACATCTAATGTATTAATATATACATGAATGTGTGACCCATGATAATATGCATAATCATGAATTATCTATATATATTTAATATAATTACGGTATAGAGTATATATATATATATAGTATATATATATATTTTTAAGATTATCCTTAATTTTCCTTCTTTCTCATTAAGGTTTCAAAATTTAAGTGGAAAGACTTGATAAATTCCTAATCAGATATTGCATGATTGTGTTCTCAATATGGAATGAATATTTTATGAGCCTAATTTTGATATGAATCACACAAATTTGATAAATCTCATTATAAATAAATAAATAAATAAATAAAATTGTTATTTCTTTGTTATTTATTATTTATTATAAATAAATAGATAAATAAATTCCTAATCTCATTTATTTATTATTTATTTATTTGTTTGTTTGTTTCCTTATTATTCAATTTCAAATTTCTTGAATTAAATTAAATATCTACGTTAGAAATTGAATTGTGTGAGCTTTCCCTAAAGAGGTTTTGTGCATAGTTGGTATAATAGTGTGGGATTTTAGGTACCCACCTATCGTAATACTTATTTTTGCTTGTGTTATGTGTACCAATGTAATGTGTGTTGGCATAGTGGATTTTTTTTTTTTTTACTTATTTCATGAAATTGCCAATATGTTATTTTCTGTCACTTATTACAGGGTCTATATGGATAACTCGGCTACCTTGTCGGTGGTTTTAGTTGTTTTGTAAGACGCTTGGAATGGCAATGGAAGTTGATTGAATGCCATGAATCGCAGGTTCTGAGTTATCATGTCGATGATTTAGTTCAATGCATTTGATTGTGGTTATTTAGTTGACTGTCCCTGGCTCGTGAAAGTGTATCTTTAGTGCTACAAAGACCCTAGCTATATTGATTTTATGTTTTGTGTTGAGGGGCTGGAAAATATTATTATTTTATATATTTTAAATGCCTTGTTGTATTTTCTATTCTCACAACTAGTAGCACCCCGAATGTTCTGCCAATGACTGCCATGATGAAATTAGATGGAACAAATTATTAGAAGTGGAAGAAGACATTAGTTATGAATCTGACATTTATGAATTTGGATTTGGCTTTAGAGATAGATCCACCAGAGAAACTGACTGATCAGAGTAGTGCAATTGTTAAGAAACTTTATGAGGATTGGAAGCACTCTAACAAGTGTTGTATGATGATGATGGAGAATTGCATGAATGAAGCTGCATATGCTAGCATTCCTAAGGTGGGTACAAAGAAGTAATTTTTAGAGATAGGAAATAAGTTTATCAAGTTTGATATGAATGAGAAGCATCATTACTGACCTTTGAATAATACTTGCGCATATGAGTAAGGGACCATATTATGTTACTTTCTTCCTATTATAATAAGTCTAAAGGGCTTAAGGATGGTGCTCATCACATGGGACAAAGGAAGGGGTACTTTAATGGAAGGTGAAGCTGCTGCAAGAAGGTAGACTGTTGGAAATTAAAAGGAAAACAGGAGAAGAAAGGGGATGATAAGTCAAAGGGGACTAACCAACCTTGACAACATGTGTATATGGGAGATAGCTCAAGAGCGAAGGTGGAAATTATGGGAATAATCAAGTTGAAGCCACTGCATATACATGTTTCGAGTTACAAGAAGTTTCCTATGTACCTTCAATAAAAAAAAACTTGTTATCTATTTCCTTTCGATAGTTAAGGTTCTAGTTTTTTGTTTGGAAATAACAAAGTTGAAATGTATATGGATGGTAGTTGTTGGTTTTGAACATTATGTGGCAATTTATATAGACTTGCCGATTAATAATGGTCTCAGTTATTTTGTTAATTTTGTTGTTGCTCCTATTATTGCTTCTGAACGCCCAAGAACTAATGATAATTCCTCAATGTTATGGCATAAGCGTTTGTGACATATTTTGAGGCACATAATGAAAAGGTTAATGAATTATGGTATACTTCCGAAACTTGACTTCTCTAACTTGTCGACTTGTGTAGAATGTGTGAAAGGGAAGCTAACAGCTTCCAAAGTATGAGAGGATAAGATAGCAAGGTGTGGAGATGTTTTGGAGATATGTGGACCTTTCACACCTACTGCTTTAGGTGGTTATAGGTATTTTATTACCTTCACTGATGATTTCTCTAGTTATAGACATGTTGAGCTTATCCGTGAGAAGTCGGATTCTTTAATTCCCTTTAAGGAGTTTAAGGTAAAGATGGAGCTTCAAAAGAATAAGAAGTTAAAAACTGTAAGGTCTAACATAGGTGGTAAGTTTTATTGTAGATATGATGGGACTAGACGGAACCCAAGGCCATTCGCAATTTATTTATGCGAGTGTAGCATTGATGCAACATACAATGTGTTCCAAAGACTCCTCAACATACCACATATTGAGAGGTGAAATCGCACTTTGTCGGATACAGAGGTGTTCTATGTCAAGTAACCTAGCTTACGACCATGAGAGGCTTTGAGGACGACGGCTTATATTTTGAATCAAGTTCTGAGTAAATTTGTTCCTAAGACTCTTTTTTGAATTATGGTCAGGAAGAAAGCCTAATTTGCACCATTTTCGTGAATAGGGTTGCAAAGCTAAAGTGCGAATTTATAATCCCTAAATTAAGAAGTTGGATCCTAAAACGATCAATGGCTATTTTGTCAACTATTGTATAGGATCTAGGGGTTTAAAGATTCTTTTGTCCATCTCATATAGCCAAAATTGTGGAGTCAAACAGAAAGTGTATTCATTCCCAGTGTTTTTGTTCCTAATAGAGATGTTATTGATCCATTGGTTGATGAACCGGTAGTTGGTCAAAATGATCCTTTTGTTGATGAGCAGGATATTCTAGTTATTGCAGATGTTGGTGTGACTTTGAGAAGGTCACAAAGGACTAAGAGATCAACTATTCATGATGATTATGAGGTTTACTTGCAAGAGCATGTTTTTACATAAGTGATGATTCAGATCCAGTCACTTATGAGGAGGCCATAAGAAGTTCGCACTCAAATTTTTGTTTAGATGCAATGGAAGATGAAATGAAATCCATGGTATCAAATGGTGTGTGGGATTTAGTTGAGTTACCAGATGGTAGCAAGCCTATTGGGTGCAAGTGGGTCTTTAAGACTAAAAGAGACTCTAATGATCAAGTGAAGAGGTATAAGGCTAGACTTGTCACTAAAAGGTTTAGCCAAAAATAAGGAATTGATTACACAGAGACATTCTCTCCCGTATCTACAAAGGATTCTTTTAGAATCATTATGGCGATTGTGGCGATTATGACTTGGAGTTGCATCAGATGGATGTCAAAACTGCTTTTCTGAATGGTGATTTGTTCTAGGATGTGTATATGGTTCAACTAGTTGGACTCCAACAAACGGGGGATGGTAATTTGGTTTGTAAGCTTAAGAAGTCAATTTATGGTTTTAAGCAAGCTTCAAGGCAATGGTATATAAAGTTTGATGAGGTTATCATTAGAAATGGTTTTAAAGATAATGTTGTTGATAGGTGCATATATATGAAGGTCAATGGGAGCAGTTTTATATTTCCGGTGTTGTATGTTTGATGAGTATCTTAAATACTCATTTTATCCCCATGTTTTGCTTAGGTTTAGTCGTTTTATGAGATAAATAAGTGCCCTAGTGCTCTCTTTTCTCAATTTTTTGATTAGGCCAATCATTGAGTAGAAATGAGCGAAATCAAAGAAAAATCGGCAAAGTTAGCATACAGTCACAGCAAACATGTGATCTTTTCGCCTACGTGATGTCCTTCTATGGCTCCCTCATTGGCATGGGCAGCTTCTAGACTTCAAGGGCTTTCCGTATACACCAAGATCGTGTGATTCGAAGTCCGGATGAGTAAGATACGACATCATGAAGTGAAAGAGAAACGAAGGACTAGCTTACAAGAGTTACTCATGCTTTAGCGCAGTGCTCTCATGCTTTGGCGAGCCTACCTGCGCTTGGCGTGAGTTTCACAACGCTACGGCGTGGTTATGCTTGGCTCATTCAGCTCATTTTTCGCGACGCATAAAGATTTAACCACGCGCGCTGCATGTCGTCCAAAGCTGAGGAAGCCCATCTCTTCTCCTCTCTTGGTTGTTGGCTTTTAAGAGAAAGAAATTAGGGCTTTTTCTAGGGGGGAGTTCATGGAGGCAAAGAGGGAGGTTCCTCGGTGAAACACTTAGGCAAAATCTCTCTTAGGGAAGAAGATCTTGAAGAAAAAAGAAAGGAAGATTGGAAGAGAATAAGGGCTTCAATTCAAATCTAGTTTATTTCTTCTACTCTTTTCCTACTTTCCATCACTTATTATGGTTGTATTTCTCCCCTCCATGAGCTAATCTCATTTTTTTAGGGTTTTGATGTAGTCTAAACAATGAACCATGGTGTTTAGCTTGATTTGTAATCTTTTATGTTTGGATTTTCTTATATATTGAATGTTTAATTCAATTTCTCATGCTTGTTGATGATTGATCACCATTGACATGATTTGTGACCTAATTTGAGGTTGAGAAATAATAATTAGGTTAGACCATGAATAGAATGTCATGTTTCACCATATAATAGAGATATTTGTGGGCTACATGTGCCTTTATGGATTATAATGTTTAATGCATCCTTGGTTATGATGGTTTGAAGTAGAGATACAATATAACCTTTTCCAAGGGTAGATTATTATTGCTTGATAAAGAATAGCATGTACTTAGGTGAAATGCACCATTAATATATGATTTAGGCATCATTAGGACCATTTTGAATCTCATCATGGGAATTTGTTAGATGAAATCAAAACCCTAGGCTTTCTTGTAATCACATTTTATCTTTGCATATTAGAGACTTTAGTTTAGGATTTCTTTAGTTTAGTTTGTTTTCCATTTCAACTTCACATTTGTGTCAATCCAAATAAAGTTAGGAATATTTTAATTTCGGTAATAAGTAACCTAATCATCATGGAACAATACTCATACGTCCATTTTATTACTTAAGGCGACGCTTGCACTTCCGCACATAAGCGTACACATTTTACATAGCACAATTGAGCCTATCAATGTTGATGGCATACTTTTAGCTACTAATGACACTGACATGTTGGCTGAGACAAAGCAGATGTTGTGCAACAATTTTGACATGAAAGATCTTGGTGAGGCTTCTTTTGTTTTGGGCATTAAGATTGTTTGAGATGACTAATCAAGGTCGTAATTGTCTCGCATGCCCTCATATTGATAAGATCCTTAAGAGGTTTGATATGCAAAATTGTTCTCCTTGAAGTGTACCAGTCACGAAGGGTGAAAGACTTTCTAAGGATCAATGTCCCAAGAATGATAGAGAAAGGATGGCGATGAAATATGTTTGTTATTCTTCAAAAGTGGGTAGTTTGATGTGTGCTCGAGTTTGTGCACGGTCTGATATAGCTTTTGTTATGGGTGTGCTTGGTAGATTTATGAGCAATCCTAGTCTTATTCATTACCAAGAAATTAAAGAGGTCTTTTGGGTATCACATGTACAACGATCATATGTTGGCATGTCAACTCACCAACTCCCTTGATGTAGTTGGTTATAGTCATGTAAATTTTAAAGGTTGTGTGGATGATAAGAAATCTATCACTGGATATATATTTTTCATGGCAAGAGGAGCTATGTCTTGGCGTAGTGCTAAGCAATCTATGACAGCATCCTCAACTATAGAGGCAGAATATGTGACGTGTTATGAGGCTACTCGTCATGCAGTTTGGCTTCAGAATTTTATTCGTGATTTGGGAGTAGTTGATTTCATTGAGAGGCCTATAATGATGTTTTGTGACAATACTATAGCGGTGTATTTCTCCAATAATTTAAAAGGTACTTTGGGTGCGAGGTATATTGATGTAAAGTATTTTGTGGTAAATGAGAAAGTTTAAGACGGCCCCATTACTATTGTTCACATGCCAACTTACAGCATGGTGGCAGATCCACTAACCAAGGCCTTACCTATAGGTATATTTGAGGAGCATCTTTCCCGTATGGGATTGTTGAGCATTGAGATTGCATGTATCAATGGTTTATTGGTGTATTCTGCAAGAATATCTTGTTGCATTATTTATTCCTTTGAGTATTTTTTATACATTGATGGATGTGGACCATTATTTATATATGAGCTGATTTATTACACAGAAAAGGCTTCAACATGTTTGAAACTTTTAGTCTTTGTATATGCGTATTTTGATCCACATGAGCTATAAAGAGTTCTTACTACCTAGTTTGGGTATATTGTTGTATCCTGTCGATACACAATATACTCGGATGAAATGGTATTGTGTGTTGGGGAATTGGACGTGGTTAGGTAAATCTCTACTACCTAGACTAAGTTTATGGCATGCAAAGTACATTGTTGAAATTGTATCACGTTTGGGAGATTTACTGAGATAAGCTCTACTACCTAATCTAGTATGTTGTTGTACCCTATTGGCGTGCAATGTATATTTTGATGAAATGGTATTTTGTTTTGGGAGATTATGTAGTAAGTGAGTTTTGTATGATATTTATATGTGTTGATGATTATGCAGTCCCAAGTAGGAGAATATTAGATAAATAATTTTGTGGATTTAGCATAATCAGTTACTCACTTATCGGGCCAATTTTATGCCATAAATGGGAATGGCTTGTTTACTATTTTATAGTAGGCCCCTTGGTTACACACTCTCTATAAGACTCGTCAGGCGATTGGATCGGAGGACCAATCCAACTCTCTTTAAAAGCCCATTATGACTTGCACAAACTATAAAAGGCCTATAGCAAGTGAACAGTGGTATGTTGTATTTTTGGTGATCTAGAGTTTTCAGAAGTAAGAGAGTAATTTGAGAGTAGTGTATCCATAGGGTCTCATAGGAATTCAGATCTGATTTATCAATGGTTGCATTTGGAGGTTAGTATATTTTATACTTTAAATGAATTGTTATGTATGTTTTCGATCAGTATATCTTCTTCAAATATTTTTAACATTTTGTTCTCAAAAACAAGGAGAACAAGAAAAACACTGAGAACATGTTTGGTTGCAAGTTATTTTTTGTTCTAAAAAAATACGGAGAATACAAAAAATGGAAAATTTAAAGAATGAACAACGACAAAGTTTATATATTGACCTTTATAATTGAACAAACTAAAATAAAATTTCTAAGACACCAACGAAAAGTTTAAAATGACCTTAAAATTTGACTCGGGAAGCTAATCACTTTGTAATACATGATAAGAAAGAAGGCTAATCAATAAGCATTTTTACTAACTTATCACAATTAATTTCAATTGTTGTTACACTACAAGCCAAATTGGAAAAAGAAGAAGAAAAAAAGATTTCTGACAAGTCACAAAATGTCAATAATGTGACATTATTCATTTCTCACATTTTATGAAATATTTGAGTAGTTAATGTCATACGTAAGTACATACCAGATTTGGAGTCTATTCACTCTACATGATCAAGCACCAACTTATATATATATATATGCATGTCACTATGCATAGTGACATGTATGTATGCATGCATGTATGTATACATGCATGCATGTATCTATGCACGATAACAACAAAAAATGAAACCAAAAAATAAAAATAATTCAAAACAAAAAAACATGTACTAAAGTAAATAGATCACTGATCAAGAAAGCTAAGAGAACAAAGGGTAAAGTTTGTAGAATGAACTTTATAATTTGAGAAATTAATCAAAGTTGTAGATGAGGCTTTAATATGAACAAGCTAAAATAAAGTTTTTGAGACACCAAGGGCAAAACTTACTAACCTTTATAATTAAAGACTGAAGTCAATCACGTTTGTAATCCATTAAGAAATAAAGCTAATCAATAAGCTTTTGTACTAAGTTATATTATATGCTCACAATTAATTCCAGTTGATGTTATGATACTATAAGCCAAATTGTAAAAGGAATAAGAAAAAGGGATTTCTAGAAAGTCACATAATATCAATGAAGTGATACTATTCATTCCCACCTTTTATGGAATATTTGAGCAACTAATGCCATATCCATGTACGTACCAGTTTTGGAGTCCATTCTCTCTGCATAATCAAGTACCAACTTATTTTGCCCGTATGTAAGTATGTATTTATGAATATACGTATGCATGTATGGTAACAACAAAAAGTGAAACCAAAAAATAAAAATAATTCAAAACAAAAACAATAACTAAAGTAAATGTATCGCAGTTCAAGAAAGCTAAGAAAACAAGGACAATGTTCGTAATGACCTTTATAATTTGATAAACTAGTCCAAGTTAAATGAGGCCGTAATATGAACAAACTAAAATAAAATTCCAAAGACACCAACGGTAAAGTTTGTATACTAACTTTTATAATTGACTTCTGGAAGCCAATCACTTTTGTAATCCGATAAGAAAGAAGACTAATCAATAAGCTTTTATACTAACTTATACTATATGCTCACAATTAATTCCGTTAATTCTAGTTGTCGTTATGACACTATAAGCCAAATTGGAAAATGAAGAAAAAAGGGATTTCTAACAAGTCACAAAATGTCAATGAGGTGACACTATTCGTTTCCCACCTTTTACGGAATATTTGAGCAACTAATGCAAAATGTAGGTATGTGTTGTTACCTTGATTGTCTGAACTTCCCGGCATCAAGAGCAATGCGAACTTACAAAAAAGACGACCCAATCTACGCAAAGTCAACCGCTCCGGCGATTTTCAAGTCAAAGAAAAGATGGAGAAGAAGAAATGTGAGGGTTCACGCCATTGGAATTGCTTACCTTCCCCGTGGGGATCTTCCCGATTATAAAGTGGTTTACGAATCTCTCCTTGATTTTTGGAAAGAAAATCTCTTCATCTTAAGGATAAAATTTGTTCTTCCTTATCAAGGATTAATTCTCCCTTATCTAGGATTAATCTCTTCGGAAAATAAGGGATTTGGAAACTGGGAAATCCGCCGAAAAAATATATTTTGCATATTTTCCGCCTTCGTATACTTATCCATAACGAACTTCTCATATGCGGTAGGATGACCGGCTAGGGGACTTAAAACTCTAGACGGGCCGCCCTGAAGCTAGTCTATGGGAAGACATCCTGGCTTTCTTTAAGATTCTCCCGTCTGGGTGGCACCCCCTAGCTTTGATATGGTAAGTGGCCTTAGGCCGCTTCACAACATAGGCCAAGTGGCCCCTGGGCCCATTAAGTAGTGGGTCTAAAGACCATGGTACCCACAATGCCCCCCTTTTCCCCGGCTAGAATTTCGTGCTTTTTCAGTTGGGGAAAATACTGTGTTTTATACCCAGTGCAAAGCCGAGCGACCAGAAAATTCACGCTATATCAAACTGCGCTGAAAAGTAGAAGGCGTGTTTGATACAAACGTGTGAAGCGCACATTTCCTCTGAAGGCATGCCCTGCTGCGATGATGTTCGATCACATTTAATACACCCGTTGATGTTTCACCCCTATATATAGTGGTTAGGCTCCGAGTGCTACCTCTTTTACTACTTCACAAAGCCTTTTTCCTAAGGTACTTCGCTTTCTCTTGTGCTTCGCGAACTTTTCTTTCAAGGAACCATTGAGGTCCTCTACTACTTTCAATTTTTTGATGAGTTTTCTCACACTTTTTCGCGTCTCTGTTTGTCGAGTATTTTTGGGTCAGAAAGTTCTAGTTTATTCGTGAGGATGCGAACATCGTTCGCCAGTGGTGTTCTTAGGTTTCGTCGTTGGCGAGTTGTTAGACCTTCAGAGGGGATTTTTTTTATCTTTTGGTCTATCCCCCTTTATCTGTTTGTTTGCCTATAGAATGATGAGAGGTCACGAAGAGGCTTCAACCGCCAAAGCAGCGAAGAGGACTCCTGAAACACCTACAAAGAAGCAGCCTCAGTCAGCCGCTATGTCCTAGAGGACTGAGGTCCTTAGGATGTCCCTACACCTCCATCATATTAAAGATGTCAGACGGCACGGCTATCTCGATAATGGGAGCAGTAGATAATGTCTTTTATTTAGCCGAGCAATTTGTCACTGGATTTTTGGCTTCTCGTCCCTCTTTAGTGAAGGGATCGCAGAATCATGCATACATTACAGCAGGTTCTATGTGTTTTTATAAACAATTTGTATTGACCTGGCATCTATATTCATCGATATTGCATTTCGATCCTTCTATACCATAATACTATAGAAATATGGCTATATCGGAATCAAAAAGGAAGCTAACAATAGAAGGAAGGGACCAAAGCAAAAAATGCGGCAAAGAAGCGCAAAGATAATGGTCTCGTGTACGCAGTTAGTTGAGGAGACCGCTAAGTATGGGAGGCCAGCAGCAGCAAAGGGCTCCGCGCCATAGCGAACCTGAAGGCCAGATTATGGTTGTCTCAGGTAAGCCACAGTGAAGCCCCTTCGTTGTGGCGTAGCGAGGTCTCCCATTCCAAAACAGGAGCTCGAAAAATCTGACTTTCTGGGCCATTGATGGGCCCGAATTCCAAGATATAAAAAGGCGACGATTTCAAGGCAAAAATGGGAGATCAGGGAGAGACCGAAGGAAAGCAGAGACGGATAGAGGGAGATTGGTGAAGACGGAGTCCGGGAGATCGCAAGATGACTGCTTTTGTTTTTCTTCCTCTAATTTGTGTGATGCTGGAAATCTTTCAGTTTGTAATGAAAATCACTATGAACTAACTTTTCTTTCTAGGGTTTTGTCAACCCTAACCGCACCATTATGGATTAATACTTAATCGTGCTTTATTTAATATCGTTATGAATTTCTATGGTTGTTTTACTCCTGAATTTAATCACATGCTATTATTTGGCCAATTATGGCATGCTAATGCTAGGAGTCTAATATCGAGAGAAGATGACTTGTAGGGACATGGGTAGAGCAACGCTTGGTCAATCAGGGAATAGAGATATCCCACATTCCAAGTGTAGCACAAGGGTTTTCACATTCATGCATCTCGGAGTCGAGGGGTCAAAGCAGAGATGTAATACACCCCACTCAATAGATAGCAATTATAATCTCGAGAGAATAACTCAGAGGCATGATCAACTAAATATAAATCATAAGGAATATTAAATACAAAAATTATCTAGGTGAAATCCATTAGGTGCGGTAAGCCAAGGCAAACCCTAGGTTTTCTCTATCATTATCTTAAACCTAAACTTTAATAATAGGTTATCTTTAATTTAGCTAATTAAGAATAATATGGTGGAGAAAGTCCATAATTCGCAAGACTAGGATCCAAATATTGTCTAGGTCACTAAATCATTAGCACGCTCTCTTCAAGTGGCTTTACACTTGACCCTGCCACTTTGCTAATCGCGTGAACTCGACGCGCTATACTTCTGCGCATACCTGCCCAGACATTTTCACCACATTTACACACATCTTCACTACAAAGCCCGTCGTGAAGGCTTCATACATTTCACTCGCACCCCCGACTCATACATTCGAATATGTCTTTGATTCTTATGGGTTGTAATGTGTTACTAAACTTTCTCTACCAAATGATATTTCACGGTAGAGATTTTTTTATTCACACTTTGAAGCTTCGGGATTGGGACTCTATCTATGTCGCACCATGCTCTAACATAATTTGTAAACGGGGCTCTACATTTCTCCCAAGACTGCCAGGGGTTGTTTTGGTTAGAGGTCCATGGTACGAGATGCCGAGATCTCCAAGGCTTCCCTTTAACTTGAATCAGTCTCTCTTGTTCCCAGATTTGTTTCAATTTTTGGTGGACTTCAGACCCTAGGTCATCCGTTTTTGACATGCCCCTCACTGCATTTGGCTATTTTGACATGTTCTTCTTTTCAAATTTTTGTAAGTGGGCGCAGCGAGAGTCGGCCGCTTTAGCCGGGCAGAAGGGCTTTAAAGCGATCAAATGGCTTTAAATATCAACAGGGGGAGAGCACAACCACGAGCTCCTCTTATCTGTGAAGAACTTAAGGGAATTAAGCGCCAGCCCCTTCCCTTACATAGTTCCCGTCATCCCTCGCCCGTTGCCAACAGAGTTTGTTAGGGGCAAACACTTTGCTCTTACCAACCTTCTAAAGTCAATCTCAGGCAGCTCTACACAAGTGGGGTCCACTCAAGAGCCTTAAGCTAAGACTACTCAAGAAACGTCAGCTACCTTTCTCCAGCTTGGCCAATCACCTTTGGACGAACAAAATTCTCGACCTACCCCACAGGCGACAAAGAAGAAGAAGAAGGGCAAGATCATAGTCGTTGGTACGGGAATAGAGGGCTTTGTGGATTAGGTGAACCAACTGCTGAAGGACTCCGGTCGAGGAGAGGAAAGACAAGAGGTCTAGTCTCAAGCAGCAGGATTTGCTGCCACGATGCGCAAGCGGCAGTGCCTGCTGTGGGAGACTACCCCAACCTCGAAGTATCCGACAGCAGCGCCGCCAAAGCGGTTTGCATAGTTAGATGAAGAGGCTCAAAGGGAGCCTCGACAAAGAATCGCCGTGGACTCCCAGAACGAGCCTCCGATTCCCTCGGCAGTATCGAGGCCGCCGTGATGCCTCCCCGAGGCTTGTGCATCGGGCCGGAGGATTAGATTTTAGCTGGGGAACCTTTCGACGTTGATAATGTCAGGCGAGGCTCCTCCAGAGACATCCCGCAAACATCGCTACTGCAAGCCTAACTCCGCAATTGGCGGCCCTGCAGCCAAGGGGCCTTGACAGGTTGGTGTTGAACTCATCGGTCAAACCGATGAAGTGGGATTCACCCCGACGTGACGGATCGCCCGAGTCCGGATAGTTGCCTACCAATTATCAACCGTTGAACCCTTTAACCAGAGGGACGCTCACACGATATGTGCTACTTTACCCCACCCGCCCCCAACACTGTGGTGGCCCTCTCAAGAGCATTCCATCCCCTTCCCCAGCCTACTTCTAGATAAAAAAGTCCTACTAACGCAGGGCCGAGGAACAAGAGCGCATATCTCGCAAACTATGGCTTCAATGAGACTGTTGAGATGGTATGGTTAGGCTTCTAATTGTCTGATCGCACGTCTCACACTCTGGTTTTCTTCTAACGCCTTTCCTTTCACAGGCTATCACGGCTATCTGGAACATGGCACGTCGGCATAAGGAGCTTCACCTCCGACTGGACGATGCTAAGGAGTTGTGAAGCTATGCTCAGTCTGCGGCCTCCAAGCACTAGGGAAGGCTCAGAAAGGCTAAGGGCGTAGCCAAGCATTTGGAGCGTAAGGCCAATTAGAAAGTACTGAGAGGGTCTCGGGATGGAAAAAGAAGGGAGGAAGCCAAGACGGCTTCCGTGTCGCTTAGCTAGCTGTCATCACAAGAAGTGATCTCAAGGCATGGCTAAGAGAGCCGCTAGGGTCCGAGACCGCGGGCCAAGAGGCCACGCGCAAGGTCGAGGCCGAGGTTGCCCACGCCACAGCGTCGAGCGCCGGACTTCCCTTCCGCTGATATCGAAACGACTAAGGATGAAGTGTCTTCCTCCAACCAAGGCAGAAAGATTTGGGTAAGGCTATGGAGGGGAGGACTAATGTGAAGACCTTGAGCTGATCTTCCTATGGTTACTGTGTTGTGTGTTCAAACACAACATCCTGTGGAGACCTCACCAAAGATTCCACATGGGATGCCCGACTCCTCCGAATCTCTCCCACTGTAGTTCTTCATGAACCCCAGCCCCCACCCTAAGCCCACCGAAAGGCAGTGAAGCACCGAGGCAGATCGAGCTATGGTGAATACCGAGAGGAGTGCTCCCGCCAAAGGATAAGAGCTTACTTTTTTCCCTCTGTTCTTTTATCCCCTTTCTTTTGTTGAAGTTTCTGTAAGGGGCCCCATTTGGCCGCCAAAATATGAACTTTCATGTAATTATTGAAGCCTATTAGCATATTAATGAAATATGATTTTCATTTCTAATCATACAATGAATCCCTTTTTCTTTCACATCCTATTCACGAATTTTGACTAGGATAGTTGCTTTAGGGATTTGAATGTTAAGTTTTATAAGAACTAGAAGTCGGTAAATAATAATGGTCAAGAAGCAAGGCACCATAGCTAATAAGCTAAGAGTCATTGCTAGCTTAGGCATGTGTCGGGTCAAATAGGAGCTTAGCATGGTCTTTGAAAAAGCGCATGTTTAGTCTAAGATCCGTCTTTTGAAAGTGCCAAAGAAGAGCTGATCCGGGTCTTTTCAAAGAGCTACGTTGTGGAGCTACTGGCCCTTGAAATGCTAGAAGGCTTAAAGCCACATCTGGTCTTTTGAAATGGGGGTTATTCCAAAGATTGAAGGAAATGTTGCCTTTAAAGAACACTTGATTGGTAATATTCCAAGGATTGAAAGAAAATACTTTAAACGAACTTTTATTAATGACCTCCTTAAAGAAAGCTTTACTGATAATACCTTTTAAGGTGCATAGCATTCCATATTTTAGGCATAGGTACCCCGTCTAGTTTATTTAATGCGTATGACCCAACTGGCCCCACTCTTACGATCACGTATAGCCCCTCCCAATTTGGTTGGAATTTCACCACTAGTTCACCAGAGCCAAAGACCTTTCTCAAGACTTATTAGGTCTCCGCTCTGAATGCACATACCATGCTCATATATAGCTGCCATTTTGTTGGTAATGACATGCTACACGCATAACTACAAATTTCATGAGCCTGCCTATCATATTTGCCTTGTGACTAGTCATCATTGGCTTTTTCAAGGATTTCAGTTCGAAGTGTGGGTATACCAATCTTTATAGGAATTATCACCTATCCCATGGTAAGGGCGACCATATATCCCAATGGCTTCCGACCGGTTGTTCTCAGAGGATTTAAAGAACTGGTAGCTCTTCTACCCATTTTCCCTTAGTCAAATAAAGACGCTTTTTCAAAGTCGTCAAGAGAGTTTTGTTAGACACTTCCGCCTGGCCATTGCTCTATGGGTATCACAAGGTTGAGTACAGCCACTTTCAACTCTGCTGCAAAATTTCAGGTACTTCAGCACAACCGTGGCCTATTGTCAATTACAATCGACTTAAGTATTCCGAACCGATGGTTAATATTATTCCGCCACAAATTGATGATGTCTCGTTTGATGGAGGCGGCTGTTCCGCCAATCCATTTGATAAAGTAGTCATGGCAATGTTAATAGCTTTTTCTAAGTCGGGCTAAAGGGTCCAACTATATCAATTCTACTGCTGTAAAGTCGTGGGCCCGTGGATGGTTAGACTGAGCCGTGTCCTTGATATTGTGGCTTGTCGCCGGCGCACGACTTTTACATAGGCGCACACTACTTCATGTCACTAATAATAACCTTATGTATGGGCCCTGTGAGATAAAGTTTTGCCACTTTGATGGTTTCCGCATATCCCTTCATGCAGTTCTACCAATATATACTGTTCCTACTGAGGGGTGAGACACTTAAGATACGGCCCGTCTAGAGACCGCTTATATAATTGCTTATTTGCAAGGGAAAACCTAGCTGCTTCAATCTGAATGTCAGGCTTAACCTCATTATTCTGGCAGGCCTCCGAGCTCAAATAATGCATTATAAAGGGTTGGCTTAATAAGGGATGCTTCATTTATCCGACTCACCGTTAGTTGTAATGGACGATCAGCCGGTAGTAAACAAGCATGAACACTGCTACTTTTACCTAGATGGATAAAATAATTACTACTAAACCGTCTGCTTTTCCATTGGAATCCCTTAGGATATGTTCAAGCTTCCAATCTATAAAACTCCCTAGTCATTATTACTCTAACCGTGATTTCTTGTATACTTGACTCATACGCTAGTCTCGAAGCCAGATTCTCCGTTTAATTCGGGTCCCACTACCGCTTGAGAGTCACCGCGCATGATGAGTTTTCTGAGAACATAGACTTGCAAGTCGACCCGGCTTAGATTGCTTCAAAGATTCGCCTCATTATTAAACGCAAGGAAGTCTAGTCGTATGGCATATTCTATCCTTTTTCCCAGCTTGGGGCTCGGTAAGTTGCAAGTCGACCTTAACCCTATTTGACGAAGTGTCGTCTACATTAAGGATCCACTAGCCGTGTTATCCAAGTCCATATCTGGTTGGGGTAGTTATGCTAAAAAATAAGCCAATATCTCGCTTTTTCAATGCCAAGCGAGGCGTTTATACTAAATAATCGAATTCACTTAATTCGTCTGCCCACCGCGGCCATCCTTCTTGATAGGTCAGGGCTGAAGTATACTGCTTTCGCGCGAGATCGGCCAACACGACGATAGGGTGTGCTGGGAAAGTAGGGCTAAGCTTCTTCACGCCACACGAGGGCCAGTGCCGCCTCTGCTCAGACAGAGACTTGTTTCTCCTTCAAATAGAGATTTCCTCACGAAGAATATTGGTCTCTATTTTCTGCCGCCCTTGAACAAAGTCGAACTTATTGTTCCTCCGACACCGCCGTGTAAAGGTGGTAGCAATCGCCACCCTCAAGCAACTGTAATCACTATTCGTGAAGATATTGTTTGATCGCCGTGAAGGTTTGGTCGATTCTCATTCAAATGATCCTTTTGGTTCCCTTAGAGTGATAAAAATGGTTTTAACCGATTCAGAATGATATGAACCGACTGAAGAGCTGCTAACCTGGCTTCACAATGAAAGCATTCCCCTTCTTGGATGTAGGAGCTTAAGAGTCCATTATAGCTTTGAGTTGAATGGGATTGGCCTCTATCCCTCTCTAGGTCACCATAAAGCCTAAAAACTTGCCCGAACTAACTCTAAACGCACATTTCAAAGGGTTGAGTTTCATGTCATACCTTCGCAACAACTCAAAAGCCTCTTAAAAATGCTTGGTGTGGTCGAAGCATTCTTTGGATTTCACGAGCGTGTCATCGATATAGGCCTCCATTGTGTTGCCCAATAGTGGTCAGAATATCTTAGTCACCAATCTTTGATAAGTTGCTCCAGCATTCTTTAAGCCAAAAGGCATCACATCATAATAGTATAACTCGTGCGGTGTAATGAAGGTCGTTCTCTCTACGTCAGGCGAGTGCATGGGAATTTGATGATACCCAGAGAAAGTGTCTAGAAACGACAGTATTTCGTGCCCAACTGCAGCATCAACAATTTGGTCTATACGTGACAAGGGGAAGCTATCTTTTGGGCATGCTTCATTAAGGTTAGTGTAATCTACACATACTCACCACTTACCCCCTTTTCTTTGGAACCACCACCACGTTGGCTAGCCATTCGAGATACTTCACTTAATGAAACCTGCTCTCAATAAGTTGTCTACTCGCTTGAATGATCCGACGCAACCGGGTGGAAACACCTCACTGGCCTTATCGGGTCCGGGCCAGCAGATAATATTTAGTTTCAGGAGAGGCCACAAATGAAAGCATCCCAATCATATCTTAGTGGCCTAAGCCGACATCTCTATATTATTCAACAAAGATGAGTCATAACTGCTTCCCTTTCTTCATTGGATGTGAGATAGCTATGTGCGAAATTTTCAACCCATCCAACGCATTTCTTCCAGGATCCACAAACAAGGATCCTTTTTCCGCCCCGATTCGGGGCGCATCTAACTACATTGCCGCTTGATCTTCGAGGATTTTCTGTTCTTCTCCTCTCTATTCCCGCATGGATAATAACACTACCAGGCCGCCTAATCGCTTAAAAAGGCTTCAACCCCGCCCAACGTTAGTCAAATAGCCATCATGGTGGTGCAGATGGGATAGCTTATTGAGTGCAAAACCAAGTTTAATTCCCATTATAGCTAGAAGGCCCAAGTCTTCGACGACAAGAACATAACCCGCATCGAGTCAATGGCTTGGCTTTTACAAGGAACGCGACATCTCCTATAGTTACTGTAGTTGCCCGATTAAAACCACAGAGGATTCACCCGGCTGAGTTCACCATGCCTAAGGAAAGCTTCATCTACTTGAAGGCGAGTAGTTGCAACAAGTCTGCCGCGAGCTTCATCTCCTTGAAGGAGAGTAGTTGCAACAAGTCTGCCGCGATGCCAGGATCTATCAGTACCCTATGCACATCAAAATCTTTAATACAGAGGGTGAGTACCAATGCATCATAATGGGGCACAATAACCCTATTCGAGTTGACAAAAGGAAAGGATATGGGGACACCTATTGGCTTGGTTTCTTCACGTCTGCCTTTCTCGTGGATAACATTTATTTGGGCCTTAACTGTGGTAGCTCTCAAGCGCTTCGACCGATACTAGTCATCTGACGGTCCGCCCAGTATATAGTTAATGGCTGGTCTAGATTTTGACAAGGCTGCCGCACCAACTGTAACTCTGTCTACGGCTTGCCTTGATTCCACCCCGTAGTCAATTTCCCTAATGTATCTCCTAAGGAGTCTCGCTTTGATCAGCTTTTCCACCAAAAACTTCAGGCTTCGTCATCTATCGGTCTCATGCCCATGATCTATATGATAATCGCACTGTAAAGATTTGTTTCTTCATAAGGGATCCATCTGGATCGGCTTTGGTCATTTAAACTCTGGCAAGTCTCAAATGATGGGCTATTGCCTTTCATATGAGACGTTCAGGGGGGTGAATTGAGGAAGGTCTTTCTTTTTCTGTGATTGCTCACAGGATCGCTTTCGATCTCTGTTCTAACCTTCCTTAGCCTAGGACCACTTCTTCCCAAGCGGCTTATTTCACCGATGGTTCAGAATCAAGGACTGTTCGGTCATCGCATCGGATATTGTCCTCCAAAGATTATATCTATCAGCCCACCTGTATAACTCTTTCATTCTGGCTGGCGAGTCTAAAGATAGTGACTATAAGAAATGAGTAGATGGCCCAAAGCTTCTCCTAAAGTTTTGGAGGATTGTATCCATGTTATAAGACTCGATTCATCGAATCTGGCCATTCTAACCTCCTTTCAAGTCTCGAATAAACTCTTCCGCTTAGAGAATAGAGTCAAAGGTTTTGATGCTCCTCTCGTTATCAAACAAAGATACCATATGACGCCACGTCTTCATCGTTCATGGAAACAAGTCATTTTGAGTGATGGAGTTTCAGAACCAGCACCGATGCCCGCAAATAGTCCGAACACCTCACACACGATAATCCATTGTCGCGGATTTAGGATCATCTGAACGTAGAATGGATGCGATTCGTAACCACACCCACGTGGCAAAAAGCCGGTACGACAAACCGGCAATCATATCGCGATGTTGGTTCAGCAAAAGATATTACAACACATCAACGCAACGGCAGTCAGAGACGTTAAAACAACGTTCCTCGCATCAAAGCAAAGACGCACAAAACAACATCGTTGATCACATCGCTACAATCGTGGCGACCAGCCTTCGCACACGATCGACGTCCACACCATGATCTCCGTTGATTTGACTCCGTTGTTCCTCATCATCGCGAGATCCGCCACCAACTTTGACGTCGCGGCGCGGCGGATGTAATGTTCCCTTACGACTCTCACACCCGGCGACTTTCGTCGCGGGATTCCGGCGCGCGGGGAACCGCTCCCCGACGCCAAGTCATCATCGCATGATGATCGTCAGAATGTCAGCTTCTTCCCTTTATCAAGGGCGCTGGCGCATCTCGACCGCTATCTTGTACTTCTTTTCCCAAATCACGGATTTTCTATCTCGCAGAATCGGTCGCTATTCCGTCACAAGCTGCTCGTGTGTGGCCTCATACCTTCCATCTCATTTTGCTTCGCTTCTCTGCTTCCTCTCCATGTCCTGACACCAATGGAGGAATTAGTCCTCTGGCAATTGGATCATCATATTAGTTGACATGGTGGCTACCTCAAACGAATCATACGTGGAAGGGGGAATCGAAAGAGGTCTAGGTGGTGAAGGGCTACTAAACAATCGCTGGAGCCAAGCCCTTACAGCCTGTAGACGATACTTTCTGTTCGATTCCCACAAACGACGCCAATTGTTATTACCTTAATTGTCTGAACTTCTAGGCATCATAAACGCAAAGTGAACCTGCAAAAAAGGACGATCCGGCGACGATGTGTCGGCCGCTTCTCCGATGATTAAGTCAGCAAAAGATGGAGAATAAGAAGCAAAGGGTTCAAGTAATTGGAATTGCTTACCTTCCCCTCGTGGGGGATCCTCCTGATTTATAAAAAGTGGTTCGCGAATCCCTCCTTGATTTTTGAAAAGAAAATCTCTTCATCTTAGGGATAAAATCTCTTTTTCCTTGTCAAGGATTAAATCTCTCTTATCCATGATTAATCTCTTTGGGAAATAAGGGATTTGGAAACTGGGAAATCAGCTTAAAAAATATCTTTTGCGTATTTTTCGCCTTCGTATACTTATCCATAACAAACTTCCTATATGCGATAGGATGGCCGGTTGGGGGACTTAAAGTTCTAAACGAGCCGCCCTGAAGCTAGTCCATGGGAAGACATCCTGACTTTCTTTAGGATTCTCCCATCTGGGTGGCGCCCCTTGGCTTTGATATGGTAAATGGGTTTAGGCCGCTTCACAACATGGGCTAAACGGCCCCTGAACCCATTAAGTAGTGAGTCTAAAGACCATGGTAACCACTATATGTACCAGATTCAAAATCCATTCTCTCTACATTATCAAGTACTAGCTTAATTTGCCCGCATGTAAGTATGTGTTTATGAATATATGTATACATGCATACATACATGTATGTATGATAACAACAAAAAGTGAAACCAAAAAAATAAAAATAATTCAAAAAAAAAGACAAGTACAAATCTAAGTTGGTTCAATGCAGCCTAAGGGACGAGAGGGAGGAACCTTGGAGGAAGAAGAAGAAGATGTGATCAAGGAGTGTGGTTGACTGACAGATCCATCCATGAGAAAGAAGAAGATGAAGTCTTATATGCTTCTTCTTTTTTTTTTCTTTTCTTTTTCTTTTCTTTTTTTTTTTTTTTTTTTGTATTTTGTTTGAAGGAGAGTATGGGGTAGTTTTGGGGTGGGATGTACTATTAGGGGTGTTTTAGGGTTAATTTATATCATCATTACTTTTTACCTATAACACAATTATTTTTTCTTCTAGTATCCTAAACAACGTAAAAGGGATTCTTGTTTTCAATTTTATAATATTTTTATATTGATGTAGACAAACTCAAGATTCCCTAACATTTGGGGTTATGGGAACTTCAAATTGGTCCCAAATCAGATTTACACCATACTGTATTAAATCTACACCGTAATATACTAAATTTACTACCAGAATTTATTTACAACCATACAACAAATTACCAAAACTAGTATTATATACGGGCATTAGTAGTTGGGTAATTCCATTACACTATGTGATAAATCTATATAAGATACAATGGTCTTGGAATATTCAATACAAACTCATTTACATAGCATATCCATTGGCATTCATTTACCATACAAACAACATATGTGCTTAGAGGTGTTTCTTTTATAATAGTATTGAAATCTAACTCCTAAAGATATTAGATACAATGCATCCTGGAATGCAAATGCATTTAGAAATGTTTGTCTACTGCCCATAATGGCATATTGACCTAGATGTCTTGGATTACGTTGAATTGCGTATGTTTCAACACTTCTATTAGATAAACCATCAAACTCAAATGTTTGGGCATTTTCAGAAACATCCAAAAACAACTTCACCATATTCACATTCTGATTTCCATTTCTATTAATTTGTTCGTAATTAGAAGCATGTGGGTTCATCAAGCACAAGACATAAGAAAACTTTAGTCATCAGGCTCAACCGCCAAGTTTATTATATGTGATATATCTTCAGAATAAATGTTAATTAAATTTAGTATACCTTGTAAATGGGATTACAATTAACCGCTGTAATCTATTATTCGAAGACATACACAACAATACGTATTAATCTAAACATTTTCGCATTTTATCGCTGCTTAACAATAAATTATCATTAATGGATCAAATTTACATGTGTACTTCATTTTCACCGAATTTGGGTCAACATTAAACTTACCACAATTTGTTGAGACAAATTCGGCATATGAAATTTGCACATTCACATACAATATGATGACTTGCCCGCCCTTATATCCAACTAACCCATTTGCATTCTGCCCCAATTCACCACCTTCACAGACATAACAAAACAATTTGTTCACCGTCTTCTTTAAATCTATAAAGTGTTTGCCAATTTTCAATTTGAAGACTTATTAGTAACACATTCAATCATATTGAACATAGCAGTCCTATTATTTAGATGGTGTTACTAATATATCATGAATAAGTCTTCCTTAATCTATCACTCAATATCCAACCTATTATGGTAGTAGATAAGACAATTACGACAGGATTGAAGCTATTGTTAAGTCATTTAAGATAGTTACTCTAGTATATTCATAACTCTATGCAAATTACAAATTTTTTAACATATATGAGCAATGTCTAGTAAAAAAGCAAGCACTCAAACCAATTGGATTATGGTAATAGATATGTCAGTTACTATAGTAGATCCAATATATTATGGTAGTAAATATTAAAGATATCAAACAAATTATGGTAGCAAATATAACAGTTATGATAATAAATATAACAGTTACGATAGTAGATCCGATGTATTATGGTAAGAAATATTACAGTTATAGTATCAAACACATTATGGTAGTAAATATAAATGTTACGGTTGTAGATCCAATATATTATGGTAAATATTACAATAAAGAATGTTGTAAAAAATTTTAACAAAATAATACTCCCATAGATTAAAAAGAAGAAATTTCTGCATAACAACATAAATAAAAGATGAATTTAAGCATGTCTCTTCACCAAAAATCATGACAGCCATTACCCAAAGAGGACGAACACTAAGGATCAAAGAAACAATTTTTACATACAGTATTCGAAGACACATACACAAAACAACACGTGTCATTGAATCTAAACATTTTCGCCATTTCTTCATCATCGTTTAACAATACCATCATTAATGGATCAAATTTACATGTGTAGTGCATTTTCACCGAATTTTGGTCAACATTTAACTTACAACAAATTGTTGAGACAAATTTAACATATGAAATTTGCACATTCACATACAATATAGCAATGACATGCCCGCCTTATATCCAACTAATCATTTGCATTCTACAATTCAATTCACCACCTTCATAAACATACAAAACTTTTCGCTCACCGTACTTAAATCTATAAATTACTGCTATCGTGAAGACTTATTAGTAACACATTCAATCATATTGAACATATCTGTCCTATCATTTAGATTGTGTTACTAATATATCATGAATAAGTATTTCCTTAATCTATCACTCCAATATCCAACCTATTATGGTAGTAGATGACAAGCATTGCGGTAGATCAGAACCTATTGTTAAGTCATTTAAGATAGTTACGCTAGTGTATTCATAACTCTATGCAAATTACAAATTTTTTAACATATATGAGCAGTGTCTAGTAAAAAAGCAAGCACTCAAACCAATTGAATTATGGTAATAGATATGTCAATTATTATGTAGATCCAATATATTATGGTAATAAATATTAAAGAGATCAAACAAATTATGATACTAAATATAACAGTTATGACAGTAAATATAACAGTTACGGTAGTAGTCCAATGTATTATGGTAGGAAATAGTACAATTACAATAGTAGATCAAACACATTATGGTAGTAAATATAAATGTTACAGTCATAGATCCAATATATTATGGTAAATATTACAATAAAGAATGCTGTAAAAAAAATTAACAAACTAACACTCCCGAAGATTAAAAAGAAGAAATTTTTGCATATCAACATAAATAAAAGATGAATTTAAGCATGTCTCTTCACCAAAAATCATGACGACCATTGCCCAAAGAAGACAAACACTAAGGATCAAAGAAACAATTTTTACAAACAAACTCATTCAAACAAACCAATCTAACCCATTTATCGACTAATAGAAAGGAACACAGAGATTAGAAAGACCTGATAGGTACTTCCTTTCCTATTTGATGTCAAAGATTGAAGGATAGACTTGCCAAATGTCAAAGACCCTAACTTCTGGTATAGGCAAAATGCACAAAATGTCCTCCGAAAACCAAATTGAATAAAAGGCAAAAGGAGAATATTAAATAGAGAAGATGATGGGTGAGAAGATCAAAGGAGAAGATGAAGTGTTTGGTGATTCGTACGTTCGGCGATGAAGATGAAGTGTTCAGATGTTCAGAAGTTCAAAGGTTTGGAGCTCTTAATTTTTTCTTTCTTTTTTGCTTGTAGATGACGTGGAAGAAATGAATGAGGGACACTTAAGGTTTTTATGTTTGGCTTTTTAACTAAAGAGCATTACTTTTCATTGATGTCCTTACCACCTTAAAAACCATTCTCCATCAATGTTTAATAATACTTGTGAGTATATACAAACTTACTTTTCCCTTTCAAGAATCTAGTTGTCAAAACTCCGAATGTTAAATTTACACTCGCGAGTCAACGCCTTATTATGAGTAAGAGTGGAATTTTGGAAGTAAATTTAGGAGGCGTTTGTTTTCTAACTTCTTCTAAGCTAACAGAAAAATAAATTTGGTCCCCAGATAATAATGAGCATTCTTGCAAAACCAATTGATTTGAAAAAAAAATAGACTTAAAACTAATAGAAATAGAAAATTAAATTTAAAAACTTATCAAAAATTAGAGTTTTTATCTCAAAGTTCCTCATTTTTGAAGAAGAAATTCTCATCAACAGTTTTTCACAAATTGTTCTTTTAAAATCCTCCCCATGGCTACAAATAGACACAAAAAAACGTTATAATGAAAATAAAATAGGAAGGATTTTCATAATAGTATCTTATCAGAACCTCAATATACTTAGATAAAGTCATTAATTTTCCCTAAATGATTACAACATTCACGTATATTCCTAAACAAAAAGTGTAAATAATCCTCAAACACGCTAATGCACTCTGGGTTTATATTTATAACTGGAGATGAAAACACTATATCCAAATCGATCTTCAGCTTTTCGATACAAACCTAAAATATATCTCCACTCTGCATCAAGGTCCCAGATCAAAAAGGGCCACCATGCAGCACTCAGCGGATAGCCGAAACTGCAAAAGAAAAATAAATAATAAGGGAGAAATGGTCATTCATCATTGTCATGTCATCCTCGGAGGCCAACAATTGACATACAAAAATGGAATCATCTCTAAGAATTAAAACACTGCTTTGGCTCTGTATGTATGTTTAAATGCAAGAATATACTTGATTCGACTGACTTCACTCAGCTATGAAATCATCTTGTATAATCATTATTAATTTTCCCATGGGCCATTGTACCTAAATCCTAAACAACACACAAGGAGATAAGAGGGGGAAAGTAAATACAAATTTAATTGGAGGATGAATAATTAAATTAAAATGTGAGTTCTTGAGCACATACCACAAAACAAGGTCCACATCATTGCTAACAGCAGCCACATAGTCCCACAGGAACTTAATTTTCTGAACTATATGAGAAACCTGCATACAAGTGAAACGATTAGTTCATTTCTAGTGCAAATGAAACATGGGAACACTTAAAACAATAAATGCTCACCTATTTTACGAGAGTTGACAGGTAAGTATTATATCCGCTGATAACGCGCAAGTGCTTCTCCCGCTTACCAACAGCAGTAATGCTCAGCTTTGCAACAGCTGCACTGTACTCTTACCATTAAGGAGTGATTAAAACAGAAGCCAGAAAAGCCCAACTGGTGCCAAATAAAAGCACATTATACCCAAACAGAACATTACGGATTTGGGTGGGAACTGATGAAACTTACACATGATCCCAGAGAACCGCTTATATGTCCTTGGAATGCGAACATGAGGCTTAACTTCAAAAAGCACACCTTTCTCAGTTCTTACATAAACAGCTCGTACCCTCCCAGCCTTATTAAGTGGGCTATCTAAAATAGCTAAGAGAGCCTGAACACATCAATATTTAGGATCATATATTGTTCAGAAATAAGCAAAAACTTTCTGCTCATGAAAAGTACCGAATTGAACATTTTTTTCCCCTTTATAGGCTGTTCTTTTCTTTTTTCTTTTTTTTTTTTTTTGGTCTTTGCATATTATCTTGTGGGTCTCTTCTTATTTATAGGTGAATTGTTGTCCCAGTTGCGACTTGAACTGGAAACCTCCCATAAAACCCTCCCCATCTTTTTACCACTTGAGTCTGGCCTCAAGTGTCTGTTGTGTGTGACTAGGGAGTGGAGCAGAACTAAGTCATAAAGCACTGTTTAACTAGTGATTTCTTCAAGTAACCAGCATAATGCGAGCAGCGCATGCTCAAGTGAGCAACCATGCTTCATTAAATCAATATAAGACACCTACAGCTATTTGAAATAAAAAACCATGTTGAACAACAATTTTATGCCTGTAAAATCAACTTACCTGATGAAGAATGTCAGGCCTGTAATCAGCAGGGTTTTTGTTATTTTTCCGCAGGAAATTTGCATGATCCTCTGAGCTCAATAGCTGGTAAGTCTGTTTGAGTAGGAACATAAAATCATAGTGCATACAGAGAGAGAGAGAGTTAAATGATGAAAGCATAACAGAGTTTTTTCAGGTAAATAACACACAATAGCCAAAGAATCCTACTACTTTTACATCCATCAAAGACATGCCTGTTTTAGAAGATTATCGAAAAGGAGGAGGACGGTTCTTTTTGAACTAGTAAGCACAATAGAATTAGTAGTACAAGGAGAGAAAATACAGCAGACAGGAGATAGAATTTTATTTACCTTCCAACTTCTTGCAACTTCTAAACAAGCCCTCAAGAATGAAGGTGGCTCCAGTCTTGTTGTTCGAGCTAAGATGAAACAATTGAATACCAGGAAGTTCAAGTGCAGTTTCATCTGCCTTCATCCCAGTAAGCTGTTGCTTCTGTCCCCTCTTCCAGTGATTGTTCTACTTCCTCTCTATCGTAGTTCTCTTCCCTCTTCTTTCGCTTGTGCCCTTTTATTGCATAAGGGCGTACCATTTCTTGGCTGACTGGAAACCATCCACAATGTAAAAGAGTTTCATTAATGGCAATTAATAATACCAAATGCAAGTTCTTTTTTTTCTTTTTTCTTTTTCAGTGAGAAAGAAAATAAAGAAACACTGCAGTCATTCCTCCTTGCATCTAGAAAAAATTAAAATAAAATATAAATAAATAAATAAAATGAAAAGAAAGGAAAAATGAGAAGAGGAACTGACTATAGTATTAGATTTTGATTTTTTAGAAAAACAGGAAAGAAGTTGTAACTTGATATAAAAAGTAGAAACTCTTATACAAAAGGTGTTAAGATTACTTTATGTCCTTAAAAATTACTTCAAAAAATTTATAAAGGTGTGGTAAAAAATGTTTTAATACTCTCAATTTTTTTAAAAGTTCTAAAAGCTATTACCTTTTAATGTAAATCTTTAAGAATTTTTTCATTTTATATAGAACTTACAAGTATTTTCTATTTATAAAACCAAAAAATAGAAAGTACATCCCAATAGACACTAAGGTATTCTTCTTCTTTTTTGCCACCAGGAACAATAATTTCACTGCATTGGAGTGGAAACTACAAAGGCAGAAGATAAACTATAGAGAAGTACACAACTTCCATACAAAGTCTGATTAAGAATTGCAAAGAAGTGGATACAAGTTAAGAAAATCAAATCTAGCAATGCACAAAGATATAAATATCCTTGTAAAAGAAACAATGTATTTAGCTCTATGTTATTCTATTGCACCTCCTGTGAAGAAGAACATCCTAACTCCAAAGAAATATCAATAAGAGTGTAATAATTCAATCTGTAAGGTTGGGGAAAGCAATGGAAGATTTATGTTGAGAAAGGAAGGGAAGGTAGGTATTGGAAATCGGTTTGCGGTTGAATCAAAATCTTTGAGCGGATGGAAGGTTATGGAAAAAAGCAAAGTGTTTCATCAATGTAATCCGGTAGAGGTATAGTATCGTGATCCGATTTGGAGTAGAGGATGAACGTTTCTCACAGAGTTGAAGAGTGTTGGTAGGCCTTGATCCCCGCTAGAAGACCTTCGAATGGTGGAGGAAAATGGAAGATTTTTCAGGCTGAGTAAGGGAAACATCGCCGAGGTTCCTCGCCTGTCAGTTTATTGATGATGCAGGAAAAAGCATAGTTTGGTCTTTCCGGAAGGAAGAGGGCTCTTAAAGGGATGGATTATGTTGGCAGAAAAAATTAGAGGTCTGGGTTTTGATACTCTTCAGGAGAGTAAACCCACGAGGATAATGAAAGCAGAACTGCCAAAGGGGGATGAGAAGAAGTGGACAAGGCAAAGCAAAAATGTAGGTACATGGGGGGGGCAGTACGACCTTAAGGAAGAGGAGGTAGTAGGTAGTAGCAAGGGAAGTGCGGTGTGGCTGGATGTTGGAGACTGCGTCGTTGGGAAGGAGCTGGGTTCCCTGCCGTTTTGCTTGATTGGAAAATGGAAGATAAAACCAGACCCACATCCTACGGCAAAGGTGATGGAGGTCTGGTTTAAGGATGCCTGGAGGCTAAACGAGGAAGTGAAGTTAACAGTCTTAAACGAAGACCTATTATTGATGAAGTTCACCGCCGCAGAAGGCAAAGGCGGGTCCTTGAGTCGGGTAGAAGTTAGCTTAAAGGAGGAGTTTTACAACCGAATGGTGGAGGCCTATGGGGTGTTTGAGGCGCAAAGAGCCACATACAAGAGGTGCGATTAGGTGTAGGCTTCCACTTCATCTATGGAAACCCGAAATTTTAAGAAAAATTAGTGATGCTGTGGTGGAGGTTTTCAGGGCTTCGACGAGAAAACAGAAAGAAAATGGAGGGGTGAGGTGGGCCGTGTCAAGGATAAGGGTGGAAGGTAAGTCCAGCCTAGCTCAACATCCTAGAAGGCCAAGTCTAAATACAGATCCGTGGATCCCACCTGCACCTGGGCCCACTTCAAGCTCAAGAGAAGAAGCGAAAACTGCAGGAAGGAGACGGTTACGGAGCACGCATTGCTACCGAGCTTCCCGGGCCAAAAAGTAATCCATAGACAGAGGATGTGCACGGAAAAGGAAAAGGTCGCTTCGAAGTCGAGCATTAATGGACGGCAGAGGCGGGCCTATTCTCGCGCTCACGGGTTCAAGAAGGGCCCGTGTTATGGGAGAGAGTCACCAAAGATGCCAGGTGCGGTGATGGCCAAAAGCATGGGCCCATGGTAAGAGGCCGTTGGCTATCGAGGATGGAAGCGCCAAATGAGGGGACAAAGTGGCAAGAGGCTTGAGCCCGTGATCGTCTTGCATCGATAGGCGGCCAATCGGTCGGGCCAGGTGGGCGAGGTGGCCGAGGTGTCACCACAAATAGGTTAAGGACGAAGGTTTAAACGGAAGTGTGGGGCCGGCTCTAAAGGGCCTCAGCCTGATCCTTCGTGTGAAGTTTCCTGCCCAAGAAAACTATGAGGATGGGAAGGGGGATGATGAGCCCCTACCAAGGTTTCTTCGCATCCTCACGGCGATCCGGCAGGATTCAGGCGGGAACTCTTCAAGATGCCTTTGAAGGTCCGTTGCTTTCGGGAAACCCTGTAGTTTGAGAGTTGTCGGCAAGGATTTGATGGTGTCGAGCATCCAAGACGGATGCTCGCCGTGGGAAAAGATGCAGAGGGAAATTCAGATGATAGTTCTTATGCTCTACAGGAGTTGGTACCCAAGAGTCCCGAGGCGGATGACCATATATTCCAAGCCATGCAAAAGGACCTGTGTAGAAACTATGTCCTCGACGATTGTTCTTCCCCTTGCCTCTGTTGCCTACTCTTCTTTCCGGGTCCGCGACTCGGGATTTCCTGTGAATGAAACCTCGGGGGATCAACCACTGAGGGTGGTGTCGCTTGATGGTAGAGAGGGGGAAGGAGCCAGATAAATACATAATAGTAAGTGATCAAGAATCGGGGAAAGAGGAGCCAGAGAAAAATATTCCAGAGTGCATGGGATATAAAAACTGGGAAGATAGCTGTTTGTTCAAATTTAGTGAATTTAAGATCACAAATCTGCGGGCTTTGAAGATGATCCCGAATTTAATGCGAAATCGAGGCTCAAAGTAGGAAGGAGACAAGAGGAAGTGACCCCACCGAGACGATGTAGAGGAACTCAGAAAGTTGGAACGACTATAAATTACAAAGTGGGAAAGAGTCAAAATAGAGGTAAGAGACAGGGGGAATTTCTGCCAGTTAGAAATGAAGTTAAAATCAAGCTGTGGACGTCGTGAGGAGTGAACAATCCAAACAAGAGGACTGTTATCAGAAACTTTATTAGGTCCCAGAGAGTAGATTTGGTGTGTTTGCAAGAAACCAAGATCCAAGAGTTGTCCCCGGTTGTTGTCCGCGGTCTTGGAGTGGGTAGACCGGCCAGCGTGAGGGTCGTGGAGCAGAGGAACGTCGTGTATATCGCAAGGTGTTCGGGATACAAAACTCAAGTTGGTGGAGTCCTAAATAGGTGAGTTTTCCGTAACATGTATGTTTAAAATGCTGGGGATAGTTTATAGGGCCTTCACCGCATACTGGCCCAAGAAGAAAAGCAAAAGGGAATTGTTTTGGGAAGAATTGGGGGCTTTGAGAGGCCTGTGGGAGGGGCCCTGGTGCATTGGTGGTGACTTCACATGGTTCTTTCTCCAAACATTTAAACTCCTATAGGGAGGATTCAGATCATATGAGGCGCTTTAATGAAGTATTAATGAATTGGGGCTTAGAGATCTCCTCTCGCAAGGAGGCCCTTCACGTGGAGGGTGGACACAAGACCGCATGTCACGCCCTCGGACAGATTCGTGTCAACCTGATCGAAAGCCGGGCCAAAGAATGTGTTTCAAAGAACTCTTCCGAGACTGCGGTCCTAATTAATCGCCTGTTGTTAAACAAAGGATGGGTTAAAATCGGCCTTCGCCTCCGCTTTGAGAATATGGTTGAAGGCCGAGACAAGGATCTTTTAAGAGGTCAGGCAAAGTCTTCATTTTTCTCGGGGTTCCTTTAGTTTGTTCAAGCCAAAATTAAAGGCCCCGGAAGGTATTTTGAAGACTTGGAATAGAGAGGTTTTCTAAGAATTTGGAGCAAAAAAAGGAGGCTTTGACAAGGATTTTTAGGATGAAGGGAGAGAAAGTTAAGGAGTTGGGTTTTTGGAAGAATCGAGGAGAGGGAAAAGGCAAGAGATAATTAGGTAAGGAATGGGTTGATTCGAAGAGGTCTCGTGGAGACAAAATCAAGAGAAATCTGGCCAGTGAAGGAGACAACACTGGTTCTTTCTCGGTGAATGGCCAATTCGCATAGGAGGAGGAATTCTATCAATAGCATCAGAATTAATGGCAGAATATTGGACAAGGAGGATGAGGTTAAAGAAGGCCTGGTTAATGCTTTCCAAAGTCTCCTCTCTGCTCCAATCATTGGTAATTTACCTTTCCTGCACTTATCAACTGATTCAGCAAAGATCAAGTCGCTAAGTTGGCAGCTGTGTTCACAGAGGAGGAAATTCTAGAAGCAACTGGCTTACTGATGATAGCCCCGGTCCCGATGGCTTCATTAGCTTTCGGTTCGCTTGGGATTGTGAAAGATGAGGTTTCTGCTTTAGGAATTCTTCCGTATCGACTGGCCAGGAAAAGCCCGAATGCTACTTTCTTGGTTCTCGTTCCCAAGGAGACATGTCGAGACCTAAAGGATCTAAGACCCATCACTTTAGTGGCAGCCTTTGGCAAATTCTATCGAAAGTGTCACAAATGTAATAAAAGCCGCTTTGAGTTTAGTTATCTCCACTGGCAACGTCGTAGCTTTTATGATGCATTTTGGGATTTGTTATTAATAGCTAATGAAGCCGTGGACTCCATTCTAAGAGGGAAAGAGAAAGGATCCTTGTGTTAGACATTGAAAAGCATGCATCACATCAGGGACTTTCAAGTGCGTATGCTAGAGAGTACGGGTTCGTTCCAAATGGATTAGGATGATTCACCGTGCATCTCCACAACTGGCTTTACCATGATTAATGGTTCTCTTCGGGCTCCGAGTTCCGGCAGGCCCGAGACAAGGGATCCTTATCACCCTATTTGTTTGTTATCGATGGAAGCCCTCGCTGTGGCGTCAAGAGAGCGTGGAAGGCAACTTTATTTATGGATGCAGCCTGGGGTGTAGATAGTGGGGAGATTGCTGCTTTCATCTTTATACGCGATGACACTTATATCATCTTCTCGTGAAGCCAATCCGAACGCTTGATGTATCTGAGATGGACCTTAATGTGGTTTGAAGCCTTCTCACAGTTTGAAAATTAACCCTAACAAGAAGTAGATTATCCTCTCTGGGTAGGTGGACAAGTTTGAGGAGCATGGCCGAGCTTGGTCAGTGGGGTTGTTCTCTCCCACTAAGACGGCTCTTCCTCGAGCTCCTCACGTGGCTTTTGGGAGTTTGGGATCTATCAAGAAAGATTTGTAAATGTGATTGTCCTCCCGAAAAGACAATATATCTCAAAGGGTGGGACTATACTATCCGGCACTATCTAGCCTTCCCATTTACTTCCTCTCTCTCTGCTTAGGAATGCCAAAGATGGTACTCGCCAGGTCGAGAAGATTCGTAGAGACTCCTTTCTGGGGTGGTGAAACCCAGAGCGCAAACCTCACCGGTCAACCGGCACTGCTTCACAAGAGAAGAACAGTAGGGAGGTGGTTAGGGGTGAGAGGACTTTCCTTGATGAATCAAGCATCGCTTTGCAAGTGGTGTCAAGGCTTACACGAGAGGGACTCTCCGAGATTGGTGATCGTGAGCCAAGTTCGGGAGGAAGTAGGGATGGAACTCCAGATATCGTGGGAGGCTTGCACCGGGCCATGGAAAGACACTCGAAAAGAATGGCTCACCTTCTCTTCAAATTCCGCTCTCTCCTTAGGTAACGGTAGGAGGCTGGGTTTTTGGAAGGACCCTTGGTGTAATGAAACTGTGTTGTGCAATGCCTTCCCAACCTTGTTCAACTTGTCTACTACAAGGATGCTAGGGTAAGACATGTTCGGGATTCTCAAGGAGGAAGGGGGTCAAGTCCCCGCCTTTCTTGTAATCTTCTTAATGATCGGGAGGTGGGCAAGAGGTGGAAAGGTTCCTTCTCTTCCTGCACAACAAAAAAATTAGGCCCTTTCGTGACCGCTTATATTGTATGAGACTATGACTAATGGTTTTTCAAGAGTCTTATGTATCGTGTCGAGGTATTCTCTTCCTATAGACTTCCCTCGCAATCCATATGGAACTCCAATCGTCTCCTAAATCGGGCTTTTTCGTCGGGAAGCTTCTCGGGGGTAAGGTGCTTACCTGACCAACTAAAGCAGAGGAGGGGATCCTAATTGGGGTAAACAAAAGTTGTTTATGCGAAGAGAACGAGGAAACAATAGATCACTTGCTTATCCATTGTTCGAGAGCCAAGATATTATGGGATCTTCTTTTGGCTATCACTGATTTTAACTGGGTGTTCCCACTTTCGGTTCGTCAACTACTCCTTGCATGGCAAAGTGTTAGTGTCGGAAAAAAACGGAAAAGAGTTTGGTCAAGGCCCCTTGTATTTCCTTCTTCTTCTCTCTCGGTCACTGTAATGGAAAGGAATAGGGGCGGTTTTCGAGAATGAAGCTCCTCCGCCACAGATGAAACCTTTTTTTGTTATCCTTATGGTCGTATTAAGTTGTATAGTATTGAAACATAGATTCGCTGCGGGTTTTTTGTCTCTGATGGGTATAGGGTGAGCGGGAGTCTTTATTTCCTTGCTCCTTTCTTTTGTACTCTTAGAGCACCATGTGCTCTTTTTTCATATATATACATTTATACTGCTTTTTACCGATCAAAAAAAAAAAAAAAAAAAAAGGTGTAACTCCAAAGAAATATCAATAAGTTAGTGCAACCATTCATCAAACCTTCAGGGTCCCCTTTCTTTCGTAGACTCCCATTAAATGTACATCCTCAGATCCTCCTGTTGGAAAGTTGGAGTGATCCAAATTTTTCAACAACAACAATCCTTCCAAAAGGGCTAGAATTACTCCCTTAAAGAGTAAACCTTGATCAGAAATTTCTCCCTCAAAGTCATATATTAATTAATAAATAAGAGGTATAAAAGAAGGATGAGAAATACTCCAAAAACAAAGAATTCAAACAAAGGTATATCACCAAATGCTTTAAAAAGCCTTCCTTACTAATGTACATCTTTTGACCTACACACCAATATCCAATCAAGTTGTATCACACTAAGGGGAATGCCTTAGAAAATTGTGATGCAAGATGGCCAAAAGGAAACAAGGAAATGAATAGTATCCCAAAGAGCCTCTAAAGTCCTCACATTATCCTAAAAAATACTAACATTTCTTCCATGCCACACAACCTAAAATCAAAGCAAACTCTAGGCAACCTCCAAACTCTAATTGCCCTAGATTGTTCAAAAATGTCACCAAAATTTAGAATAAGAAATTATTAAAAAGCCATCAAGTCTTTGATCAGTCTCTAGTTTTGCAAAATAGGCTTCAATATAGCAAAATACTGATCAAATGGATACCTAAAGAAACTTCACTAATTGAAGCCTTTAGGAAAAAAGAGAAATAAAACGAGTCCGAAACAGCTTCTAGAAACCTCCACCTTACAAACTTTCCAGACAAATAGTTAAAAATCAAAATGAGGCAAGCCACACACCAAGATGTACTTCCTTGAGTCCCTAAAACTTTAAAAAGATGTAATCAACATCTCCTCTATCCTTCTAGGTGAAGACCAATAAAATCTCAGTGAGATGCAAATTTGTACACCATAATGTGAATGTTGTGAGGAACTCCTTATCCCTCTTACACTTAACAATGTAAAAAACATGATCTATAGACTCCACACTTTGTATGGTCCTTTCCATTGTAGCAAATAGTACGCTTCTTATTTCCTGATGAAGCCATGACAAAGGCCTTCACTTTTGTAGTTAGCTTAGGCTTCTAACTAAATTTTATGAAACCAAATTGGTAGAAGCAGAGATAGCAATAAAGAGGATGTTCATTGAAAACAATCCAAGAAATGTCAAAGACCAAACTCTCACATTAGGAAAAGTGAATGACAAATAAAACAAGAATTAGAGCAGCTTAGTTCCTTTAATTTCATGTAAGGGTTGCGATATAAGCAAACTTCAAGATATAGAAAAGGAAACTAGCATTGAGAAAATAATTTCTTAACCTCACTACTATTTTATAGATGTTTGGGAACTACTCACTAAGAGATTCATCACTTAGCTAAGATCTTTCTGAAAGCTAAATTCTATGATATCACCCATACAATAACAGGTGGTATGAAAAATTCTAAGAAAGTTTATGCTAAGGAAGTAATGGGTAGTGCGATATCAAGTTTATGTCATGTTGAGATAAGAATTGAGCACTATGGAAACTTTTCTTTCTGTGTCCAAAGTCGTTTGGTTCTTTCACCTTGGAAAGCTAAACCAAATAAATCTAAAATTTCATTCCAAAATATTTTCTATGTGAAATATCATATAAGCCATAAACCGAAGGTAACCAAAACCATTACTAACAAAAGAAAGTTTGATTGGAATTATAAAAGAACCTATCACTGCTTCACTACAAGAAAAGATCTTAGAATCCCAAATTATTATTATTCCACATAACACCCTACAAGCTTGTGGTTCTACCCACTCTCTATTCCTATTTCCTAGCATATCAAATGCTCCAAACCAAGTCTTATCGCACTTGCCCTTTTCTTTTTCCTTCTTTTTTCCTAGTTTGTTTTCATCGGTTGAGAAAAAAACTTACTTTGCAAGAAAGATCTTTGATCACCCTTCTCTCATTTTAGAACTCAAGCCTCGTTCATCTGAACAAATAACCTTGTTAACAATTCTCCTAATATACATTTGAATAAAAATAAAAATAAAATGTATGAATTTTCCTGCAGGGAGAATTCTTCTTTCACCTTTTGCAACTACAGAGTTTTGAGTGGTGGTAGTAGCTTACTACAACTACAGTTTGTATTAAAATTAAAAATACTTCAAGTAAAAAAGCCCTGTATGGTTAATTGAAAGAAAGAAAATAATTTGATTACCTTTTCATATTGTCTATTGAAAGTAAATCTGTTTTTAGACAAGCAAAAGTTCTCAAAATATCATAGACCGAAAATCTAACAAAAATTCAGCGTACGCTATATTCAAACTGGCAATAATTCCACGGATGTTCAAAGAGGTTCCTGTAGTCAAAATCACAAATAGCATCTACAATTTTAGCCACTATGAAAAATAAAAATAAAAAAAATTGACTACTCATCTCCAGCCAAAGACAGTGAAAGCTTTTGCATTCAACCTTTTCTTTCGTTTTCTAACTATTTTCTCAGCACCCAAACGACTATATATAACCTAGAAATTCCAGTGAATGAATTGGGAATAGAGATCGAACAAGTGTCCAGTACCTTCAACCGAAAGATCAACTGATAGGCAGCGCCTGAGAAGGATGACGAATTGCGAGAGAGATGGAGGGTTTACCTCCTGCCAGCAAACCCTAAAATGTGGATGACGAGCCTCTCAGGTGATATGGGCTTAGACTAAGTCAATGGCCCAAAACATGTAAGCTGTCTATGATGGTGGCCGAGCCTAGCACGACCCAATTATTTTTACTATTGGGCTTTTTAAAATTAAAAATATAGAAAAAAATAAATATTTTCAAAATCTTATTACCAATTAAGTGTCACATAGATGTCGTGTCTTCAAAACACGGTTTCAGTATGAAAATATGAAAATGTGTTTTCAAAATACGATTTCAATGTAAAAATGTGAAATCGTGTTTTGAATACACGATTTCAGTATAAATTATAAAATTTAGAAGTCATGTTTTGAATATGCAATTTCATTGTAAAAATATGAAATCGTGGTTTGCATGACGCGATTTCAATAGAATACGAATCGTGTTTTGAAGACACGACATTTCAAAAGATAAAATTGTTAAGCCTGTTTTGAATGAACAATTTAATGTAAACAAAGTTTATGTTTTCGATATACGACAGCCAAACTAGACAGTTGTGTTTTGAAGACATAATTTCATTGTAAGATAATTTTCACCTCATTGCTTATGTGTCAAAAACGGTGGTATAATTTAAATTATTTTCCAATCTAAAATATTTTGATAATTATTTATTTAATTATTGGTAAATTTATCAAGAATCCTTTTACTTCTCACACAATCCAAACCTCTCATTTTGGGTCAAAGAGTTTAATGCCAAAATAGGTTATATTTTAAAAAAAAATTACACAAGTATGCTTATTCTCAAAATAATCATACACATGTTTTGAAAACTATATTCATCAAATACAGTTTTAATAAATTAATCTTCATCACTGCAATTGATGAATGCAATTTTAAGGTTAATTTTTAAAACGATATTCATTGACTATGATTTTAAGGTTAATTTATTTTTTAAAAAAACCATAATTTGTGAATACAGTTTTATAGTTAGCGATTTTCAAAACATGTGAGAAAATAGTTTTGTGATTATTTTGAATAATAGTGTACTTCATATATATATATATATATATATATATATATATTTAAAAAAATGCTACTTTTAATATTTTCTATAAACTTAGATTCAACTTAGCCCTCTCCATGTAAGAATATTGTATAGAAGAAATACTCTAATTTTGATATGTAAGATCCGGGAAAAACCTAGAATTTTGAAATTTTGCTAGGAATGGCAAAATGATAATTTTGACGGACTTCTTTATAGATTTCGGATGACAAAACGAACTTTACCGTTGGAATCGTCTCACAAATCTAATCACCTGTGCAAATTTCATTAATTCGAAACAATGGGATTTTTACGACTTTGATACGATGCGCTGGCCAAGCTGACTAAAACGTGATTTTTAGAAAAATCATGAAAAATATCAAATACTTAAAGACGTCGATTTAAGATAGATGAACTAAACCGTGATTTAAATAAATTGTTTCGGCGAAATCCGGGCCAGTGGAAGCGTGATATGTGGCAAGGTGAGCTGTACCTGTTTGGTATAAATATAAACAAATATCTAAAATCAAAAAAAGATCTCACAATTTGGTCTAGCACCAAACGTTAGAGAGAGAGAGAGAGAGAGAGAGAGAGGAGGTAGAAAAAAAGCAAGCTTCTCCGACGATTTCATGGGGTTTTGTCGATCAGAACTCGACAGGCCGTGAGTTAAAGCTGCTCTACGTGACGAGAGCTATGTGTGAGTACCGGAATCACAAGATTTCGCCAAGGTCCAAGGTTTGGGCTTTCACGGAAATCGAGAAAAGGCGGTGTCCTGGGAAATAACGCAAATTGAGGTAGGGTTTTTATCCTACCATGTTTAATTTATATCTAAGGGCATGTGTGTGTGTCAGCTGAGAACGCCGTCTAGTTTTTTTTCCCGCAACCCATGATCAGAGCTACACCTAATAATACTTATCCTAATTGAGCATTTCCACTTCGATAAACTATACTTATAGGAAAATTATCTCCTAAAATAGGCTCATCCAAATTCACCCTTTAGACTTAGAAATGCATTCAAAGTCAACTATGTTCAGCAAATTTTTCTACCATTTGATACTGACTAAGTTTTGTTTACACCTTGGCCATCACTATCCGAGTTATTCTAATTTTTGTATAAATTAGACTTATAGGATAACATATTTCCTTGAAATAGGTCTATCCAAATTCCGACCCCTTTGGACTCATAAATGCATTCAAATGGGAGTTATATTCAGACAGTTTCTGATTCTATTTGAAAACTGGGTAGTCCCGATTTTTTAGGACATATCTTGAGTTTTGGTGATCCGATTTGGATGATTCCAGTTTGAGAAGAACCTTAAGAACCATATATTCAAACGAGTACAAAGAAACAATGTCAAATTATGGATTAAGACCTAAATCGGTGATCGCATTGTTTCCAATGTAAGCAGAGAACCGACTGGGCCATGCGAAATGAAAGGCCATAACGCCTTTGTCCGACTCCGCTTTCCAAGCGTTCCGAGTTTATAAAGCCTATCGAGTCAAGAATCCCACGTATAATCCTATGGAAGGTAATTGGTATCCACAACCTTGCTGAAAGTTGATGTTTGTACCAAGTGTGCAAGTGGGACACAGGGGTCATTTCCTGTTTTGTTTGCCTCCAACTTCAGACGACCATATCTTTCGCATTCGAACTCCGTTTGAGGTGTTCTTAGACTCTATGGAAAGCCCATTGAGTCAAGATTCTTTCCATATCATGTGGAAGGCAGTGGGTGTCCACAACCTTGCTGGAAATCTATATTTTACACCAAGTGTGCAAGTTATTTGGTTATGTCGATGTGAATAGCCGGGTTTTGACATGACCATTGCATGGCATGTTGTAGGCTATTGCATTGGGTATGAATTGCCATGAGTTATCCTAAGGAAGGCTATATGACATTACTTGTTTAGTCATGTATTGATGAATGCTAATATACATGATACTACGATATCTATAAAGATTGGCATGAAATGTATGAAACTTATATGCTTGCGATATATGTTGCATGGTACTTGACATGAAGTACGATTGATTAAAATGTTTCATATAGTGTGCATCGTACATATAGCATGAGAATTTGCAAAGGATATTATATTGCATATGCACAGGACATCAAATATATTGGGCGTAGGTTCATGGATATATTGGTCCATCAATGTTGATGAATGTGGGTAGTGAGCTCGTGATTGACAATGTCCAATAGATGTCCTACTATTTAAACATAAAAATAAATATAAATAAGGTGTGTTGGGCCGAGCAAGAAGGGGACCGTTAACCCCTTAGGTGAAAATCCTGGAACATGGGTAAGAGACCACAAAGGATTCGAAAAGCTCTATTGCTCTAAAGAAGACACGGTCATATTTAGACAACAGACGGTCAGGATAGAGTTGGGATTGATCAGATTTGTCGCCATCAAGGCTTGCATTGGGTAATGGATCCTGTGAGGGCTCGATACATGGGTCATTGGTAATACCAGTAACGGTTTTCACATTTGGCATATGCATATGTGAGACAAGTCGGTGAGTGACTCATAATATATTACTCAGTGACATATTGAGTGATGGAGCCGGCGAGGGCTCGGTACATGGGGCGTGGTGAGTTGAGTCTCATTCATGGCATGTAGACATTCAAGTAGACATGTGTATGTTGCACTTGTATGTGTGTTTGATTATGTAACCATTGCATGTACACTTAGGTGGGGAGTAACCCTTTTAGGAAATTATTATCACTACTCTGCTTTCATTACCTTCGTGACTACATTTCCGTGTGATGTATCAATGGATCGACGCTCCTAGAGACCGATTGAGAAGAAAGCCGGATTGCGGGCTTTGACATATATTTTGTAAATATATATGGATTGTATTTATCGTATAAGAGTGATGTAATTTAAACCTTGCGGACTATGGTTTTATACTATGTGCTTATATGTTCGAGTATGGATAAATGGGCCTTTGATGCCGACCATTTTTACCTGTGATGTGGACCCGATGTGGTCGTTGTATAATATTGGGTCATGTTACCATATGCACTGTAAGGTTGTATTTTGGGTGAGCCGTATAAAGGAGACTCGCCTCTCGACAAGAATCATGGGTCCCGGGGTGGACACGATGGTGTGGTGTCGGGTTACTCAACATCCACGAGTATTCCACGGGTTGACAGGTTATCAACAGGACCCCCGAGATAAGGGTGTCACATGATATAAAGAAATTGTTGCTAAAACTATAATTGGTAACTGTGACTTCATTTTTTTAAACAAAGTCATGGTTAATAATTATCGCTGGCTTTCTATGTTTTGCACTTAAATTTTTATTTTAATTTAAAATATAATATACATTAAATGACAAAGCATTGATAAAATTAAAAATAAATACTTTAATAATAAAAAATTTCATATTTTTAAGGATTTGACCTTGCAAAGATGGATGCAAAATCCTCTTTCCCAATTCCGAAGGTTAAGGCATAAGGAAGTGTATTGAATTAAACCTTTTAATGACTTTTATAGAATTGTAAAGTCTAAGTGATATTGAATTACAACTTTTACAGATTTTATAAAAGTTATTGTGTATTAGATAATGACTTTTTAAGACTTTAAAAAAGTCAATTAAAGTTTTGGTGTATTCAATTATAGTTTTTATAGACTTTTTAAAAATATACCGGTATTGAAAAAGTTATCGATTTTAATACAATACCACTATTCAACACAATCTATCACTTTTTTAAATATGATTTTTTTTAGGTTGCAGCTACCACAATTCAACGGTGGTAACCCATTTTGATTTTTAAAATCATATATGTGTATTGTAGTTAATAAAATAAAATATAATTTTTTATTTAAATTGTAGTTTTTGATTGTTTCTAAAATCATATATGAATGGTTAGTGGAATAAAAATATGATTTTTTTTATTGGAATATTGAAAAAAAAAAATTTTTATTTGAATAAAATCATATATACCAGATAGTTTTTTTTGTTTTTGAAAAGTGATAACAATGTATTAAAAAATCAAGTTATTAATTCTATAATAATATAGTTCTGGTCCATCATACCTAATTCAAGTGGTAGATCGTTTATAATTTCAAATAAGCAAAGAACATAAAAAGAGGGGTCTCATATTCGAGTGTCGATGAAAATAATTTATTACCTTGAAATTAAAATATATTTGAAAAGAAAAAAACAAATCAATGGAGTTCTCATTCCTCTAAAATTACAATCGAATAAAATATGATTTTAAAAATTAGAAGAAATGGATTGCATTAAAATATGATTTTAAAAATCAAAACAATATGAAAATTTGAACAATTTTTTAATATCTAGGCGGAACAAAGAGATAATGCTAATGAACAGTATATGAAGAATACTAAATATTATGTTTGTTTTTTTTAACTTAGGAAACATTATTTTAGTTGAATTAAAAAAGGAAACATTATTTTAGTTATTTAATTATTTTAGCAAACAAAATTATTTAATTATGATATTTTACTTTTATTTATTTATATTATAAATGTGAATTTATTATAGTTATTTGAAGTTAGTTAAAGTTAATCAATATCAATCAAAGTTTGTGTATGTCTATTGCAATCAACAAAAGTCAACGGCGACAAGTTTATTTTAATTAATGTCGAATAAAATTTTGAACTTAATATCAATAAGACAATAAAGACAGTCATTAAGCTGCTTGTTTTTTAATATTGAGAAAATGAGTAAGTGATGATAACGAAATTCGATTGTTTCAAGTTATCGCCTTGCCTCATTTTAATTAAACGGGTTTTGTTTAATTGTAATCGTTTTTAGCAAAGTCGGTTTATTTTCAAATACCTATGGGTATACATGAAAGGGGTAACATTTTTATCGGACGGTTCAGGTATTGTTACTCCTCGTTCGCCCGATTATATTTTAAAAATAATTTTTATTATTTTATTTACTATACTTTAATATAAATAATAATTATTATAATGTTTTTTTAATAAATAATTTATAAAATTCATAATATTTTTATCTTTTATGAAAGAAGTTAATTTTTAATATAATAAAATAAAACAAATATAAAAATTTAAAATTAAAATAAAAACAAAAATCAACATAAACTAAGTAATTTGGGAATTTTCATCTCGCCCCGTTTAATTTTTAATGAGACAAGTTTGAGAATTTAAAAATAAACGAAACAATGAACTGGCATTCTGGCCTCAAACCCTCCCATTGTCATCCCTAGCAGTGTGTATTGCTGTTCTTCCTTATTAGGTAAACGATAAAAATTTTCTGTTTTAGTAGAGTAAATTACTTTTCCGAATGTAAAAACTAAATATTTTCACTTTTTCATTTATAACTTTTTAAAAAAATTTAAGAATAAAATGCCAAATTTTAGAAAACAAATAACTTAATGAGATGGTGTTTAATGTAGATTTCGCACAAGTCAAAAAACAAATAACCCCTAAGTCTATAAAAGTCTTTTAAAATAAAAATCTATAAAAGTCATTCATATATTTTTCAAACTCTACAAAAATCTTTAAAAATCTATCAAGCTCTATAAAAATCACTCACTTAAAAAAGTCTATAAAATGTCTTAAAAACTTAATGTAATACACCCCTAAGTTAAAAGGGAATTTAGGTTTAAGTGCATTTCGGTTTCCAAATTATAATTCATAATTAGAGGATTACTATCATTTTTTTTAAATCAAATTACATTCATTAATATATTAACTTTAACATTTTGTTATTTCAACAAATAAAAAACTTTAACATTTTTTCATAATATATATAATAAGAAATAAATGTTTTTCAATAGCTTGTATACATAGTTTTCACAAATATTTAAAAAAAAAATTTTATATACCGACATAAAATTGGAAATTTCAGATAAAAATCAATACTTGATCGTAAAACCTTAGCCGCCTCTCTTCTCATTTTCTCTAGCCCCCTTTCCTCATGTAAGGAGGGGTTATTTTTTTGCTATTTTTTGTTTGAAATAACTTGTTTGCATTTTTTTTTCATTTTTTAATTTTATTGTTCAATAAAGCGGTTCTTCCACAAATATTTAAGTTTTATCTTGTTTTTTGTGTTATTGTGTTTGGTTTGTCATTGTTTTATTGCAGCGTTTAGTTTGTCATCGGCTTCTTACGATGTGATGTTTTTTGTCATATTGTTGCGTTGCTTTATTTGTATAGGGGTGATTCAAACAAGAAAAACAGATTTGATCAATCGAATATATCAAATTATATTCGTCAACATATTGAAGAACTGGAGTTGTAGATAATATCAAATTTGTAGGTTTTAAGCCTATTTATTATGCTATTAACTGTTGGAAAAATGGGTTTAAGCATAATAAATTAGCTATCTTTGAGCAAAAATTACAATGGGTCCCACAAACTCTTTTCAGTGGATCCACATGGGAATGTGTTCTCCTCTATGAGGAGGTCAGATTATATATTGAGCTTGCTCAAACCATTAAGAAGTGAATTAGAAATTGCCTTCAAACATCACCTCGTACCCGTGAATTAAAGGCTGAGCTATGAAAGCCATGTCCCACATCGGATGGGAACAAGACTTTAAAGGGTATATATACACCTACCTTGTAGTTGGGCTCAGTCTCATGTATGCACTGGGCCAGGCGGGAGGACCTAGCCCATGCTTGGTTCACCATGACGCGTCGCCCCGCACTCAGCCGGGTTCTGGGTCGGGATGCACAAGATATCCAAACACTTTTTTGCCGAGGTTACCACAGAGTCCAAAACGCCATCGCTTTGATAGCACCGCTGGACCGAATGGACGCCTTCTTCCGCACGTGATTGTGTCCATCAAATACGACTGAGCCAACTTCATGATTGTACCGAACAATCATGAGCGAGTCTATAAATAGGTCATTCGTTCATTCATTTTGAATTCACTCATTCATCCTCTTACATATCATCTTCGTTCTTTTTGAGAGTTCTGCACAAGTTTTGGTTCGACAACCAACAAAAAGAAGTGTTTTCTTTGTGTTGGGAAATCATTTCATCCTAGGAGACATATTGCCAAGGACTCAAAGCACCACTGTGAGGGCAATAATTTGTCTTAAGGAGATTGTGTCCAACACAAGACTTGATAATTCTCCGACACGCAAACAAAGCAACTTTGTTTTAAATTGTTTTTTCTCTTTTGTTCTGTTTGAATATAAAAGCTATTGACTCACTTTGTTCATAGCAAACAGGCTCTTTTGGTTTAATAATCGATATAGATTAGAAGACTCGGGGTTTAACAATCAATCCCCACATGAATGAAATTGATCAAATTAATGCAAATGACATGCAATACTAAGAGGGAGAGTCATTGGAAATTTTTCAGATAGAGGAAGGTAGCTTGTGGCCTTGAACCTTCCCTTGTAAATGCCATCGAGGCATTGATTGATTAGCAGAATATGATACCTAACTGTTCAATCATTTGTGTAACTCGCTTACTAAATAACATTCATAGAATCTTCCAAATACGCTGGTTCGCGATCAGGTTCATTTCGCTCGAACAATTTTGTTTCATGAGTGCCCTAGAGAATTTAGCCTTTATCATTCTCATAGAACTGCCCAGCTTCACTACATATGTGATTTCTTATGGAATGTATTTTGCTATACCCCCACTGTTCTAACAAGATATAAGAATCATTAAAAAGCGGCTTACCCTGCTCAACACTACGCATATCACTATTCGATTATAGAACGAGTAGGGAGATTTGTATTCTCCAAGGATCTCTCTCAAATGAGTCAGCACAAAATTCGAGCTATCTACTGAACCTAGATCTTGGGATCTCCAAATAACTAGGTTGGGCTGCATTCCACGACTTTAGTGTATAGGCTTTAAACCCATTCCCTTCTCGATGATTTACTTACTTGCTTTCTAAATAAACCTTTAGTTAACGGATACGAATGTTCTCTTTCGAATCTTTATGTATCTCATTTAATAAGTACTACCATTAAAGAGAAGTTATGACTGTTATGTCTTCATCGAATATGTTGAGACTTACTGCTATATATATATGACTCTCTATGCTCTTCCAATTGTCATTGGTTACCGAATGAAATGCGCATAGCAGTACAAGCATGGTCATATCGAATATCTTCTAAGAAATGACGGCTTCACTAGCTTCACCACCTTTTATCTAGTGCAATAAACTCATATTCCAATGAAGATCTAGCAATGCACGCTTGCTTAGAAGATTTCCAAGACACCGCTCCACCACCAAGTGTAAATAGATAGCCACTGTGACTTCAGTCTTTCGTGTCGGATATCCACCCAAGGCCACAAGATCCTTCAAGCATTAAGTAGATATTTTTTGAGTTGTGCAATCCATAGTTTTCGTGTATTTCAAATACCTCAAAACTCTAACTATTGCCTTCCAAATGGTCCGCACTGATTACTTGTATCTACTCAATTTGCCGATGTCAGTAAGCTATGTCCTGACGGGTACTACTATGACATGTATCAGTCGCTAATCATGCATATTCTTATTGTGAAAGGCTTTTGCCATTATTTTTGGATAGATGTACATTTACATCTACAGGTGTTCTCATTAGACTGCTATCATTTTGTTTAAATTTTTGAGAATTTTCTTAATGTAATGTGATTAAGATAATATCAGTCCATCTGATGTTTTAGAGATCTTTATCCCAAGTATAACATCGGCAACACCTAAGTCTTTCATGTCAAACTTATTGTTAAACATTTCCTTGGTAGTTTTAATGACTTCATTATTGCTACCCATGATGAGTATATCATCAACATAGAGACAAATAATAACAAACCCATGTTCGGTGTTCTTGATATATACACATTTGTCACACTCGTTGATTTTGAATCCATTTGTCATCATTACACTGTCAAATTTCTCATGCCACTGCATTGGTGCTTGCTTTAATCCATAAAGGGATTTAACAAGCCGACAAACTTTCTTTTTCGACCGAAATAAACCCTCGGGTTGTTCCATGTAGATTTCTTCATCCAAGTCACCATTTAAAGAAAGTTGTCTTTACATCCATTTAATGTATCTCAAGGATTGTGTATAGCTATAGTAGCTATTAACATTCGAATGGATGATATTCTTGTTACTGGTGAATAGGTATCAAAATAGTCAAAGCCTTCTTTTTGCTTGTAACCTTTGATAACCAGTTTGACCTTATATTTATCAATAGATCCATCTGTTTTTTTTTTTCTTGAATATCCATTTATATCCTAGAGGTTTTGAACCTGGTGGAAGATCCACTAGTTCCCACGTTTGATTTTGTAAGATGGATTCTACTTCATCGTTTATAGCCTCTTTCCAATATGGAGCTTTAGGGCTCGACATTGCTTCCTTAAAGCTTTGAGACTCATCTTCTAACAAATACGTAGAAAATCTGACCAAAAGATTTCACGGCTCTAGTTCTTTGCCGCGTCTAGGAACATCATCATCTTGTTGGTCTCTTACTACTACCTATTGCAAAAGATTCACATGAGCTCTTTACTTGAGTTCGACTGTGTGATTTGTAAGGAAATACATTTTCAAAGAAAGATGCATTCCTTGATTCGATAATAGTATTAGCATGCATATCGATAATTTTTTATTTATGAATCAAAAAACAATATGCGCTACTATTATGTGCATATCCAATGAAATCACAATCAACTGTTTTTGGTCATATTTTAACCTTTTTAGGTATAGGTACCGCCACTTTAGCCAGACATCCCCACACTTTTAAGTATTTGTAAGAAGGTCTTGGACCTTTCCACAACTCACAGGGGATTTATTGGTTTTCTTGAGGTATTCGTTGAGAATATAATTTCAGAAAGAATTGGCTTCCTAAAAATCTTTGAGGTGTAGTCCAAAACTTTAATAGTAATGCATCCACGTCTCTTTTAAAATTCCGTTTTATGTTCAGCAACCCCATTTTGGCCGAGGTGAATAGGTGCAGTAGTTTGGTGTATTATACTCATGTTGTAAACAAAATCACCAAAAGGTGCTTCATATTCACTCACTCTATCACTTCTTATTACCTTGGATTTTCTATCGTCGGTTCTCCACCTCATTCTTGAAATGTTGAAACATTTCCAATGCCTCATCTCTACTTCTCAATAGGTAAACATAATAAAGATTCTCAGGCAATCATCAATTAATGTAAGAAAAATATTTTTACCACTCTTGTTTGAATAAATTTCAAATCACAGATATTTGAATGTATTAATTCTAGAGGTTCATTACTTCTTTCAATTGATTGGAAAGAAGTTGTTGTAAGTTTAGATTCCACACAAATCTCACATTTATGATTTTGATCTATTTTAAATTTAGGCAAAGATTCCATATTAATTAATATGCAATGTATCATAATTAACATGTCCTAGTCTACCATGCCACACATTTGAAGATTCAAGCATATAAGTAGAAGAAGTGTTCTTATTATTGATTTTCTTAATAGGAGGTACAATACTATTACATTCATTTTGAAGTAGAGCCCATCAGCTATATACTCCCTTTTCCTATACATCCCATTTTTTTGGTAGGAGGATGAAGTTGTCTGAGACAAACACCAACTTAAAGCCCTTCTTACTCAACAATGATCCAGACACTAGATTCTTTCGAATTTCTGGCACATGCAACACATCATCGAGAGGTTCCCGCCATGTCATTTCAAACTACCTTCCTCGCCTTCAACCTAGAAGAGAGAGTCATTTCCAAAGAGAGTTGTTCTCCACTATCTATTCTCTGGTATGATGAGAACATCTTCTTGTCTGAGCAAACATGACGAGTAGCCCTTGTGTCCACCCACCATTCCTTGGTATTGCTGCTAATGAAGTTCAACTTGGAGACTATGGCTAAGAGGTTCATGTCTGAGACATCATCCACTTCAGTCACATTGGCTTGAGGGGGTTTCTTCTCGTATCTCCTGTCCTCACAAAGATCAAGGATAACCTTAGCACGGTGCCCTTGCTTGTCATGCACACATAGTACCGCCTTGGAACTTTTTCGTAGGACCTTGCTTAGGACCGCTGCCACTATGCCTTTCCTCTTCTTATTATGGGAGGTCCGGGCCTCGTCTGCACAACATTAGCCTCGGATTCCATGATGCCCTTGCCTACCTTCGCTCTCGATGCACTAGCTTGTTTCATTCTCACTCACTATCGCCTCAAGTCTCATTTCCTTCCGCTTATGTTTTAGGTAATTCTTGAATTCTTTCCATAGTGGTGACAATTTTTCAATAATTGCAGCCACTTTGAAGGATTCACTGAGAGACATCCCTTCTACATGTATGTCATGTAAAATCACTTGTAGATCTTGAACTTGGTTGATCACAGTCTTGGAATCAAACATCTTGTAGTCTAGGAATTTTCCCACTACAAACTTCTTGAGCCCTACATCTTCAGTCTTGTATTTTTTGTCCAAGGATTCCCACAGTTCTCTTATAGTATTGAAGGCGCAATACACATTATACAGTGTGTTGTCCAAGCCATTCAGGAGGTACTTGCGACACAAGAAATCAGCATGCTTCCATACTTCCACAGCAGCAACCACTTGCCTATTAGTTCCATTTTCCTTCAATGTGGAGTATTCATGAAACGGGTCAAATTTATAAAATGCAGAACAGCATCTTGTTGCCACCTTTGAATTCACATTCCATAAACTTTTTTACTTCTCTATGATTCATTAAATATTGGCGCCATAACAGTATCGAGGAGTTCCCATAGTAGAATCAGTAGCCATTCTACTAAACCAAATTCTATTTGCAGAAACAATATATTAAAAAAATTTAAAAATGACTTAGCCAAATTTTGAATAAAATCAGTATTAAATCAAAGTGGCACTGGTCATTCCCCATTCCTTGGCTCGGCGAGACCTCATAATACTGTGACTCTTTACCCGTGTGTTTTTTTTTTTTTTTTTATACCGTATACATATACAAAAGAATCCACGACCGGAGGTGGTGTCCATCAAAATCTATACACACATCGAGTCCCATTTATACATATACAAAAAAACTTTACTTTCAATTACATATCTCGTAGCGCAGAACTCCACTGGTGGATGAACCCTTACTAATGTGTCGCCCGAAATTGTGATGCTTAAAGTTTTAAATGTCTTCCCGCACCTTACACGCATTAAAACTCATGCTGGGAACTTTACGCTTTAGAAAGGGAAACATATATCTATAACTTAGCACGGATACATGCATATATCAATCATAATAAACATATAATGCGAATATATCATAATCTTCATGAATTCATATAACACATTTACATATATAATTATCCTTGTAACAAACTTATGCTTTTTCAGATATCTCGTATACGGTACTAAACTTATACTTACTAAGATCTTACACTTATGACAGACTTATTCTTATTCCAATCTCCCCTAGTACACATACTTATGCTTGTATCAAACGTATACTTATTCAGGTCTCCCCAAAGGACATATATATCGGACTTATACTGATTCTTGTCTCGGACTTATAATTATTCAGATCTCCCAAAGGACATATACTTGAACTTATATCAAACTTATATTTAATTAAAATTACCCGTAGGTACTACTAACTTATACTCATACGGGGATACCTGTAGGTAATACTGAGTTTATCCTTATCCGGAGCTTATACGGAGGTACCCGTAGGTACTACAGAAATTATACTTATTCTTGTATTTCGGATCTTATTCTTGTATTACAGATCATATACTTGTCTTACGGATCTTATACTTGTATTAGGGAGCTTATTTTTGTATTTCGGATCTTATACGTGTATTACGGAACTTATACTTGTCTCACGGAACTTATACTTATGTTACAGAGCTTATTCTTGTATTTCAAATCTTATACTTGTATTACGGAACTTATACTTGTCTTTCGGAACTTATACTTGTGTTATAGAGCTTATTCTTGTATTTCAGATCTTATACTTATATTATGGAGCATATACTTGTATTACAAATCTTATACTTGTATTACGGAGCTTATTCCTGTATTTCGGATACGGAAGTACCCGTAGGTACTACAGAACATTTTACTTGTACAAAAGTACCCGTAGGTACTACATAACAGATACAGAGGTACCCATAGGTACATTCAGATCTTTACCATATTCATTTCTTTACTCTTATTCTTTATTCAAAGTCTTATCATATAATTGTTCGATTGCCTAGACCAGTAATACGAAATGAGTAGGACACAAAGACAATAAGAACCCGGGCGCACAAGATAATACCGAGATGCCGTAGCACAAAGTGTAGTAGGAGTACCGGCACCGCTGCAGAGTGTCGTCAAAGACTAATAAGAGAGTACCTATACTACCGTGCTAAAGCACGGCCAGAGAGTGTCGCCGACTAATCAGAGAGTGCACCTATACTAATGTGCCAAAGACGGGTCGAGTGCCGTGATCAATCGTAGAGTACCGAAGTACTATACATGTCTACCCACGTAACAAAGGTGCCATGTCATTCAATAACTACTTAGATGCTTTTACAATTATATAGTGAGTTCAAGAACTTACTATCTTATAATAGGGCATTCTTAGCCACATTATGTGTTCATGGTATACAGCATTTATGTTCATGTTCAAAGTTTCAGCTTCATTTTCAGTTTCATATCATATTCATGTTTCATGAACTCATCTATACATATTTCATTTTCTATATTTTCTTTGCTTCATGCCTATTTCATAATATGATATTTGCTATACTTGTACAATATGATGCTTATGATTCACACATCATTCATGGTATTCTTGTCCCTTTATGAATCTATTTTACTTAGAAATTGAATCATTCCAATTGATCATTCAACTAAAGTTAAGTGCATTTTCATGCCAAATTAGCCAATTTACCAATTTTACACTGGGGGCTGTTTGAAATACCCATTTTCCAATGTCTTGACTCCGTATTTGACACTGGTTCTTTGTACTCATTTAAAGCTAAGGTTCTAAGGTTTTCCTCCAAGAATCACCCAAATCGGAGCACCGAAACTCAAGTTATGTCCTAAACAACCGGGACTACTTTATGGTCAAAAACTGAAGCAGAAATTGGCTTGAACATAGACCTACTTTGAGTGAATTTTTGGGCCACATAGGCTCAGAATTTAAAGGTGCCTATTTCTGTATGTTTGGTTCTCCTTGAAGTCTATTTTAACCAGCTACTTAAATCACTCAAATCGGATAAGAAATGACCAAGTTATAGCCAAAATACGAACACCGGGTCAAAAACACACCTAAGGTACCGTATTCTGTCTGGTACCGGTACCGCCTCGAATTTTGGCCTAAAATGTGTGTTTTTCTTCCATTTTTTCCATATGTTGATACCCAAATCAACTCACATCTATACACATCAAAAACCACACCAAATTCATCTTGAAATGGTGGTTTAGAACTCATATTCATCTTTAGAATCTCTATTTTACTTCAAATCATCTTTCAATACATATGTTTCTTCAAAAGCCTTTCATGAATACTCCCAAACAACTCTAATATGGGTCATAACCCATACACAAACCAAGCACAAAGATTTGTTAGAGTTTTTCTAAACCCTAACTCAACTTCTTTCCATTTAATCATGAATCCAACCTCAAAGGGAGGATTCCATACTCATCTTGTTCCATAGGGGGTTTTACCAACCCTAATTTCAAGAAATCTAAGGTTAGGATAAGATTCTAACAAAACCCTAGATTTGGGGACAAGCTATTAACCATACAAAATCTTAGAATTCCATAGAGTTCCATACAAGAAATCCAAATATCCATACCAAATCTTACTAGAATCCATACCTTTTATCTTCCTTTATTCTTCTCTTCTCTTCTTCTTCTCTTCCTCTTCCTCTTCTTCTTCTTCTCCCCTTCTATTCTCTTCTACGGTTTTTGGTCTCTCAAAAATGAGAGACCAATTGATCTTATCCCTATTATTAAGTTAAGGTCATGTTTGACCTTTGCATTTTTGCACATTTTTCCCCTTTTTTGCATTTAGGTCCTTTAACTCATTATTATTCTCAATCTAACTTATTCAATTTCTATTTTGACCCCTAGTCTTTCCCATTTATTACTACTAGTCCTCATGGTAAATTACATATTTACCCTTTTTGCTCTCATATAAATTCTGCTTTCGTTTGATTTAAAATCTATATTTAACTTTATTAAACTCAAATCTGTCCTCAAACTGTTAGGGCATATTTCTGGGTGTTACAAATATCGCTCACGTAAAACAATATCTTTAAAAATAAAATATGACTTAGCCAAATTCTGAGCAAAAATAAAAGATATTAAAACAAACAGATTATTTTTTTGCATAATTGAGCAATAAAACAATATTAAAATTGATATGTAAACTGATATATGTAAACTGACATCAGAACCGAGAGACTAATATGTAAACTGATATATGTAAACTGATATCAATATTTAAAATAAATAAATCCAGTGTAGTAGTTCTGTATTCCAGAACTGTAGTGATATCTATATTTACAATATGTAAATCCAGTGCAGTCATTCAGTATTCCATAATTGTACTGATATCTATATTTAAAATAAATAATTTGTCTAAGATTTTTAGACAATCTTCTAATCTATATCAATATTAAACCAAAAACCTGTTTGTGAACAAACTGATCGAAACAGGTTCAAACAGAACATAAGTAAAAAACAATTTAAATGCAAATTTGTAACCTGTTTGCAGTAATCAGAAATTATCAAGTCTTGTGTTGGACACAATCTCCTTAAGACAAATTATTGCCCTCGCATTGGTGCTTCGAGTCCTTTGCAATATGTCTCCCAGGATGAAATGATTTCCCAACATAAAGAAATCACTTCTTTTTGTTAGCTGTCGAACCAAAACTTGTGTAGAACTCTCAAAAGAACGGCATATATGTACGTGATGAATGCACGATTCAAATGAATGAACGTAATGGCCTATTTATATTCTTCGTCGACTGCTTTGCATACCATGAAGCTTCGACAAGAAGAAGGCGTTCATTCAATCAACATGCTATCAAAACGATGGCGTTTGGACTCCTTAATGGTAACCTCGCAAACGACAAACGCTTTTGATGTTTCAGTTTAAAATGGATATATATACATCCCAAACCCGGAAGGCTCGATGAGGCGCGGGCGACGTGCGTGTGGTGAATCCAAGGATGATAGGTCCCCTTCCACAAACTCGGGGTGTCCCTTTTTGGGGTCCAAAAACCCAATCATACAAGATAGGTGTGTATATATACCCTTTAAAAGTCTTGTTCCCATCCGACAAGCAAGTGATTGCCTTTTTTCATGTCTTTAAACATTTGGGGCTTACCATTTTCAAGGGGTGATGTTTGGAGGCAATTTCTAATTCACTCTTTAATGGTTTTAAGCAACTCAATATATAATCTTCATCTCCTCACCGAGGATAACACATTCCTATATGGACCCACTGAAAAGAGTTTGTGGGACCCATTGTAATTTTAGCTCAAATATAGCTAATTTATTGTACTCAAACCCATTTTTCCAACATTAACATGAATATTATTTCATCTTTTATGGTTTTTAGCAATTCGTATATTTGATCTATCGTTCTATTACAAGTTTGAATCAATAAATTTATTTTGAGAAAATTATGCTATGGTTTATCAATGATTCTATTAAAAGCCATTTATGGAATGTATTGATGACATTTATATAATTTTTTAAGATAATTACTTTTATAGAGTTTGATAGATTTTTAAAAACTTATATAGAATTTTGTAAATGTATGGATGACTTTCATAAACTTTTATTTTAAAATACTTTTATAGACTTTAACCGAATTTTGTAAATATTGATAGACTTTTACATATATTGATAAACGTTTATAAACTTTAAATAACTATAATAAATTCACATTTTTAATAAAATAAATAAAAGTAAAATATCATAATTAAATAATTTTGTCAAAAGTACAAACGCTATTTAAAATAGGTTTGAATAAATAAATTTTTATAACTTATTTTGTTTCAATTTTCATTTAGACATTTAAAATAAATATTTATTTATTGATTTTTATATTTTATTTAATCTCAAATTTTCTAATTCCATTCATCACTTCTAAGAGTTTTTTTTTTTAAATTTCCAAGAATTACACATTCATCTTTTTTTTTTCTTGTCTAAATAATCAAAATTCCTAATTTATCAAATTTCAAAAATTCCTAATTTCCTAATTTGATGTGATTTAACATTAACAATGTAAAAAAAAAAATCACATACTTATATGAAATAATTCAAACAAAAAAAAACAATATATATACATATATATATATATTAGGAACAATTAATAACTATAATTCGAATAAAAAAAATCATATTTTATTTCACCAATTGCAATAGATGTACAAGATTTTAAAATTATAGCAAATTTTAAAAATCAGATTAATCAAATTACTACAATATGAATAGATCTTAGGTTAAACCCTTACTTCAAAAAATTATATTATATACAAATAATTTTGTCTGATAATAAATCGATCTTAAAGTATATGAATAGATATTTGTTGATAATGAATCACGTTAAACGTAATAAAAAAATCTCGATACCTAATCAAGAATAAACGCACAAAAAAAAATCTCGATAATGAATCAAGAAAATAAATTTTGTCGGTGGATAAGATGGGATGATTAGAAAGCACGATAATTTTGGCTCTTCTTCTCAATCAAGTATTCCTTTTACGGACGCGAATGAAAAATCACTTACAACTACATATTTATATGCATTTGGGCATGAGTTTGTTATTATTATTTTGATTTTGATTTATATTTTAAATGATACAATAATGTGTATTTGAATAAAATTATGATTCTGAAAAAAATAATCAAATTTTTAGTTATTAAAGTATCATATTTATATCTTATTGTATTTTTAGTTTTTAAAATATCATATTTGTATGTAAAACGATTAAAAATAATTATTTGTATGTGATTTTAGGAATAATCATGTTTTTGAACTTTTTAGTTCTTGAAATATGAAGAACTAAAAAATTATCTAATTTTAGGAAGCGTATGAGTTTATTAGGATTTAACTCATAGGTTAAATTCTTACCTCTAAAAAACCGTTTTAAATCTTTTTGGAAAAGTGTAAGAGAATTTTAAATGATGGGTATTTATACTCATACTAAAAAGTCATTAAAAATTCAATGTCTATGAAAGTTAATGAATTTTTCAATACCAATATATAAAAGTTATAATTGAATACATCTTGACTTTTATAAACTTTTTTAAAGTCTTAAAAAGTCTTAATCGAACCATGACTTTTATAGATTTTTTAAATATCGCAATTCAATACATCATGATTTTTATAGACTTTGTAATTTCATGAAAGTCATTAAAAGTCCTAATCTAATTCATCATTAGGGCAAGTTAACTCATTTAAAATAATTATTATTAGGTTGTTATCAGTGTGGGACAAAGTTTTTGTTCAAAAAATGTCATTTTTAATTGCAGTCAGAAAACCAAAAAAATAAAAAATAAACATATATTTTTTAAATAACAGATTTTAAAAAATTCAAAAAAAGGAAAATAAAGAGTGTTTTATATATATATATATATATATAAACTGTGGACATAAAAATTTTAAATTACTATTATTTTAATTTTAATTTTTATATTTTGATTTATTTTGAATGTTTTTTTCTCAAAATATTAAAATTATAAATTCGTACAAAAATTCTAAAGTATAAAAAAATAATGAAGTTATAATATTTCATTAAAATATTTATATTTTAGACTTTTACAAATTTATATTTTTAATATTTTAAAATAAAACATTCAAAAGAAAATATAGAAATAAAAAATAATAATAATTTAAAATTTTATATATTTTTAATTTTATGTACAAACATATTTATATATATATATATATATATATATATGTTGAATACACTTTTAAGCTTCTTTTTTAATCTTTCAAAATATGTTTAAAAATTTATGTTTCTTTTCTTTGGTTTTTTGGGCTTTCTTTTTTTGTTAAAGGATCTGTCATTTTGAAACAAGAACTCTCTATAGAGTGGGTAAATAACCAATATTAATTATTTTAAATGAATTAACTTGCACTTGATTTTAAAATAGAGAATCGTATTGATTAATTATTATAGCATAATTTTCCTATTTATTTATCCTTTAAAATTTAAAATTTAAAATTTATAAAATACAAATTTCAAATAATTATTATCAAAAGTAAATGAAAGCACACTTTATTGTAAATAGAATAAATCGAGTTTTTTTAGTAAATTAAATTCACTAAGGGGTGTCTGTTTTTTATCGAACGTCAATATAACTTTTATTTAACTAAATGTTGAATAAGGCTAATAATACAAATAATATGGAAGTTGTTTATTTTTTCAATATTGTATTTATATTAAGTATTAAGTTGTTTGTTTTTTATATGCTTAAAATTAATATCTTAATTATACAAGAAAACAAATTGTTTAACTTTTTCTATAAAATGAAAATATTTATATAATATATGTATAACATCTAACACATTAATAAAATAAAAATAAAAGATAAAACTATTATGATAAAAGTTCATTATTACCATTTGAAAAATAATATTATATTTATCTATTTTATACAATTAAAATATATATAAAATATCAATTAAAATATATGATAGTTGATTTTTGTTATTTTAAAATATTTGTGAACATTTTAAAATCTATATTTTTTATTTAAAATACGATTCTTTTCTAAATAAATGTTGTCCGAGAATAAAATTTTAAAAATTTATAACAAGTCGCTCCAAAAAAAAAAAATTTGTACGCCCTCGCCTTGCTAAAAAAATCACTAAGCTTTTTTAATAATAATGAGTTTTTTTTTTTTGAAAACAAAATTGAATAAATATAGTGGCCTATTAAATTACTTGTTATAATTTATTTGAATTTATTTGTATATAAGTAAATAAATCAAAATTAAAAAAATGATATGCAAAATTATTAATTAAAAATATATATGATAGTTTGATTGTTATTTTAAAATATTTTAGGAATATTTTAAAATCTATATTTTTTATTTTAAAATATGACTTTTTCTAAATAGAAAATGTCTGAGAATAAAATTTTAAAAATTTATAAATAAGTCGTTCCAAAAAAAAAACACTTGTACGTCAGCTTAAGCTAAAAAATCACTGCTTTTTTATCAATAATGAGTTTTTTTGAAAACAAATTGAATAAATATAGTGGGCCTATTAAATTCATTTGTTATAATTTATTTGAACTTTATTTGTATATAAGTAAATAAATCAAAATTATTAAATTACAATTATTTTTAATGTAAATAAATATTTGTATATTAAAAATCCTTTAAAATTATTATAATGTTCTAAAATACAATCCTCCCTTTTTGATATTTCTTGACTTTGCATATTATGTTATCTTTATATTTATCGGTGGGATATCTTAAATTTATTTCTCAATTTTAGTAATATTTAGTGATGTGCTTGTATCGTTATCTTGTTGTATATTTATTTAAATAATTTTATTATTATTATTTTAAAGTATATAAATTTATTATTTGTGTGTTGAATTAATTTATTTTCAAAATTATTAAAATAAAAGTTGTACTTTTTATTTTCTTTTTCTAAAACTAAAAATAAAATAAAAGTTAAGAGGTGGTTTCTAGATTAATTTTCATAGTAAATGAAAAATTAAGAAAAATTATGTCGCAATTTGGTTTTGAGATGAGAGAATATACTTGTAAAAAAGATTAAAAATGTCTTGAAAATATAAAGAAATAAAAGAAGAAATAAAAAAAAAAAAACGAAAAATGAAAGAAAGAAGGCCATTACCTAAAGAATCCCAATGAATCACCTAAGCCTTCTGTAAACTCCAATGTTCCGTTTTCTCTCCAATCCAACTCTCCTTCAGACCTTATTTTTCCGACCGCTCTCCTCCGCCACCGCCGCCGCCACCGCCACCGCCACCGCCACCGTAGATTACCTGACAAATACCCTAGGCTTGGCCCACCCATCAGCCATCGCCATTGCGGAGCAAATCAAAATCAAAACCACCACCAGGCCCGATTCAGTCGTCGAACTTTTCAAAAGCTTCGGTTTCACCCCAACTCACATCGCCGCCATCGTTTCCAAGCTCCCTTCTCTCCTCTTGGCCAACCCTGTTAAAAACCTTGCACCCAAGCTTCAATTCTTCTCCGATAATGGCGTCTCTGACCCTGCCCTCGTCCACATCATCTCCACCGACCCTGTTATACTCCGTCGAAGCTTGCAGAACCAAATCATCCCCTCCATTTCCTTCCTCAAAGAGTTATTACCCGCCGATCACAATATTGCTTCCCTTCTCACTGCCAAGCGCGGCACTAGGCTCGTCCACACGTTTTCCCGACAAATGATGCCAAACGTCGAGACTCTGCGGAGCCATGGAGTGCCGGAGTCGAGCATTTTGCGGCTTTGGGCGTTGCGACCGCAGACACTGTCGTTCAATGCTGATGAGTTTAAGGGCGTTCTTAAGAGGGTTAAAGAAATGGGATTTGATGAAAAGGGTTTGAATTTAATTCATGGGGTCTACGCATTATGTGCTATGGAGGAGGGGAAATGGGAGTCGAAAGTGAGTGTATTCAGGAATTTTGGTTGGGGGGAGGAGGAGGTTATAGCGTTATTTGTGAAGCAGCCCACGATTATGCACCTCTCAGAAGAAAGGATCAAGAAACCCTTGGATTTTTTCATGAATGAGTTGGGTTGGATGCGGGAGGATATTTCCAAGTACCCAATGGTGCTGATCCTGAGTTTTGAGAAGAGAGTGGTCCCAAGGTGTCGTGTACTTCAGCTTCTGATTGAAAAGGGTCTTATGAGGAGGAAAAGTATGGGAAGGGCATTGACAATCCCTGAAGATCGGTTCACGAAAGTGTTCTTGTCCGGTTATGAAAAGGAGATCCCGGAGCTGTTGGAGGTTTACCATAGCAATAAAGTGGGATTGCCACAGTCAGCAGTTTCAGTTTGAGGAGGCTTTGTAGTTACAATTTGAGTAAGGTTTGTATTTCTGAACAGTTTTGTTGTTTTTTCTTGAGTACCACTTGATTTATATGGGTATTTGGATAAAAATAATGATCTGTTGTTCAATATTCATACTATTAGATCTATTGTTTCCTGGTCGGGTGATGTTCTGTTTAAATTTTGGTAAGAAAATATTCCCTGAAAGTATTCCTTCGCTAACTAACTCAATTCCGGAGAAGCAATTTGCAGGAGTACCTCCATAGATATTACCCTGTTTTATTTTTTTTTTCTTGAATTTATGTTTTGTAAATTTCACAATTAGAATGCTTTTGTTTATTTTCGTTGATTGTACTTTGTTGATTAGATGAAAAACTTTCAAGTTTCAGAAACTAGAATTCTTCTTCCTAATAGTTTGAGATTCTTTCTTACTAGAACCATAACGCTAGAGCTCAGGACTGATCTTTTTCTTATCTGTTTAGGAGAAGCAGGAGTCTGGCATGTTACTTATAGATTAAGAGTTTCACCTAATGAAGAAAATCCTGCAATTAAGGATGCTTCACTAACAACCTATGATTTAACCCTTTTTTATATTGTCTTTGAGCCAACTAGTGCAACTATTGCTGATCTTGGCTCTAGTTTCCTGAATGGCTTTATATTAATTTTAAGCAGCCATTGAAATTTGCGGTATTCAGCCTCCTTTCTTTTTATTTTTATTTATTTTCATTTTCTTTGTTTTATAGACTTCTATCATTTACCTAGTTTTTTAAGTAATCATGTGACTTTTGTAGTTGGGTGAAAGGCTGGGGTTTTAAAGGCTGATCTCTTAGGTGGCTGTAGTTAGTTAGTGGTGTTTTCTGTGCACTTGATATCAAAAAGCTTATGATCATGTTAGTGGGATTTCCTTCTTGTTGGCCTGGAAAGGTTGAGCTTTGGCCCAAAATTGGATAGATGGATATGCATTTCCTCGACTAGATCCTCAATTCTTGTTAATTGAATACCTGGTGCATTTCCCCCAAGATTTGGGGTTTGAGATAAAAATCCTCTTTCCACTTGTTTACAATACTGGTCATGCAAGCTCTTAGTTGCCTTTTCAAATAGGTGGATCCTCTTTCCACTTGTTTGTGGATTATGATCTCATCTTTTGTGATACTAGCCAAGAACAAATGACATCCCTAAGCTAGACTCTCATACGGTTTGAGAGAGTTTCTTGGTTGAGAATTAATTTAGAAAAAAAGGAGCTAAATCGAATAGAAGGTGTATCAAATAAGGAAGAGTTAGTTCGATATGGGTTTGGGGGTGCTTCCCACCACTTATTTGGGCATTACTCTAGGTGCCTCTTTTAAATCAACCAGAGTGTAGGATAGTGTGAGGGAAATTTTGAACAAGACATACATTGTGGAAAAGACAATCTCTCAAAAGTAGGAAGACTTAATCTTAGTTAAAAGCACTTTCATTTCTTTGTTTTTCCTATAAAAGTGAGCTTGTGGCTTGAGGAGATTTAGACCACATCTTGTGAGTTGCTATATTGCGTGCATGGAGAAGAAATGGGTAGGTGATGGTATTAGGAGCTTGGACATGGTCAACAAGGCTTTGATCAATAAATGGACTAGGAGTTTGCAATGGAAATGGTAGCTATTCGGAAAAGAGTTATGGTAAGGAAGTCGGGGAGAATCTGAGGGATGAAATTCATGAAGGGAAGGGAAGGGTGAGCATGAAGTGGGCTTGTAGAATGCAATTAGAACAGGGTAATATGTTACAAAGCTGATGTTGTTTCATAGTGGCGAATGGATGGAGGGTAAAATTCAGGAAATTTATGTGGTACACTAAGTTAACTCTGAGTGATATTTACATCTTTTATTTCTATTGCCACTGCAAAGGACTCTTAGGTAGCAGATGTGTGGTATTAGGAGCAAACAGATGTACCTAATTGTGCATAAATGATGGTCCCACAATGCTAGTTGACTTCATCGGGTGGCTAAGTTCACGTTGAATTAAGCGTGTTGTTTAGCTTTAATTGACAGTTGGGTGGTCTGAGGTACACAGAGGGGAATGCCCGCACCCAGACAGCTCCTTTGCTGGCTGTTTTTGTGGTGCCCCTTGGGCTGTTTGTTTTTCTCTCGATTGCTATGGGTTTTATCTTTGGGGGTCCAGTTTGTCTTCCTTGTAAATCCTTGAGTCGCAACTTTGGTGGCTCTTCCTATAAATATATTTCAAATTCTTACTTATCAAACAAAAAAAAAAGAAAAAACTTGAAGCAAACAGATGTTACAGCCCTTGTTGTATTAGACAGTGACATATCACTAGGAGTCTGAAAGAATGGATGAATTCCTCTTAAGATTGCAAACAAAAGTAAGCAAAGATTATGGGGGTAGGGTGGTCCATCTAGAATCTAGGACTGGTGTGTTTTTTAGTAAAATCCATATACTGCTATTTGATGCTGAGGAGATACGATTTCTTCTTGAAACTTGAATTTTAGAACCCTTGCGTATCAATGAAAGGGACTTTTTTTGTATGGAAGCAACTTGGGGTAGGGTCTTCCCATAGTTTGATTGAAAAAGCAGGGATCAGACCTTGATGAGTGGATGCTTCTTATGTAAAAAATTTGGAAGAATCAATTTACTATCAATTTCTTCATTGTACCCAGACAATCACCTTGTGGTGGCTGGTGTTCTTGTATTTGGGAGTAGAAAGAACTGGTGATGCCAACTAAAATTGAAACTTAGTTAGAAGAGAACCTTTGTAGGGAAGAAAGAGAGCATGAAGGTTTGGTAACTTATGTATTTTTTGGATTGTTTGGAAGGAGAGAAATATGAGATCCTTTGAGGACATGCAACAAAAGGATCAATAGCTTCTTTGGAGCTGTTGGAGGTTTACCAAAGCAATAAACTGGGATTGCCACTGTCAGCGGTTTCGATTTGGGGAGGCTTTGCAGTTAAAATTTGAGTAAGATTTGTATTTCTAAACAGTTTTGTTGTTTATTCTTGAGTATCGCTAGTTTTATATGGGTGTTTGGGTAAGAATTTGAATCTTTGTTTTGTTCAATGATTTATATGAGTATCAGTAGGTTCGATCTTTGCTTGAAGTTGTTGTTGGGAAGCCTCATGGACCCTTCCCTATCGCGTTAATTGATATTGTTCGCTTTCGGCTTAAGTCCTCGTAGTTTTGTTTTTGAGCTTTATCTAAGAGGCCTACATCTGGAAATTGGATGTACCAGTCTTATATGCTCATAAGCTTTCCGATTTCTAACTGTTATGGGATATTATGGGACTTTAGACGCACAAATTTTGGCCCGGCAGCAATGTGCCATGCCAATAATTTGCTAATTTTCCCTTCAAAATCAGCACATTTTGACATCCTGAAAGGCCTTCCAGCCTTCCTAAACATGGAGGGAAAGAGTTCAAAACTCGCTTTATTAATTTCGAAACCACATTCTCACGTGTAATTTCTAACTAATCCCTTTGTAGTTTGTACGCATATAAATCCAACCAGGAATACCATGTCACACATTCCATACCAAGACCGAGTTTGTCTAGCCTTTTCAATCAAATTTCTAATACAAACATCCCCAAAAGCCTAACTATATGTAGCCGAGAGGAAGTAGACTTGTGTCGTTGGATGAAATTTACCTTTTTTAAGCGGTTGGTTTCAAAACGTTTGCGAGTTATGGACTTAAGAACTTTTAATTCCATTTATGGAGTTTATCTTTTAGTGCTTTGAAACAATCGAAGGTCATTCAAGTCTTCTGTTTGGCTGAGGTCTTTTTAAAAAGTTTGACTTTCTTTGGTCAAAATTTTGCTTTAATAAGATTCCTTAATGATAGAGATACGAGCATGCTTGATTAGGTCGGGTGTGAGCGATGTCTTTGTTGTTGTCAGTTAAGAAGGCCGAAATTTGTATCTAGGGAAGTGAGCGACATCGATGTCTCAAGGCACTCTCGGAGAAGACGCGTTTATGCTTTAAGGAGATTGTGGTTGCACAAGACTCTATCTAATCTCTATTTCCTTTCATCGGTTGTATTTTTTTTTTTTCTCCTTGTCCTTTTGTCTTAGTACTATAGATATTTTATTTCAAACACTTCTGGCTGATCAGTATTTTGTTTTTTATTTCCTTTTTACAATACTGAAATAAGTCTGCACCTTAAATGAAAGCAAATCTCCCAACAATTTAATTTTTATGACATTATAGAAAGAACATTATAGTGAATATTAAATTAGAACTTGTAAGTCTGCCCCCCTCCAAAATATGATTTTTCCAGAATACAACTAAAAAGGTTACTATGACATACTAAGAGAGTAACATGAAAGACGATCACTTAAAAGGACAGACAGCCTTATAGCAAGCAGTAAATTAAGACTAAAATAAAATATAACAACCAAAAAGTGACAAGATTAAAAAGAATTTGCAATCTGAGCCAGGCTAATTAATAGAGGTTCCCTTTAGGCCTTTGCATGTCCTTGCATGATGCTTCTTTCTTCAATTCCACAAGTTGGTAGAATTTGTTTGATTAGTTCAGATCTAAGTTCCCAACTTTCCAAGATCATTAAGGTTCCTAATCTACCGTTCCACCTAGTGGCGGAGAATGTGTCCTGGATTCATAACCTTTGGTTGTATTTTTTTTTTTTTTTTTGGATTTTTAGTGGGGATAATAATGGTCAGATTTTGTAAAAAATTATTGTAAAATCAAATTTCTAAAATTTTAATGAGGGCAACTGCTCTCACGGGTCCCATACTCCCTCCGCCCTTGGTTCCACCCTTTCTTTCGAGTTTTAGACCGAAATACTTAATTTGAAAAAAAAAATTATAAAATTAGTTTGAAAATCAAATTAATGCGAAATAATATAATCTCTTGGTTAATAGACGATGGCGATTTGAATTGATAAATTCTGAATGTCGTTATCGATTGGAATTAAAGTGTCGAATGTACATTTGACAATTGGACTTGTAATAATTCTGAAATAGGGAGAAGAAATGGGGAGGAAGAAGACGAGGGCAAATAAAAGACTTAAATGCTGTTGTTGGATCAAATTCAAATCCGCAGTTTATGATTGCGGCATTTGAAATTTTGAAGGAAAAAACGTTGTCGAAGCAGCGGCGTTTAAAACCTTATTTAGTTTAGGCGTTAAGTTTGGTAAAGCCCAAGTCGTCATTTTTTCCTGAACACTATTTCGGTCTAAAACTCCTTTCTTTCTTTGCCATCCTAGAGCAATGACAAAACTATGTATTTCCAATATTCTCTAACATTAATCTAGCTTCTAAAAGAAGAGAAAATTTACATTCAAAAAGAGAAAAAAAAAAAATCTTCCCTTAACTAAGTTTGCAAGTGACAATCACTAACCGTTGTATCACGCTTTCACCCACTCCAAAAATAAACATAAGAGAAAGAATTTAGCATTTGATAAATCCTTTTGTTGCATGTCCTCAAATGATCTCATATTTCTTTCCTTCCAAACAATCCAAAAAATGCATAAGTTATCAAACCTTTATGATCTCTTTCTTCCCTACAAAGGTTCTTTCTTAACTTAAAAGGCTCCTCAATTGAACTCGACATCACCGGTTCTACCTAGGATGAGTGAAGCTAACCTTTAAGAGAACGTATACGACTTAGAGATAAACCATACAAAACTAGTAAAATTATTCATTCTTTGTTGGTAGAATTATACAAAATTGGTATTTAAGCATACAATTTATTATATTTTTTCTCATATGAGTCTGAGGTTGTAACACCTTAGGTATGAATTAGAAAAATTTGTTGTTCTTCTCTAACAAATAGCCTTTTTTGCAGAGTTATATCGTGAAAATGTAAGACTGAGAGTTGAAGAAGAATGTTAAAGTTGAAGACCTAATTTCTTCATGTTAGATTGTTAATTTATGAATTGTTAATTTATATTTGTTAAGATTTTAATATGTTGATGATTTTTTTGAAGAAAAATGTTTTTTTAAGACTTGTTTGGAGAATTTATGATTCTTTAGAGCATATTATTGTTTTGATGATGATTTTATAATTATTTTAAAATTTATATAAAGATTTAGAATTATCAAAAACAAAATATTATGAATAATATTATTTTTAAAAGTTATTTTAAGCACGAAGAATAATTGTGAGCATATTCTAATTTCTCAAATAAATAATGGTTTGATAAATATTTTTCAATAACTTTTTATTTTGATGAGTTTATATTTTAAAATAAACTCTAATGCTTCGGAAGTAGTTTCTAAAATCATTTTTTAACAACATTTTTTATGTTTTCATAGAGAAAAATCGTGTTTGAGTGAGTAGTAACTTATGTTTTCAAAAGCTATTTTTTAAATAAAAAACATATTTGGTAACAAATTTTTTAAAAATAATGAAAACTAATTTATATAACAGCTTGCAAATACTAAATAATAATACTTTAAAAAGTAAAATCATATTGAAATTGTGAAACGTTTTAAACCTATTTTTAATTTTTATTATATTTTAAAAATATTTTTTATACATGGTTTTTTATTTTTAATCATTCTAAATATGTGTATAATTATTTTTAAAAACAAGTGAATATATAATAATTAAAAATATTTTCAGAAAACTTTTATTTATGTTCTTAAAATTTGAGAAACTCTAGTAATTAAAAGTTTTGAAAATCTAAAGATTCTATAAATTGAGAGATTATATAAATGGGGAAGTTCTAGAAATTGGAAACTTAAGGAAATTTGAATATTTTAGAAACTAGAAATTCTAGAAGTTTAGAAATTTTAGAACTTGGGAAATTCTAGAAATTATAAAATTTTGGAAATTTAGACATTTTGAAAATTGATAAATTTTTTAAATTATGAAAATTTGAAGTGGAACTTTAGTATTTAGATAAGGAAATAACGAGGAGTGTGTAATTGCTTAAAAAAAACATTATAGAAGTGATTGATGAATTAGGAGGTTTGAGATGAAATAAATTATAAAAATAAATAAAAATTTGTTTTTAAGTTTCTTATATTTATGAACAATTTAGAAATAAGAGGTTACAAAAAAAAATTTAATTTCAATTCGATAAGAGTGTTGTTTCAATGAATTTTCAATGGAAAATGAGGACTTTGTATAGAAGCAGAAGCAACAAAGAGATATTGCTAATGAACATAGAGCTTCTATAACTATTGATTTGTTGAGAATATATATATATATATATATATATATATATATATATATATATATATATATATATATATATATATATATATATATATATTTTTTTCATTTGGGAAATATTATTTTAAATAACTTTGGTATTTTGTTGAACAAAATTATTTAATTAAAATAATTTAGTTTTATTTATTTTTATTAGAAATATGATTTTAGTATAGTTATTTTAAAGTTAGTAAAAGTTTATCTAAAAGTCTGTCAAACTCTATAAATATTTTAAAATAAAAATATATGAAAGTCATCCATAAAAAGTCGTAGCCAAATTTATAAACTTCATATAAAAATCTTTTAAAATAAAGGTTTTTGAAATCATCTATAAATTTACAAACTTTATAAAAGTTTTTAATAATCTATCAGATTCTATAAAAGTCATCTCTATGAATGTCTTTCCGATACACCCCCCTTGGTAAATGTGCTGAATGCAAAGATACTACTTTGAAAGCCTAAAAAATGGAGGAAAGTGTTTGGGAACAAGAAAAAAGAGAGGGAAAAATTAGCTTTGTCCCAAAATAATATATATATATATTTTAAATTTCTTAAATTAAGACATGATTCAAACCTAAGCTAGTCGGTTAATCAAAGCTAAATACTTTCCGCAAGAGGATTTTTTGTCAGCTCAATTAGGTTCAAACCCGAGCTATATATAGAAGAGTATATGGTCATCACAAGGCATCCTTTCACAAGGGTGTAGGTGGCGTATAGGAGATTGATATTTGGCAAAATGTTTTGTTGAAAACAAACTCACTACTCCTATTATAAAGGAGTTAGAGAACTTACAAGTCTGCGAGTTTTTTATCCCCGGATCACATGAATGAGATATTGAATTACTTGAAGAGCTTTTACCTAGGGATGTGATAGTCATTGCTAACACACCACGCCCCAGCGTAATGGGTAGGGGCCGATTAATTTGGCATTTTTGCAAAGATGGCATGTATTGATAAAGCGAGGTACCCGAATGGAACATTAACCCTACCCATTAATAAGAACCGATTAATGTGGATTAGGCTGATTGCAATATTTGGGTTGAGTTTTGCCACCACGTATCCAAGTTATTTATTTGGCGAGCTTATGGGATGTCTCCAGTGTTGGAAATGTTGAGGGTAAGTATGCCTTAATTTTATGTGTCCGGTATGTAATCAAGAGCTGGAAAACGGTTTGCCATGCGTTAATCTCATGCAGTAAAGTTAGCACATATTTTGTTAACAGCAACCTAGATGTCAATGCTTTTTTTGGAGCATCTTTCTTTATGATTCTTCCTCACAGGAGTTCCCCATCTAAGCAAGGAGAAGGCTAGTACTTTTAGGATGATATTATGGACAATTTGGAAGCAAAGAAATGCCAAACTGTGGTATGGCAATAGTCTCCCACCCTTGGTTGCCATCCAACAGGATCTCATTTTTGTTCAAGATTGGTGCCGGGTTAGGGAGAGTCACCTTACTAGAAATCATACTCGGTTGCTAGCTCATTCCCGATGGGTTAGACGACCATGAACATCTCAAATACAACATTAGGAAGCGATTTTATTAATCATTTCGAGGTGGGTTCTGGTACCTCAAACATGATGATCGTGGATTGTTAATGAGCTTCTTCTAGAACTATCGGGTTGTTTTCTCCGCAATGGTCGATGCTTGGCCCTCAGTGAAGGTATTAAAATGGATCGTCTGATTCTATTTAAGTCATGTGGTGTTCGAGACAGACTGCAAAGTAGTAGTGAATGCCTTTCACTCCCATAAATTATTCAATATGAGTTTTGGTGTTTGGTAAAGGATTCTAAGGCTCTTTTTTCTTTAAATGTCAACTTATCCATTCGTTTTATCAAAAGACAAGTCAATAGAGTAGCTGACATTGTTGCTAGAGCGGCCTATTAGCTCGAGTATTTAAATGCAATAATTTGAGTATTTATTTTTTAAATATGTAAAATAGATACTAATAAATAGAGAGAGGTCGTGTTGAAAAAACTGGAGTGTTATTTTGAAGTATGTTTCTACTGAATCCCCCGGCTGTGAATCTTCTTCCTCAACTCAACTTCATTCCTGGATAGTTACTTTTTCACCAATGTTCCGTTTTCTCCTCAATCCCAATTCCATTCTTCTTCGCATTTACTCTTTCAGAGAACTCTCCTCCGCCTCCGCCGTAGATTACCTCACAAATACACTAGGCTTTGCCCGGAAGACAGCCATCGCTGTCGCCGGTGAACTCAACATCAAAACCACCACCAGGCCCGATTCGGTGGTCCAGCTTTTCAAAAACTACGGTTTCACCCCAAATCACATCGCCACCATCGTCTCTAAGCACCCTTCCATCCTCTTAGCCGACCCGATCATACTCGGGCCCAAGCTTCAATTCTTCTCCGATAATGGCGTCTCTGGATCTTCCCTCGTCGATATGGTCTCCACCGACCCTGTTATACTTCGACGAAGCTTGCAGAACAAAATTATCCCCTCCATTTCCTTCCTCAAAGAGTTTTTACCCGCGGATCACAATATTGATTCCCTCCTCACTGCCAAGCGCGGCACTTGGCTCGTCCACAAGTTTTCCCGACAAATGATGCCAAACGTCGAGACTCTGCGGAGCCACGGCGTGCCGGAGTCGAGCATTTTGCGGATTTTGACGTTGCGACCGCAGGCGTGCTGTCGTTCAATGCGTGAGTTTAGGGCGTCCTTACTAGGGCTAAGGAGTAGGTTTGATGAAAGAATTTTGACTTTCATTCATGGGGTCTATTCATTATATTTGCTATGAAGAGGAAATGGGAGTCAAAGTGAGTGTATTCAAGGAGTTTTGGTTGGGGAGGAGGAGGTTATACTTGATTATTGTGAAGCAGCCCACGATTATGCACCACTCAGAAGCAAGGATCAAGAAACCCTTGGATTTTTTCATGAATGGGTTGGGTTGGAAACGGGAGGATATTTCCAAGTACCCAACGGTGCTGTTCCTTAGCTTTGAGAATGAAATTGGTTCCCCAGGTGTCATTATACTTCAGCTTCTGATTGAAAAGGATCTTCTGAGTAGAAACGTATGGGAAGGGCATTGATAATCTCTGAAGAATCCAGTTCATTAAAGTGTTCGTGTCCAGTTATGAAAAGAAGATCCCGGAGCTGTTGGAGGTTTACCAAAGCAATAACGTGGGATTGCCACAGTCAGCAGTTTCGGTTTGAGGAGGCTTTGCTGTTACAATTTGAGTAAGATTTGTATTTCTAAACAGTTTTGTTGTTTATTCTTGAGTACCACTAGATTTATATGGGTATTTGGATAAGAATTTGAATCTTTGTTTTGTTCAATGATTTATTGTTTCAATATTCATACGATTAGATCTATTGTTTCTCGGTTGGCAAATGAGTACTATTTGAACTTCGGAAAGAAAATGTTTCCTGAGAGTATTCCCTTTCTAACTAAAAGCAATTTGCAGGAGTACCTCCAAAGATATCACTCTATTTTAATTTTTCTTGAATTTATGTTTAGTAAATTTCACTATCAGAGTGCTTTTAATTTCGTTGGTTGTAATTGTTGGTTAGATGAAAAAGTTTCAAGTTTCAGAAACTATAAATTTTCTTCCTAATGGTTTGAGATTCTTTCTTGCTAGGGACATAGTGCAAGAGCTTGGGGACTGAACCTTTTCTAATCTGTTTAGGAGAAGCAGAAATCTGACATGCTACTTATATAGATTAAGAGTTTCACCTGATGTAGAAGATCCTGCAAGTACGGATGCTTCACTAACAACCTATGATTTAACCCCTTTTGTATCTTGTCTTTGAGCCAACTAGTGCAACTATTGCTGATCTTGGCACTAGTTTCCAGAATGGCTTTATATTAATTATAAGCATCTGTAAAGATATTCAAATTTGCATTATTGCCCTCCTTTGATGCTTGGGAACATTTAGCAAATCTGATTGCTTAGGGGGAAAACTAGCATGTTTGTTTTGTACCACCATCTAGGATGGAGTTTCTGCTTTAATATAATCTTGCTTTGTGTTTTTTCTTTCTTTTTATTTATTTTCATCTTCTTTGTTTTGTATACTTTTATCATTTTCCTAGTCTTTTAAAGTAATCATGTGACTTTTGTAGTTGGGTGAAGGGCTGGAGTTTTACAGGCTGATATCTTAGGTGGCTGAAGCTAGTTAGTGGTGTTTTCTGTGCACTTGATATCAAAAAGCTTATGATCATGTTAGTGGGATTTCCTTCTTGTTGGCATGGAAAGGCTGAGCTTTCGCCTGAAACTGGATAGATGGATAACATGATGCATTTCCTCAACCGGATCCTCAGTTCTTGTTAGTTGAATAGCTGCTGAGTTGCTTCCCTGAATTTTGGGGGGGTTTGAGTTGGGAAGATCCTCTCCACTTGTTTGTCTTGGTCATGCAGGCTCTTAGTTGCCTTTTGAAAAAGGCGGATCCTCTTCCACTTACTTGTTTGTGGAGTATGCTCTCATCTTTTGTGATACTAGCCAAGAACAAATGACATTTCTAAGCTAGGCTCTGATATGGTTTGAGCGAGTGTCTTATTTAAGGTGATTTAGAAAAGGAGTTAAAATCCAATAGAAGATTTATCAAATGTGGAAGATTTAATTTGATGTGGGGTTGGGGGTGCTTCCCACCACATATTTAGGGATTATTCTAGGTGCCTTTTTTAAACCATCCACAATGTAGGACAGTGTTAGGGAAATTTTGAACAAGACTTGCAGGAAGAGACAATCTTTCAAAAGTAGGGAGACTAATCTTAGTTGAAAGCACTTTCTTAAGGTTGACAATTTATTTAATTTATTTTTTTTTTCCTGATAAAAGTGACCTTGTGGCTTGAGGAGATTTAGATCACATCTTCTGAGTTGGTCAATTGTCTGCATGGAGAAGAAAAGGGTAGGTCTTGGTAGGAGCTTCAACATGGTTAAAGGCCTTGCTCAATATTATGGACTTGAGGTTGCAGTGGAAAGGGTCATAGTAAGGAAGTCTTAAGAATACAGGAGGATGAAATTCATGTCAGGGAAAGTGATAGGCATGAAGTGGACTTGTAGAAGGCAATTAGAACAGGATATTATGGCTGATGTTGTTTTATGGTGACAGAGTGGATGGAGGGTAAAATTCAGGAAGGATTAGTTTTGTATCTTGTTGCTATTGTCCTGCAAAAGGACTCTTTGGTAACAAATGTGTAGTATTAGACAAACAGATATTGAGCCCTTGTTTTGTTAGACAGTTTACATATCACTAGGAGTCTGAAAGAGTGATTGAATTCCTATTAAGATTACAAACAAAAGTTGTAAGCAAAAATGATGGGGATAGGATGATTGATCCAGCTAAGATTTAGGAGTGGTATGTTTTTTGGTAAAACCCCTACACTGCTATTCGATGCTGAGGATATATGATTTCTTCTTTAAACATAAATTTGGAACCCTTGTGTATCAATGAAAGGGACATTTTGGAAAGGGATAGACTGTTTTGGAAGGGGGACAGGAATGGCATGTTCACCATTAAAGAAAACTATTAGTTGATTGAAGGGGGCAACCTCCATTGTTCAAAATTCGAAAGGTAGAGAAAAGAACGCTTCTGGGTTGAACAAGACTGAAAATCAGTTGCCTTGTATAGTTCAGTTTCAAGCATTTGCTATACACCTTTCTGTATGCACAGATTCTACATGATTGAGCAAACTAATTGGGGAGGAGGCTTTGGGCCTTTTTCATTTGATTAAGATTAAGCATTGGTGACTTTGTAGTTGTTTGCTTTTAAGAATCACAGTTCAAGCCAAGTGCCTCATGATTTATATCAAATAATTAATTCCCTTTTATTATCATTCTTTCTTTTTCTTTTCTTTTTTGCCTTTTCAAAATATTACAAAATAGGTAAACTCTCTCAAAGTAATTCTTTAAAAATGTTTTTTTTTTAATTTGCATGGTTTGTTGTGTTATAATGATTATGTTTAGCAACTTATATATGGAAAATGGTTTGGTCAACTTAATTTACATGAAGACATTCACTTGTTTATATATAGATTGGCAGTTTTTCGCAAACCCGATTAACCCTCTCCGCCCCTATTGTGACAGGTATGAGAACTTTAAAATCGGGTACGTGATTTTTGTGCAAAACCCGAATCAGGTTCGAGGCGGGCACATATTTGCTCCAACCCGTTTCGCCCTGATAACATATTTACAAAAATATCCTTGAGGTACATAGGTACTCAAACCCCCTTCTTTTTTTTTTTTGGCATTTTTATATATTTGTTCTAGTGATAGCGCTTACCATTACATGATGGCTGGTCTAAAATATGAAGGCAACTGGAAACCATAGTTTTATGAGCATAATCATTGTGGAAACTTAATGTAGTTAAATATCAAGTTTGAGGTTTCATTTTTCCATTAAAGAAACATGATGTTATTGATAGGTTGTTTTCTGTGAATCCATTGTTTGGTTTTTTGATGTTGATGATTGCAATTTTGTGGTGATTTAAGATTATCATGTTTGGTTGCTGAGAAAACATATGAAGGGAAGAAATTTTTTAAATTAATTAAAGAACGATTGGGACGGAGATGGAATTTTGGGGCTAAATTTTTAATGGGTATGGGAAATGCATTCCCGCCCCGACTCGGGTTTGGGATGGGAATGGGAAAATACTTGTTACAAAGTGGCACGGGGTGTCCCGTCCCAAACCTATCCCATTATCATTCCTATTTATATACAAGATAAAAGTTCTAAAAAAATAATTATATTTTAATTATGCATCAAAACCCTTTACAGAAAACAATTGGTAGCATCTAGAACTTATTCTAAAATTAATTTGGTTTTTGAATAGATTCTCCAAAAAAACGTTTTTATATTAGAAGTTTGTAAAATGTGTATTCTTTTACAGAAAAAGAAAAGGATTTTAACTAAAACTTCATTAGCAATTCCTTTTCCAATCTATGCCTTTTATGATGAATTATCTGTTAGAGAGAAGAAAGCCAACTTCTATACCTCTGTTGTTCGTCCTCAATCTTCATATCATTTTATCCCTTTGAGTTTTTTGAAAACAATTTCTTCAAAAAAATATTCACTTTTTTCCCTTTCTAAACTGCCATTGTTAAATATAAAAATATTAATTTTTCTAACACTATTCACTTCGAATATTGCATTATAATAATTTGTTCTTACGAGCCTGAAACTTCTTCTCCCATCCCATCCCCTTTACCTCTTTAGGCATACCTCAAGGGTATATTAAATTAATATCCAATATTTTTTTGAAATAAAATAAATATCCAATAATTCAAACATTAAAAAAAATAAAGTTTTAGTTTAAAGTATATTAATAAACAACCACTTCACTTAATTAATAATATTTTTATTTGAACTTTTTTTTAATTGAAACATTTTCTTGAAAATGTTTTTATGAAAAACAACTTATTATTATTATTATTATTATTATTGATGATGCCTTTTTATTTGGGTGTTTGGAGCGTGTGAAGCCGTTGGAGGCCGGATCGAGGCTGCGGGTAGAATTTGTGATAGGATACTGATTGTGGATTTGAAGTAGGATCGTGGGTGGTTGACAGTTTGAATGTATCGTTCCTCTTGCCGAAACAAGAATGAAAGGGTGGCGAGAAGCCGCCAGTGGTCGCTCAGTGCCTAGTAGTTCTTTCGGGGAAAGAGGCGCTTAGGCTGGCAGTGTTAAATATGTTTTTGCGTACGCTTTCGCTTGGAGTAAATTGTGTATTTATAGTAGATGTTCAACCAGGTTGGATGGTGATTAGGATTTGTTCTGAGTGGATGGGGTATTTAACATTATTATCGATATATCGGATTTGGTAATGGATATAGAAAGACGGAGTTTACTTGGGATAATCTTCCTTTCTTATTGGGGATCGGGTTGATGCGTCTAATATTGTCTTTCTTTCCTTGCGGTGAGATTTGGATGGACTTGCTTGGAATAATATATTATTAGGGACTATTCTATTTTACATTACTATGGGGCTTCCCAGTAGGTGGTCTTTGGGTCAATCGGGTTGGAGCCCTTATTAAAATTTGGCACAAAGGCTTGAATGTTGAGCGCGAGAAAGGCTATAAATGCTCCAATGGGCATGTCTCTCCCTTAGGATTCAGCGGACGGGCCTCAATGTTTCGTTAGGCTAGCCTCTTTCTTGGGCCTGGCAGGTGGGTCTGTGAGCCTTATTTTTCGAACCCTATCAGTTGCCCCCGGCCCGCGGTAATACGGTGTACGTGGGCGAGGCATGCGTGTCTCGCTTCGGGTCTGACTTAGCGTGTCTGCTCGTCATTTGGATTAGTTAGGGCTTAATTAGCCGTCATTTGTCTTGTGATAATGATGACTGCGGTTTAATTTCGTTTACTCTTTGTCCTTTCAGTTCCTTTTGTTTCTTTGCGGACATCCTCATCTGAGTCTGCTACGGGACCTTTTAACCTTTAGTGAGTTAGGAACATGCTCTCTTAGTCATAATACGAACCTTTTTGTGCGAAGTCTTTCTATTGTCTTTCTTGGGATAATCTTTTAACATCGTATTTAAGGTCCACTTTGCATCTTTGTTTTCTTGATTTCTTTACGGGCGATAAGGCGAGTTGTTTGTGTTGGCTGAATTTTGTTTTCATTATCCGCTTTCATCATGGGTCCGGGTTGTTCTTCTTCTCTTAGCATTGCTCGATGGTGATTCTTCGGCTGTGCTTTGAGTTACAAACGAGCAGTGGTGTCTCAGGCCGTTTGGTCGGTGTTCGAATATAAGGGGTGCCTCTTCCCGCTTGGACAAGAGCGAGGGAAAGTTAACTGATTAGATACCACAGGGGTCGAGATATCCCCGAGATCTGGATTCGGCGTAAACTAGCGTGGGACATATGGTCGGTCCTTCATATGGGGCCGTTTTGCCCGAGCGTTATCGACTCGCTGGCGTTCGGGTGTAGTCCACGATGTTTTGACCCTACATGTGGTCTCACGTACTAGGATGGTGTGTTTCTTGAGTGGCCTTCGATAACGGTCATCAACTCCCTCTGCGCCCCTTACGCCAAAGGGTTTGCGACATTTGATGTGTGTCAGCTCAGCTCGTGATGGTTGGGGTAATTTTTGGATTTGAATCCTCTTTTGGTTTTCTTTAAGGATAGGGGCTCGGTGTCCCCCGACATAGCCTTTGCTTCTTTTACCTTTTTGCTTGAAGGAGACATCAGGGCTTTCTTTCTTTTAGGCGTTCAGGCGCTCTATGGTGATTTAGATCTCCCTCACTCCCATAGGCTATGGAAGGGGCCATTTCTTTGTTAAGCGGCCCGCGATTGGAGTATGATCATACCAGCCAGACGACGCTCTACAGGCGTTACGGTGGCTTGGACTACCAGAGAATCTTCGTGAGTGTTCGTTGTTTTGGTTATAACTTGTGTGTAGTCCTTTGAGCATCTCGACTCATCTTTGTCACATGCTTCTCAGTGCTCGAATTGATCTCGGCGTTGAAGGCCACTTGCAGTAGCGTTAGGCGTTAAATTTGAGTTTCCTTCGTCCCTTCTGTGAAGTTGGTCCAGTGGGGATGTTCTGACCCATCGAGTTGAGAAGTCGCTCGTCTTTCTTTACTGCAGGGCCTTCACCTCCTTCCACTATAAAAGTTCCTCAGTTGGGCCCTCTGTTTGCGCTAAACCAGCTGGAGGCTGTTGTGATTGGAGATGAATCTGGAAACCGGTAGGAAGCGAAAAACCTCGCACTCTGTTAAAGAATGGCGGCTTTGGTCAAAGTTCAAAAGTTGGGGGCATCTTCATCTTCCCGAATCTCTGTATCCATAAACTAGGACGGATTATGGCTCCTATAGTTTTGAGCTCGCGATCCCATTCAGGGTCTGCTGCAGAGGCAGAGGATCCCTCGGGCGGAGGCGTTGAGCAGCCGTTGGCGATCACACCCATTACCGTCTGGAACCCGCCAACGAAGAAGGTTAAGTCGCCTTCTCGGAGGGAGGAAGAGGCGGAGGAAGATGGAACCCGAGTTGGCGGAGACGAGGATTCTTTCTTCAAATCTGAGAGGCACAAAGCGGCGGCGCCGGTCTTGTCTGTTCTTAAGGATTAGTCTTACGGGGTCGGTTCTTATTTGCCGTTGATGAAGCTTTGGCCCTATCTCTCCAGGAGGTCGCCTCCGTAAGTTCCCGTACCTTGTCATATTTGACTCCATTTTGAGATGAGTTTCGAGCTTGCGTTGGATGTTGATTCTATGCTGGATGTGCAGGTGGCTACTCGTTTGAAGGGTTTGGCTAGAAAGGCGAAATAAACGAAGGTCATCTTCGCGGCACTGAACTATAAGGCCCGAAAATTGGCTTCCCTCACATCTGACGGTGGCTGCGGTCGGGTCACCAGCAGACCAGGAAGCGAGTGAAGCTCCGAAGTCGATACGAAACATACCACTTACGGCTCGTGCGGTAGGTAAAGGAAGAGCGGGCCGGAATAAGCGAGGCGGCGAGCCGGAGGTTTAAGGATGATTTGAGGCTGCGCGGAGGTGGCTTGATGGGGTAGGGGCGAGGCTGCGGTCGCCCGGTATGAACTTGGATGGTTAGGGGCGGGCTCCTCACGTCAGGCGGTAGTCCCAGGAAAGTGCGTCGCGTCAAGGCGATCTTAGTGATAAGGCAGCGTTGTTGGGCCGAGGCTCGTCGCGAGAAGTAACAATGGTCATTTCAGTGGAGCACGAATGAGGAGTATCGCGGGTTGCGTGGGATCTTCATCGACAAATAACTTTAGTGACTCGGCGAGAGACGAAGTTATTGGAAGGCGAGTGAGGCTTCTGTCGATGGGTTTTTACGGGTGGCTCGCTTTTCAAAGAAGGGCATTCTTTATTCGGCCTGAGCTTTAACTTTGACCTTCCGAGTGGCGAGGAGGATGGGGTCCTTCTCTGGCGATTATCTGGAGAGCGGGCACCCCCGTGAGGCCAGCTCCTTCTTCGCGTCACGCTTCTCCTTCGATGCAGTCTTCACTGCTAGATGTCGGCTTTTATACTTTTTTTTTTTTTTTTTTTTTTGTTGGGCCTGGGCCCCAAAACATATGTAGCCTTGTCCTTGATGAATACTCATTTTTGCACCTCATTTATGTTGCCTCTACTTGTGCTCTTTTTGACGTTCTTCTTAATTTCAATTGACTTCTTGTCTGCATGGTTTGAATTGGGCGCCTGAGTTGAGATGTTGAGGCTGGCTAAGTGCTGTTGGTGATTGCTGAGTCGAAGCCAGCTCTGAGGTGCATGGCTGTGTAGAATCGTGAAACTCGTCGTGCGATTTCTTGTGCTCAGTCGGCTTTATTTTGGATTGAAATGACTCTAGAAATTTGTATGGCACAGTAATAGAGGAATCATTAGAATTTCGTCAATCTTGGCTGGTTTGTACTCAGATTAATTTGATTTGCAGGGTTAAAAATGACTCCTGAGAGTACGCATGGCATGTGTAGAATCGTTGAGCTCGTCAATATGAACTGTTGAGCTCCGTCGGCTGATTTGCTTGAGTTAAAATGACTCCTGGTGCATGGCTGAAGTATGAATCGTTGAGCTGATCATTATGGCCCATTGGGCTTCGTCGGGTGGTTGTCCCGAGTTAGAGTGACTCTGGTGCATGGCACGTGTAGAATCGTTGAGCTTGTCAATGTGAAATTTGTGCTCAGGATGTTTGATTTGCACAGTTAAATGGCTCTAGGTACGTATGGCTTATTAATAGAATCGTTGAAATTTCGTCACGAGTGTTCTTGAACCGCCAGCGGCGTGGTACAGTGGCGTGTGGCTGGTGATCGACTCATCCAGTGGCGTGACCTTTGTGTAAGAGTGGGCCAGACTCGTCAAGGTATTCTCTTTGGGCTCCGGTATGATGGTAGAGTGATACGCTGGTGATCGACTCCTCGGTGGCGTGACACAGTAGGAAATGAAGCTGAACTCGTCGAATTAATTTCTTTGGGCTCGGTAGTGGTAGAGTGGCGATCGTAGCTGGCGGTTGACTCCTCGGTAGGCGTGACTTTGTGCGGAGTAGACGAACTCGTCGAGAGTGAAATTTTGTTGGGCTCAGGGCCTTTGTGGCCCAGTGGCGATGTAGCTGGTATTTGACTCCTCGAGGTGCATGACTGTGCGGAGTGGTCATTGGCTTCGTCAAAGTGGTTGTTGGGCTCAGGGCGTTGTGGCCAGAGTGTAAGGACTACACCCACGGCCCGCTCCAGACGAGAGGTGGATTTACTCACGGAGCTATCCTGGCTGCAGGGGTTTCTTTCGCCTCTAGTGGGCTCGAACACGGGACCATGAGCTTAGATACCCATTCGGTGGTTCCTTTACCATTGTTTGCCTTTTTTGTGGGGCCCACCCCACAGCCGCGCAGACGGGTGGTCCGCTCATGTTCATCCCACAGCTCACGGGGTTCTTTCGCTCAGTGGGCTCAGACACGGGACCATGAGGCTTAAGATACCGTTGGGCTTACGATTTTCTTGGAAGGTCGACGTCTTTAATCTTGATTTATAAGAATTTGGAGCGTTCGGGTGACTTTAAGTGCTTTGGCCTTCTTATAAATGGCGACCGTTGGTGGCAGGGTTTATACTTTGAATAATGCGCCTTGCAGTGCATCACTTTGAAATCTGGGCAAGATGAAGCGTCGAAGTAGTTGCCTTCGGCTGGGGATGCACACGAAGATTCTAGTTCGGTTTGTTGGACTTACGCTTGTGGGAGTTGTGTTTTTCCTAGTCTCCTTTATGGGGGTCATGTTATTCCACAGCTCGGGTGCTAGGGAATGCATCTAGGGAGGGCGATGCATTTCTTGCGTCGCTTCTTCATTTACATTCTTCTTTCTCTTCCTTTCTCGCTCTCATTCTCCTTCTTTTCATCTTTTCTTCCCACGTCTCATTCTCCACTTTTGTTTTTCGCACAAACTCCTTCCATCCCTTTCTTCTTCTCCTCTTTTCTACACCTTTACGGTCTTTTCCATTTCTTTTCCTTTTTTTCTTCACGAAGTTTTTTTGAGGCGCTGTGCGAGTGCTTCGAGATGTGTCAATGACACCAGCGATTGTAATTGAATGTAATGATTGGAATAAAAGAGACTTTTCCTTTTATGTCTATGAGTTGTCTCGTTATTGCGTGTAATCTTTACGAGAGCATTGTATGTATGAGTTGTTTGTGACGTCTTAACAAAATAATCGGTAAATGGTTGAATCGCTAGCCCGAAAATTGACAAATCTCCATTTAATTACAAACGAGGTTTCTTGTCGCGTTTAGATGTTACGCATTCCCGAGCATCTTTATGGAATTTTCCCTTCCTACATTTGGAGTTAAATGTTGCACAGTCGGCGACTGAGAGATATGATATAGGGGCCTTCCAGTTAGGGCCCACATTTCCCATGTCTTCGGATTCTTCCTTGTTGGCGAGTAGCTTTTAGGACCAAATCACCCAGGCATGTAACCCACGGTCGACTTTTTTGGTTGTAATCTCATGTCTTCCGCTTTGGTAGTCTTACGTGCGACTTTAGAACTCAGCTCACGTTTTAAATCTAAAGAGGTCCAAATTTGGGACGGAGAGCCTGTCATTATGCTCCAGCTGTTTGCTAATTCGATCCTTTGGGGACTTTAATCAGGCCTTGGCGAAATTTGTCTTGATCTTGAAGGCTGGGGCGAGAATGGGGTTTCTCGGGTTCTTGACTTACGTGTGATCTGTAAGCCCGTAGCACCTCGGGGAGGTACTCACCCACTTTCCACTTAAGATCTTCAATTTAGTCTTCAAGCGGCCTTAAGGGTTACGATGGTGACCGACTGTCGCAGTTAAATGTGGATGTCTTTGGAGAGCCAATGTAATTCTTAATTCGAGAGCTCGGCAGAAATCACAATTAGGCGTTGTCAATTATTTTAAGATTATCAGAGCACGAGCTCTTGGGATGCAGACACCGCATGCTGATAGCTAGCCACCTGAGTGCGTATCTTATGTTACGGCGTGATTGTGGCTAAAGCTGACCTCGGCCACTTGGTGAAGTAATCTTTGCGGCGGCCCGATGAACTTACATTGGCCTCCCGAGGGCGAGGTCCCGGTATGTCGAGCCCACGTTGTTGGAGGCGGGGCTCGTGATTGACGTCAAGGCTCGATGGGAGCGTGAGATCTTGGCGTATTCTGGCGAGATCTTGCATTTCTTAACGCTAGGTAGATTGCGTCTTTGGTATTGTAGGCCGGTAGTATCCTTGTCTCGAAGACTCACATCGGTGCTTTCGAGCTCAGATATGATTTCGCATATACCCTCGTGTACCTCTCTTAGCATGTATTGATGTTTTCAGTGATGCACTTAAGGATAGGGTGAAGAACCACCGCTTGTATAGGCTTCCCATATGATTAGTGAACACAGCGGACATCGTCCTTATTTTAGGCACCTTGCTGGTGCCGTCGGGGTGGGCGTCGTCGTATATAATCCTGAATGGGATCCCGTCCGACTCGGCTCGGACTCGAGCTGAGCAATCTCCTCAGCGAGGATCGATGAGGGGCTCGCCGGTGTCGACCGGTGTCGATCTGCGAGATCCCTCTGTGGGGCTGTTGCTAACTGCGGCGTCGACTCGGGAGTTCTGCTGCGGGACATATCGACTGAACTGCATGATTTTTAATAAATCTCGTACCTTTGGAGATATAGGATCATCCTTTAGCACAGCCTCGTAGGTGTCTTCTATTTGTCTTACCACCCAGTTTGGGAGTCATTGCGGACCTCGGCCCAGTCGACACCCAATGAATGAGCAAGGTTGAGGCATGCTATGACGGCCTCATACTCGGCCTAGGCCTCAACCTCGCCCTTGTTGTTGGAGGCTTGGAATTCGAATCTGAGCGCGTATTCAATATCTATTCATACGGAGAGGTCGAGGTGGAGCTGCTCAGCTCCCTGCGCAATTGAGGCTCCGTACGAGTTTCCGGATGGGGAGATGTTCGTGCTTGGCGTTACGGCGGGTTCCCAGAGGTGGTCCGAGAGCGAGAGTCGGCTAAGACACGCCACCCCATTGCGGTTTTGGCTTGTATCGATGTCAGATTGGCTCGGCTCTATGGCCCACTTCATCGACCTTAGAAGACTTACAGTTTATGTAACACGCAGCCGTGAGATTAGTTGGAACTTCTATGGTGTGAGCACGGAAGTAGGCGGAGTTTAGAACGCGGTTACCAAGGCAGTGGATTTTTCCATCTTTAAGGTACCTCTCACTCCGCACCTCTCAAAGCTGGTATGATAGTAAAAATTTGGGATGTTGTACTCGCTCTTTGTCGTAGCGAGAATGACTGGTTGAGAAAGTCACGATCTGACGGTATAGGGTGAAATTCCCTTGATGGAGCTTACTAGAATGGGAGGGCTGAATATGTTTTCAAAGGCGAGAATGCTTCCTCGCACCTCGTATCCCATTGAAGGCCTTCCCGGGACATGGGAAGAAGGTGGCATTATCGCTACTGAATCTGAATCGGCAGGCCGACAATCCTTCTGTCGGGCGAACTTCGTATGTGATGGCGAAGGCATGTCAGTCTGACCTTTATCTTGTGCGGATTTGCTTCAATTCCTCGGTGGTTGACTATGAAACCCGGGAATTTCGGTACGATGCCAGCACACTTAGTGGATTCGGTTCATGTTGTAGTTTCTCGAGATCTGGGCAGCCGGACATATGGTCTATGTGGAGCCAGGTGAGAGTGGATTTTACCGGCATGTCATCTATGTACACTTCCATAGTTGTGTGCTAATTGGTTGAACATCCGAGATTCTGACCTCGATATGTAGCTCACTGTGGTTTAGGCGAGCGGCATCTGCAGGCCATGATAGGTTCCACTGTATTTGTGACAAGCGGCGTCTTTTCTTGATCACTGGGTCCATACTTGATATGGTTGTAGCGGGAGAGGCATCCATAAAACTAAGGAGTTCATATTGTGAGTGGCATCTCACGGTAAGAATTCGATTCGCGACGAGGAGAAGCGTCCTTGGGCACGCTTGCTGTTGATGTCGATGGTCGTGCAGTCGCCGTTTCTTAGTTTGCCTTTTGGCCAGCGACATTGGCTAGCCATTCGGGGTATTCTACTTCACACATTCGCTCTTACTGTAGGAGTTTGTTGACTTCTTCGTTGATGACTTTTTGTCTTTCTGGCACGAAGCTCCTCCTTTTATGTTTGATTGGCTTAAAGGACGGGTGGCGTTCGACCTATGGGGTGATGCAGTAGGATCGATTCCTCCCATGCATGCCTTCCCATCGCAGTCTTTGTTTTGTCTTAAAATGGATAAAATTTGGTTTTGAAGGTCAGCTAGTTTAGGCGGAAGTATAGGCGAGATGTTGGTCGTCATCAAACGTCACGGTTCCAATTCTTGAGGGCTCAAGTCGGATGAATTACCTGCGTCACGCCATGTCGAGCTCGTCCACGTATATGTTGTCATTAGTTTTTGTTTCATGGATCTTTGAAGTAGCATTCACCCCAGCCACTCATTTGGTCTGCCGAACCATTCCTACCGGATTCTGGTAGGAATTTGATCATCGTGTGATATCTTGGAAGGGATGGCTTTTATTGCATTGAGAGAAGGTGCAACACGTGACGTGTTGCATGAGGCGGGGGCGTGACGAGGAGTCTTTCCGTAGTGGTCGCAGCATGGGGATCTCGATGTAGTACCAGATTGTATTGAGCCTAGAGGTAATACTCTTTCCCGGAGAACCCCGTAGAGGTGTGTTAACCGGGTTAGTTTCCTTAGATGCCCATTTTATCAAAGGCGGCGAAGATGACATCATTTGAACTCAGTTTGTCGATTAGCACCCAGATGGTGTTTGTTGGCCCGCAGTACCGAACTACCGGTGGAGTCGTCATGAGGGTGTTGGCGTCCCTCTAGATACGAGTCGAGGCGTGATGGATGTGTCGGCGCGGTAGTTTAGACATTAGCAGATTTAGCTATCTGTCGATCTAATCTTTCTGCGTAGATGGGCCTTTTCCGGTGGTGAGTTCCTCCTCCTGCGAGTCCTCTGAGATTACTGGATTTCACTGCCAAGGGATTGTTAGTCTTTGAGTCGTCGTTCTTAGGAGTGGTGGTTCTTGGGTCGGAACAGTTCTGAGAGCTTGATTATGGATCACGATTTTGGAGGATATAAAGCGTCCAGTGTCCGTGGCGGTATCAAATGCTCTATTTCTCTCTTGAAATTTGTATACGTCGTCAGTAGTCCGCATGGAACTCGATACTTGGAGTTGTCCCTTATTGTGGTCTAACCGTTTGGGTTAGCCACCTCAGGAATTGCTCGTTTCGTACTTCGGCGCGAACACGTGATGCGAAATTTGTTGAGGGTGAACGTTGGGGGCGAGAATGCGTCGTCGTCTTTCGGATGCGATGGACTGAAACTTGATCTCTAAAAAGGTTTCCGCGCCTTTTTGGAGATCGTTCTCCCATTTTTCTTTGGAAGTCCTTCTGGTCGCTTTGTATAGCAGGAGGCTTCGTCCTCGTCGTTTATCTGCCCCACTCTTTTCTTTGTGAATGGAAGAGCTCTCTTTCTTGGATATGAGGGCCTCTTCACCGTTAATATATTTATCTGCTTTTGCGAGCACCTCTGCCATGCTTGTTTGGGGATTTTTGGAGATGGAAAACATTAAGTCTTTCGGCGGTCTGAAAAGCACCATGAGCATGATGATCGCGAATTTCTCTTAATTATATCGGCTTTAGAGGCTGGCGTTGAATGGCCCCGGGCCTTAAGGCGCCATGCTTTTCTTACCGCGGCGCAACGATAGTCGGCCGGATGATAACTTGGCTTTACATGCGTCTTGGCCGTGAAGTGAGGCAGAATCTGATGGATAGCTCACTGAATATAGAGGAGATTGATGGCTGATTAGGTTTATTGAACCATGCGAGTGGGCCTTTTCGGGAGTGATCGCGAAATACGCATCGCCTTAGGATCTTGATACCCGTGCGGCTCCATTTGATTTTTGTAAGTGTTGAGATGATCGGCGGGATCTCTAGCCCTTGCCGTCAGGCCTTCCACACAATGGCATTACGAACTTGGTTGGAAGGGGAAGTGGAGTACCTTGGATGTATGGGGTGACTCGGTTTGTTGTTGTACGAGGTGTCCATAGTGTCGAGGAACCGCGTCCGCTCCTGCCACCTCCATTCACGTCCCGAGCTCTTCTTTGGAGGTTCTTGAACCTCTGTTAAAGCTGATTCACTGGCTCCGGCGGGATGGCGTGGTCTCAGTTCTGACGTGCTCTCCGAGGTTTGCCGTTTTGCCTTCCTCCGAGCTGGGTGTGGTCGCCCCGGGCTCGGCCGGATTCTGCCGATTTCGACCACAGAATCTGGGTATTGTCTTTGTCCTTCATGGGGGAATGTCATGACCTTCCTGAGTTTGTCGTGCCTCCCGAGGTCGTCGGATCTGTCTTGTGAGTTGTTCTAACTCTTCTGTCAGACGTTGATTGGTGAGGCATAGTGCTTCCACCTCATCCGCGTTAGCCTGCATTGTTTCTAACACGTCGGGAGGTCGGATGTCTGCGTTGCCCGGTGGATCTTGCATCCTTGGAGGATTAGTGTTGCTCTTGCCTTGTGTTAGTGTTGTCTGTATTGATGGCAGAAATCAGTTATATTTATAAAGGCTGTCGTTCATGAGCGGCGCCCAGTGATGGTCACGTTTTCCAGCCAGGCTGAGGTGGGCGTGTAGATACGTTGGGCCGAGGTCAAGGCCTCTTGGTGGTGGCGATGGAATCTTTGGATCGCGGACCCGAAGTAGGATCGGCTGCGAAATTTGGTTTGCGACGGGTTTGAAGGTATCGTTCCTCTGTAACAAGAATGAAGGGGGTCGTGAGAACGCGGGTGAAAGTGCATTTCTCAGATCTAGAAATCAGAGCTAACTACGAGGGGAAAAGAGCTGCAAACTGCTTTGAAGTATTGGGTATGTTTTGCATACACCTTTCGTCGATGGGGTGAGTATTTATAGTAGATGTTCGACCAGGTTAGATGGTGATTAGGATTTGTTCAGTTGGATGGTGTATTTGTTATTATCGTGCGGATTTGGTAATGGATATAGAAAGAAGCGAGTTTACTTGGGATAATCTTCCTTCCTTATTGGGATCAGGTTGATGTTTGATCTAATATTGTCTTTTCTTTCGCTTCATTAGTGAGATTTGGTTGAACTTTAACGGAATAATATATTATTAGGAACTATTCTATTTTACTGTACACATGGGAGACTTCCCATAATGGGTCTTTAGATTGATCGGGTTGAGCGCTGATACAGTTTGGCACCAAAGGGCACGAATGTTAGGCGCGAAGGCACAAATGCTCCACGATGGGCATGTCTACTCCTTGAGGTGTGGACAGACTCAAATGTTTCGTTGGGGTGCCTGCTCTTAGATGCAGCGGAGTGGGCTGTAGACCTTATTTTATTACTGCCAATTATTATTATTATTATTGTTTTAAGTTGTATTCACTTTGCATATTATATTATAATACCTTGTTTTTAACTTTTACGGGAGTTCAAGTGGGATCTTCGGTAATCCTTACTTGACCTATAATTAGGTCCTTGAACCCTCGAGGACTTATTAAATAATTTTTTAGAAAACATTATGAGTATTTTTTATATTTTAAAATTTTTATTATAGATTTGACAACTATTTTTGAAAATAATTTTTCATTCTTAAAAAAACAAGAAAATGCATTTAATAATCATACAATATTTTCTGTTTTCTTGGAGACGAAAAATAACGTATTTAAAGTTTTTTTTTTTGTAAGAACATTTAAAATGAACAATTAAACTAAAATCTCTTGTATATATAAATTTTATTTAAAAATATTAAAAATAAGTAAAAATATTTTAAATTTTGAAAATGAAAATATTATTAAACAGCTTTTTGGATCTGCTTATCTTTTTAAAATAGTAGCTTTTTGTGGGATAGATCAAAGGACCTCTTCTCTCTTTATGTTTATCTTTTTTAAACGTTGAATGCTTTATCATATAAGCTAGACATGATGAGTAAGAAAACGAGTAAGAAAACGCTTTCTAAAATCATTACAAAACTAATGGGTTGTTTGTTTTTTAGCTAAATCTTGAAAAGGCTGTCAATTTGTTGTTTTTAATTTTAAGCGAAACATTGCGACATTTGTAAAGTTCCTACTAAAAAGTGAAAATATTTGGTTTTTTTATTCGAGGAAAAGTCATGTAGTAAAGCAAAAAAACTTTATTCTTACGATAAAAGGAAGGTTAGCCAATGACTACTACTAAAGATGACGATGAGGGCTTGGGATGAGGTTAGCTCATCTATTAAGAACATATTTATTTTTTTTTTGATTTAAAGCGTGTCTCGTTTTAAAAAAATTAAATGGGGAAGGATGGAAATTGGGTTGGTAGGGATGGGAAAAATTCTCGACCCATACGATTTATATTGATTTTATTTTAATTTTTATATTTCTTTTGTTTTATTATATTAATATTAATATATTTCATAAAAAATAAAAGAAAATATTATTAATTTTATAAATTATTTATTAAAAAACATTCTATTTATTATGGATTATTTATATTAAAATATAAAATAAAATAATAAATAAATATTTTTAAAATATAATCAAGGTGGGACAAGGCGAGAATAACAATATCCGAACCTGTCTCGGATTTGAGAAAATAAACTTGAGCACGTTAAAAACCCGATTATAATTAAACCAAACTCGTCACATTAAGGGCTGGATAGGTCGAAAACCCGAAATAATCATCTCTATTGTCATTTATATTCATTATCCAATATTAAAAAACAAACAACTTAATATTTAATGTTGTTAAATACTATTCAACATTAATCTCAAATAAAATTATATTCAGTATTAAGTAAAAAAAATAAACGCTACCTAACTCTTATAAAAAAAATAAAAGCTACCTAACTCTTATTTTATCATCTATCAAAGCATATCCAGCAAAGAGCTGTCCCCAAATAATTTACTGAAATATATTAAAAATATTTATTATCTATTTTAACTAATCATTTTAAGTCACTCAAACGTCTTATCTATTTTTATTTATCCATTTCAACTAACTTTGATAATAAAATTTAAAATACTATTTGGTATCTTATATAAATTTTCGCCGCATTGATGACATCACGTGTTGATGTATTCGCCATGTCATCAAATTTTAATTTTTAATTTTTTTAATACTTGATCATATTTACAATGATCACGAAATTCCAAAACTTTTAAATTGATTTTTCACTTGATAATATTTACCTTGATCATAATTCTTGGGCACTACTTAAGCAAATGTTATTACGGTACTTGTATGATTACTCTGCTCCCCAAATTTGTTTGTCCCCAGTAATAAAAAGGGTATCTTTTTCCCAATATTTCCATTTGGCGGCATTGATAATATTCAGCTTGCAATTGAGGCATGCAACTCGTACTCAAAATACATTATTGATCTTATCTTTCATTTGTAATTACTTATTTTCTCTTAACGTAGTAGGCGTTGCTCCTTGTGTAGTAGGCGTTTGCTAGATTATTAATATTGAGAAAAAATAAAATATACATAATATAATATATATTATAACAATTAAATTTGTGTTCCTAATTGTTTCATAATTTCTCATAATTTGTTTTTTATTTTTCGATTAATTTTTAGATTTCATGTTTTGTACATTAATTTCACGAAAATTTCTTATTTTTCAAGTTGTTTGAAATTTTTTTGTCTAATTGTTTTATAATTTACTTTATATTTTTAGGGAGAGAAATAAGGGTCAGTAGGAAATAGATAGGTAAATAATAGGTATGGAAAATAGATAAGCCCAAGATAAATTGGCCTAGCAGAGTGGATTTTAGAAAAAGCGCTAAAATAGCTAAGGGAAGGGGTTTAGCTAGCCTCTTAGAGCATCCCCAATAGGCTAGCTAAACCCCTCCCTTAGCTATTTTAGGTAGAGCTTCCTTCCTAAAATCACTGAAAAATTTAGCTAAAATTCTTTATCTATTCCATCTTCTCAATTTAATTTCCTTTAATTTTATGTAAAATCAATTTGATTATCTATTTCCCCTTAACCTCATTTCTCTCCCTAAAAATATAAACAGAATTATGAAATAATTAGAATAAGAATTCAAACAATTTTGAAAAAATAGGAAAATTTGAAAATTAATGTACAAAACAATAAAATGCGAAAATTAACGAAAAGGAATAAAAAACAAATTATCAAAACAATTAGAACACAAATTTAATTGTTGTAATATATAATATTGTAAATTTTTTATTTTTTCTCAATATTAATAATCTAGCAGCGTGCACTAGGAGCAACATACTAAAGAGAAAGAGAAAATGAAAATAGAGCAAATGAAAGAGGAAGATCGAATAATGTATTTTGAGTACGAGGTTGCATCTTATCGATTACTGAGTTGAATATTATCAACGTAAATGGAAATATTGGGAAAAAAGACTTGATGAATTTTCTTTATTCGCAGGCATCTGCAGATTACAAATAAATTGCTGTTGAAGATTAGGAGATTTAAAATTTTGAATTTCGTGATCATTGTAAATATGATCGTTATTAAAAAAAATTAAAAATTTGATGACATGGCATAACACATCAACACGTGATGTCATCAATATGGTGATGACATGACATACTAAATAGTATTTTAAATTTTATTATTTAAAGTTAGTTAAAGTTAGTTGAAATAGATAGCTAAAATAGATAGTGTTGTTTGAATGACTTTGAAAAAATGGTTAGTTAAAATAGATAATACAATATTTTAATATATTTTGAATAGCTATTTTAGATAGCCTTGTTGGAGATGCTCTTAGAGATGCTCTCATTACGATACATCTTATTATTAGTATCATTTTTATCATTAGTATATGTATTTGACTTCAAAATTTAAGGGAAAGAAAGTCAAGGGGAAAAAAAGAGAAAGAAAAAGAGAAGAAAAATAAAAATAGGTTTAAACCAATACATTAATTTTATATGTTTTATCAAAATTATTTTACTTATTATTATTAAATATCGGAGAATGCTATATAATATTTCGAATCAAGTGAATTCAAATATTCTAGATAACAAAAATAACAAATAATAATAATATGATTAAGTAACAGTGTTGGATATCTCCTTTGGAAATAGATAATTAATACAGATCATGAAATTATCGAATGAAGATAACAGCAGACTTTTGATTAAACTAGGATGATCTTCTCTTTGGTTCTGTATGGTTTTATCTTTTATGATTAAGAATATATTTCACCAATCTTGTTGAAGACAGTATTATTAGAGGACTGTGGTTTTATAAATCATGATCTTGAATCTCACTTCTGTATAATATGGAACTGATATGGGGTTCTATTATATTAGTGGAAGTGTTGGCATGTTAGAGGGACTTTATATGGCATTGATGGGAGAGGGTGCGAGAATACACGTTCAAAAGCGTTAATTACTGGGAGAATATGTATAGTTTCATAATCGGTTTAGTGGGCCAGTGGGAGAATGTTGTTTTCCATTAAAAGTCATTGAGGTGGCCCACTAATAACACATGTTAGCGATTAAAAGTACCCAGTAAACTTAGTGTCGTCGAAATCATATACCATATCTTGAATCGGTTGATCATGCATCGTCATGTGGTCACATGACCATAATGTCATATGTTTCCTTCCATGCACCACACATCGATAACCCTTACTAACCCAAATTCCATAATGTGCAAATAAGCTCCTCAGAATTCGTCTTGTCAGACAATTATTGTTTATCAAACACAAACGTGCACCCATAATTGAAAAACAAGAATAAATTAAACAATTTTTAATGCCAAATTGTCAATTATGTAATCACTCATTCATTATCATAGTATATTATGATTACCCAAAGGCCCATCCCTCACAACATGTTCAAATAATGCCTTGGAGGTAACTTAGTTACTGGATCAAGAACCATAAGTGTGGTCCTAATATTTTCAATTGACACTTGTTGTTTTGACTCTTTCTTTAACAACTAAATACTTTAAATCCACATGTGTTTCGATCCACTGAAAATTTGCCATTCTTAGAGAAGAAACAGCCATGTTACTGGCAATATATTCTCAAAGGTTTAGCAATGTAGTCGACAACACTAAGCCCTGAGACAAAATTCCGCAACCATAAAGCATGACTTGAATCTTTCAAACAAGAATAAATCCTACCCATCGTGATGAAGAATAATTGATTGTTTTTCACTCTTCCACGAGATCGCTTTCCATTTGCTTAAAGTATAAAGACAAATCCTAAAGTCGACTTTAAGCTATCGAGATAACCACTATAATCGTAACTTATGCAACCGACAACCCTAATTGTTCGATCGCTTATATGTGATATTACAATCCTTGTCCCTTGTAAGTACCTCATCACTTCTTCTCGCAGCCTTCCCAAAGGTTCTAATCCTCGATCACTTGGTATCATCTTCCTAACACAATCCAAGAACAAAGCCGATATCCTGGCCTTGTATTGATGTTTGAGCGTACATCAAACTCCAGCTGATGCAAGGCGAATTTTCTTCATTTTCTCCCTTTCCATGTTATTCCTCAATCATTTTTACCACTTGTCACCTTCAATATAGGTGCACACCCGTAATGAACATGATCGCATATTAAATCTCTAAACCCATCATATCTCCTTTCGAGATAAACCTAAAGACTCCCCTGGAGATTGATCCCTTTAAAATATCTTTCAATGCCAATACATATTTATTTTTACCCATATCAACTCATATGAAAGTTTTTAGAGAGATATTCTCGTTTCACCTAATAAAACCAAGATCATCATGAAGCAAAAATTATCATCCACATACAACATCGTAAATATAAACTTGCTCTACTAACTTTCGTATATATACAATCGATCAACAATGTTCTCTCTTTAAATCCGAAAGATGTAATGGTATTATTAAACTTAATATACCATTGTCCTGGAAGCTGCTTTAAGACCGGTGAATAGATTGGTTTAATTGAAACAGTCATTTTAGAGTCTGGTTGTTCCATGTAGATATCTTCATCCAAATTCTACTTAAGAACAGCCACATCCATTTGATGTAACTCTAAATCAAAATGAGCTATGCCATGATGATTCTAATGTAATCTTTCTGAACGGAGATATGTATCTTTGTAATCGATAATTCAGTGAAACTCGCCGTTCCGCCTTAAATCGCTCGATATTGCTCACACATGACCGTTACCCATTTACAGCCGACTGGTTTACAACTATTAGGCAATTCGATGAGATCCCATACACCGTTATGGGCCATAGATTTCAACTCTTCATTCATAGCTTCCATCCATTTACTAGAATCATCACTTTCCATGGCTTGTGAAAACGAAACCGGATCCTTCCTTATCCCAATATCAAAATTCAGATTCTCAAACACACCCTACATAATCATCAGACAGTAGTCTCTCTTTCTTTGAGATCTCTCAAAGGTGCTTGGCCAGGTGTTTCAAGATTTTCACAAAGGGCCATTTTCTCTCGTGGTAATGAACCATCTCTATTATGTTGCTCATTTTCTCAACTTGTTGAACAAAGCCGAGGGACACAATTTCTAAGGTAAAGAGAGGTGGGATATCCACTCTTATCTCTTCAACATCTACCTTTCTTGGTTCATTACTCCCACTAATTCTTTGCCATTCCCAAAAACTGCATTACCTGGCTTTCTTAACTAGTCTCACACCGTGGTTAGGACAATAAAATTCGGCATTCTTCGACATCCTGATAGCTAATGAAATATCCAGATATCGCTCTTGAATCAAGCTTTTCTCATGGGTTATAGATTCTGCTCATTGACAAACTTGTATATATATATATATATATGTCTTTGCTAGGTTTCTACTTCAGTCCATAACTCTCGAAAGGAGTTTTTGAACTCAAGCTTCTTACTAGGAACCCCGGCTCAAGATATACATTGTGTTTTTAAGGCTTCACCCCACAATGAAATAGGTATTTAAGAGTAACTCTGATTTGAAGTCGAACCATTTATTATCGTGACATGCCTTTCATCAACATCACTGTTGTATGTATTTGTGCATCAAAATCGAACATGAATGCTATGCTTTTCAAGGAATTTGGTAAAGGACCAAGATTTTGTCCTTATTCATCATATCTCGCCATAATATTCACTCGCCGATCCGATCTCACAATTTTAATCTTTTTATCTAATTGTTCTAATTCTCCGTCATGAACATCTCAAGATGTCAATGGCCTGAGACTTCATGCATTAGATAAACATAACTACACCCAGATGATCATCTATAAAAGGTGATAAAATATTTCTTCTCCCGGTAAAAACACAATGTAGAGTGGTCCACAAATATCTCGTATAGAATTATCTCAAGGCTCATTACTTCTTGTGGTACCTTTCTTAAAGTGTTTAGTTTGCTTTCCTTTATGCAATCCACGCATACATGAAAATCGCTGAAGCCAAGATTTTGTAAAATTCCTTCCTTCACACCCTATTCTTCCCTAGAGAGGTGCCCTAATCTTCGTACTACAAGATTGAAGAATTTTCATTAATTGCCACGTTTTGAACCAAATATTTGAATGTGGTTGGTTAAAGGTTAGCAAATTCATGATTGAAGGAAATTTTTATATAAAACCATCACATAAAATACCGTGAACCAACCGGTAATGTAATTTAACATCAAACTAATTGTCCATAATCGAATAAAACGTATCATCCAAAGAAGACGGTTTAGCGCAAGGAAACTAAATTCCCAGAGATAGAAGGTATATAAAAAGTGTTTAAAAGATTCATCCGATGACCCGCTTCCCCAATAGTGTTTATAGGTACCAACAATATCACTCCAACCTTGAGATCTCGCTTCCCATATGAGGAACTCTTTTCACTTTCCTTCGTTTCCCGGTTGTGGGGCGGAATCCCCGCATTAACTTAGTCACATGAGTTGTGGCACCGTAATCAATCCACCAAGTATTTGAAGGAACTTCAACAAGATTGATCCATAACATACAAAAAGAAAGATTTATACCTTCTTTTCAACCGCTCGCGTTTGATACACTCTTCACATGCCCTTTCTCACAAAGTAGCAACTTACCGTGAATTTTCCATCATGACTCGCTATCTTCCCCAGTTCACTTTTCTTTTCATAGGTGGAAAGTTCTTCCCCTTTGAATTTCCCTCCTTTCTTCTTCTCATGACTCCATGAGTTAAGAAGAGTGGCATATGTCCTTCTTGCTTAATCTCACTTCCCTTCAGATACTTTATCGGTGAGCTGTTCGTTCCACCGATTCCCGTTAGTATTATGCGATTGGGCCTGAGCAACCGGCGGATGGAAGTGAGTTATGATTAGTCCACTAAGAAGGACTCATCATACCGATGCCTAGTGCCTGCTTCATGCACTTTCATCATGTTTAAAACATGTCATTGAATACTCATGACCATCATATCAGGACACTTCAGCCATCAATGTGCTTCGCAAGGGGACTTTATCAAAGCTGCTTAGCGCTCCTCAACAAATTTCAAAATTTCGAGGCAAACCTGCTCGAGGAGAGAGGTTTGATATTATTATACCATTCATTCTCATAAACATCATAATTAGTCCCATGGATTCTAACGTGCTTTGAGCTCATTTACTTCGCTTCCCAGTACTGTCATCCGTAGCTTCAAGAGGTTTATCCGTTATTAAAGTCAGGTCAAGATCCAATACGCCCAATGAGAATTAAACCCTTTCATACCATTCAGAAAAGTTCGACCCATCAAAAATGGGGCCATTCTGTATGCAAGATGTGAACGGCCGAACTGCATGTACAGAACAATGCTTCACAATAAGGCCTCAAGTATAAAATAAATAGTAATGAACTATTGATATCATTAAAATTCTCCTTTGGGTGAATTTTAACATATCTAGTATTCTACTGAAGGAGCTTTAAACACTTTTTTACATTACTATTTTGCGCCATTTATACGTTACCTTCGGGGTATCCATTTTACATTTCTAAGCAACACAAAATAAAACTATTAATTAATAATTAGCAGAACACTTTCAAGCACTCCCATTCTTCAATTATAACGAGAATTACAGAATTTTATAAGTCTCCCTTTATTCCTTTATGCAATTTATAAACATACAAGCTCACTATCAAAGGCCATTAAGTGTTCATCTAAAATTAGTTAACTTTACATTTCATAAATTGTCATTTGAATAAAATTTCACAAGATGAAATTAATTCTTTATTTGAGTTAAAAAATCAAGGAAATAGTATCTTTAATAATCATCCATTCAATAATCAATCATAACAAAATCAAAGAAATCGACATCATTGACAATTTCACAAAGGTTCAAATCACAGATATATGGACATCTTAAAAGAGAATTTCGCCATATCAAATAAGTGATAATGACAATCAAGCAATCCAGCGTTGCACCTTATTTTTATCGTTGACCGTGGTTCGCGTCAACGATTGGGCAAGAATGGCGCAATAATGGCGCTCGTAAACGGCCACGACGACGCCAAACCAAATACTACCGACATTCGATCCAAACAAATAAGCAGTATGAAAAATAAAAATCTTTCCTTCTACGCATTGGAGGGGCCTGCCTTTATTTAAATTTTCTTTATTCATTTTAAGAGACGCACTAGACCGAAGATAAATCTCAAAATTTAATCTTTATAAAACAATGATTCTCGAATATTGAAATTCAATCTAGCTCGATACCAATTGTTAACCGGTAATACGGAATAACACATAATATTTCGCATCATCGACCAAAACTCATCTCGATAATAAAATAATAATAATACAATATAGATTACATACTTGATAATTGAATATCTTAGAAACAAGATCCTGCTCATACTCGCATCATCAAGTATACGAAACAAATAATAGCTAAGTACACCCGACCCTCCATTGGTCAATCTTATCTTGGATTTCAGTGTTTTGTTTCAATTAGAATGCAACTCTCAAACTCGTTGTTAATACTGTTATAAAGAGATTTCTTCAAGCTATAACAAACTTTCGATCTCTTCTTTCTGACAAACTTTTTGATACATAGAATTGTTTTATGTAATTGATGGAAGAGTGCTCTAACCTCGCATATGAATTAAGTCATTATAATTTATATTGATAGAGAAGAAACAAGTCATTAATGCTCAAAAACCGTTTAAACGTGTACCCGAATAATCGTTTATAATAAATTATATTTATTATAAATAACTGCTCATATAATAAATTATATTTATTATAAATAACCGTTTCTCGAAGGTCAATGGTATTATTATAACATTCCATTTATAATAAATTTATTATTAATTTACCCACTTTATTGTAAAGGCCTTATAACAGCTTTAAAGATATTGGGTACTCTTTTTAATTGGCTAAATACTAGGTTAGTGGGCCACCCACTTACCCAATAGGAAATAACAATTAGTTTCTTAGATAAAAATATATAAATAAAATTCAATTACATTTGGATAAAAATTGTTAAATATTTATTACTAGGAATCGTTTTCTCAAATTTTTATTATTTTTATTACTTTCACATAAACAAATATAACATTAGCAAACTAAAATAGGAAGAAAAAGAGCAGATTGAACAAATTGGCTTCACATCAATAGGAGAAATTTGTTAGAGTACAGATTATTTGATAAACTATTGAAAATGTTCAAATACTGAAATGAAAATTTTCTAATAGTTTTAATTTTTCATTATGTTTATTAACAAAAATTTTGTGAAGCTCTTAATTGAAAATTTTAAATGAAAATCGTAGGAGAATTATAAATAGGTAAAGACTCTACTTAACGTGAACAAAATAGGGTCAACAAAAAAATTAAATGAAAATAAATTGGATCAAAAAACCCTTATAAATAATATAATATTTTGCAAATATTTCTTGGTTAGTTTGGATAGTTTTAAAAAGTTTAGATTATATTGGTTATTTTTAAACATATTTATGTCTTGTTTTTTTATATTATGATTTATTTATGGATATGTTTGTAGTGATATTATTTTTTACAATAATTAATAATTGTAGGAAAATAAAATATTATTAGAAACTCTATTTATTTTGGATAATATGTAATTTAATGATAATATATTTACCGTTATCAACAATATATTTATCTTTCAACATTCAATTGTCAATAACTTTATCAAACATTTTTACAAAGATGATTCAATGGTCATGTAAATCAACACTGTTTTCAAGACTAATTTTTCACATTTTATCAAACAAGTGCTTATGGTTAATTATTGAATATAATCCTTGAGCTTATCAAGCAAATAGTACTTAAATAGCATTACACTAAGTTGTTTGTATTTCAATATTAGATAGCAGTAGGATGGCAAACTTATTGAATTATTTTGGGTTCGTCCGCCTCATTTTAATGGCATAGGTTTAATTTAATTTTAATCGGTTTTAACTGCTTAGTTTATTTTCTCAAATCGTAGACTGTCTAGGTATTGTTATTATCCTAAACCTATAAATTGGTACTTTCAAACACAAACGTTAATAAAAATGACAAACGTCAGAAGCGGTTCGCGGTTTAAAATTTTCAGATCTCTGATGACTTAAATGGACTATGTCGCAAATTGCCTATGAATCTTAGTGACCTGGCTAAAAGCCTCACTAAATTGCGAGACGCTTAAAATTTTTCGATTTTCTCGTGATAAGTTGTCAATGACTTCCAGTGACTAGATTTTTACGAAAAACTCGAAATGAATATCAAGAAGTCTACTAAAATAAAGTGAATCACAAAAGAATAAATTGTTTTGGGGTTAAACGGACCCGACGTTAATACGAACCATGATCCAAAATAATAATAATAAGCCCCATTCGATTATATTTTAAAAATAATTTTATTATTTTATTTTATATTTATGAGCAAATAATTTATGTACTCCATAATATTTTTGTTTTATGAAAATATTAATTTTAATATAATAAAATAAAATCAAATATAAAAAAATTAAAATTAAAAATAAAAACAAAAATAAATGTAAACGGCCAGCGAATTTCTCATCTCCGCCCCGCCCGTTTAATTTTTTAAATGAGACAAGTTTGGAAATTGAAAAAATAACGAGTTGGCCTGATGGACCGCCCTGTCCCAAACCTCCCATTGTCATCCCTAATGTGATAATACATTTTTCATTAGCAACGACAGCTTTTATTTTTATTGAATGACTTTTCAATAGAAACCAACAGTTTAATTTGTCAAAATTTTTTAAAAATTTTAGCAATAAGTCGAAAATTTAAAAATTAACAAATTAATGCCGAAAGCTATTTAGCTTTCAAGACAAATCAAAACAAACACCACCTAAAATAAGGTTAAAATAAGTGGAAAGATGTTGGTTTTGCCTTTTTGGAAGAGTATAAATAAAAATGGACAAAAAGACTCTACTTTGGTTATTGTTTTCTAAAACACAGAAAACACTATACTAGTGTTATCAGAAAATTGTTCTTATTTTTTTAATTTTGTGTTCTTTTTATAATAAAAAAAACAAATGGCAAGCAAACGTGTTCTCAACTTTTTTCTTATTTGTCGGTTATGAGTCAGTTGCCTGGGTTTCGACTGACCATTATTTGTAACTCAGAGATGTTATCCCTGTATATGATGACTTCGTTTATAAACCATAAATGAAGCCTCTAAATTGATATCTCTAATTAAGCCTTTAATATATCTTTTGAACATTGAAATATTTTAGATTATCATCAAAAAACATATAACATAAAGGAATAAAGGGTGTTCATACTGTGGATCATTGATCATAATCAATAATTTTTATTATAACTGGGCATTAAATACATTCTTTTCTTTAGGCTTGGGTCATAAGTCATCTCTTCTATTTTAATACAGATAAGTTTTACATTATTCATCCTATTTTTTAAAACAAAAAAAAGTTTTTAAAAACAAAAAATGTCAAAAGTGTTTGACGAACATGAAAAACAATATGGAAAAGAAATAGAAATGAAACATTAGAGAGTGCTATATTAACAAATTGAGTTTTATTTCGAAACATGTTTCTACGATATAAGTGCCTATGAGGTTATCACATGTGTCACACCACAAGGGCAGGGAAGTAGTTTACTTGTGAAAACTTCGAGAAAAGGTGCATTAATGTTCCCAACGTTTGGTTGTATGTCAAATCTAGGTCTTAATGTTTTTTCGATCAAACCATACCCCTAACAAAAACACCAAATAGACAAACAAAGCTGCTAACAATGCCGACAAGAAGACCCTAAGGAAATTTCTAATTTTTAAAAAGTGTAAATGAATATTTCGTAAATTAAAATTTTTCTAGATTCAGATTTAGATTTAAATCCGGATTTAATTACACTGTCAATTAATCTAGCTACCACTTAATTTGTCGACCGAGACAGAAATTTCAGACGAGGCACCTAATGAAACGACTTAAACATTATGACATATAAAGTCATCATTACATGATAACAATACGTGACACATATTGCATGAGTAGAGAGAGGATGAGATGAATGGATTAGATTAAGTCATGTGTCAAAAATCAAGAAAATGGACACATTGGAAATTATTGGAAATGGTAAATGAATAAAACAAAATTTAAATAGTTATCTCCCCAAAATTGGACAATAAATAAGCGGACGTGCTGGGTGGCTGATTTGAGTTTGCAGAGAGAGATACTTATTATCTCATATTTTCATTGCTCGACTTCGCTCTGGCTCTCAGACGAGCAAGAAGCAAAGTCGATTCACGCAGCGAGGGCTGGCACGTGACACCGATTTAAGGAGTTCACAACTTCAAGAGGTAGTGATCTTCCTTACTGCGTTATTCTTCGCTAAGAGCCATGTAAAATTGTCAGATGCCTTATGGCTTGAATTAGCCGTGTTTTCGCCTCGCAAGCTGAACCGAAAGTGGAAAAATCTCCATTGTTGCGGGTCGTGGAACAAAGGCTAACCCGAGGGTTTCACCGTTTCACATGAATAGTTACGTGATTGCAGAATTTTTATGATGTTTGAAAGATTCTAAAATGAATTGTTTGTATTTGCTAATTAGCCCATGTGAGCTAATTTTGGTATTATTGATGTTAATTTAATAACATGAATTGTGTGAATTAATTATGTTAATATATACATGTTTTATATATTAGTATGAGTTGTTGGGATTGACATAATGCATTCCATATGCAATCGCTACCAGGAATATTAGAGGCGTATGACACGAAATGAAAGAAAACGAAAAACGCTTGCGAATCACGAAAGATTTTCCTGTGAGAATCGTAAGCCAGAGATCGTCTACCACGCCGAGGCTCATGAATTGTTTTGTGGTTATCCAATGATTCGCTCTGATGGTAGTCCAATATATTTACCTAATCTCGCAGGGTGCTTTCGAGAACAAAAAGATTTTGTTTTGAAAACTGATTTACTGCATTCACAAGCATATGTGAGGGAGTCATGAGGACTGGACATGGATTGGGGCATGTAGACATTCATAGATCATGTAATTGTTTGATGTGATTGTTTGCCATGATACGCGCACTTGGTGAGTGAGTAAATACATAGGAAATTATCACTACTTCCAAGCCGCTTTCACCCCGTCGAGGGATCACTATTTCAAGTACAGGGAGTGTATAAGAGGACGACGCCTACCAGAGGCCACGCTAAAGAAAATCGGATTGCGGGCTTTCGTAAGTATTCATTTGGTATAACATGTTACAACTTAAATTGATATATGTTTGGTAAAGAGTAATTTATTAACTTTCGAACTATCAGACATGGCTTGAGCGTATTTTGTGGGTATTAATGCAGTGGGCTCAGCCGTCGTCATTCATTCTGATGGGACCGTGGTCATTATTGTAAATTGTTGGGACATGTTTTGGTACCTCGGCAGAGCTGTCCCATTAAAAGCGAGACTCCTCACTCTGATTACGAGCGGTGCCTAACACCTCGACATCCACGAAAGGCCCGCTGTCACTAGTTGTCACTGACAACCCGCTTAAAGGAACACAGCCAGATCGTGAGCTGTATGTTAATTACCTAGGGCTTCAGTAGACTCGCTGAAGCATGGTCATAAGGTGTAAGAACATCGCGCCTTGCAAAGCCTGATGCAGATGTTTAGGTATGTGATTACCTAAAATAATGGATGATTTAGAACACTCGTACGCATTATGTTTATGTAAATGGTGTGCATAACATGAGTTGTTGTGTATGAATTGTGTGATCATGTGTGTATGTATTGTGTGAATTATGTGCTTGGTGAATAGCACATAGGAAAAAAAATGTATTGAATAAATTTTTTTCTAAGATTTTACAGTGTGTAAAACAGGAAAAAAAATAAAAAATAAATAAATTTTAATAAATTTATTTGCTATACTCTTAAAACGAAAAAAAAAAAAATATATATATATATATATATATATATATATATATATATATATATATATGGTTGTTTTTTTTTTTCGTATTTTCGTAGCCGGAAATGAGAAAAAAGTGAAAAAAATATGTCAAAGGTAGATGGAGGTTACCGCTTCATTTCGAGTCACGATACAATGGATTGTATCGCGGACACGTGCTGCGGGAGACCAAATGGCGCTAGCGCAGCGCAGCTCAGGTTCGGCTGGTGTGCACTCAGGCACTAACTCAGCGACTCGTGACACGTTTCGAGTCACTATTCATGAACACTGTTCATGAGCACTGTTCACGAGGTTTTTAAAAAATAAAAATAAAATGAAATAATTTTTTTTTGTCAAATATGATTTAATATATGGAAATGTTGTCTTGCATTACCTATGAATGCATGGACATAGAGTATGAAAATTTTTATGTGAATAAGTTGGTTCGAGGCCGTGTTTACAACTTATATATTGCATCACTAGATAGAGTTAGGCTAGAGGTTGAGACCTTTAGAGGAGCTTTTGTATGTGAGTTATCCCCTAGATTAGGGCGGTGATAAGGATGATATGTCGAGTTGTGAGTTAGAGATCTCTGTGATTTTACTCACAAGGGACTTAAGGGTCATGGACATGCCGTAGTTCGACGTCATCTTGGATTGATTATCGATACTACGAAGCCAGATTATATTGAGTATGAGAGTTACTCATGTAACACCCTTCGCCTAAGAGAGTGTACAAGATATGATACTCGTAGGGGTGTATAAGAGTACTAAGTGTCACATCAGAGTATTTTTGGAGACTAAAGTAGGAAATGAAAGTTTATGGAACCCTAATTTGTGGTATTAAACCAAGGGTACAATGGTCATTAAGCAAATGGATATGGAAATTAGGAACAAATTAGAGACTGTCATACATAAATAAAGAGTTACAATTAAATAAAAGATGAGTGCTATATTTGCAATTAAGGAAATGATAAAATATAACAAAAAAGGAGAAACAAAAGCAAAATTTATTTGGTCTCAAGTTTGCCCTAGCAAACCCGTAAGAGGAGAAAGGGAGAGCAAGAAGAGGAAGAGAGGAGGAAGAATAAGAGAGAGGTTCAAAACCAGGCATGCCTTACCTTATAATCATGTATTAGATTTCTAGGCTTGGGTATGGAGATTAGTTCTCCTTGATCTAGGTTTCAGCAAAGAGCACATGAAGTTTTGAATGGTTGGGGTTATGTGAGTAAAAAACCCCAATTGATGTAAAAGAAACTTGGAATCATCAAATTACATGATGTTTAAAAAGAATTGCGGACCTTAGGTAGTGTTCTTGGATTTTTTCACCTAAGGTTTTGTTTTGAGTTTCCAAACACCAATTCATATGTCAGGTTGTTTTTAGATAAATTCCAAGTTGTTTTATATTATGAATTATAGAAGTTATATGGAGGAATTGGGTATCAAAAGTGGGAGAAATAACAAAATCACATTTCGGTGTCTTCTACCAAGTATTAAATTGGAAGCTCACTGGGTACAAGTTTGCTTCGTCATTTTTGGCCGTTAAACAGAGAAGCAAGTTGTACCGGTACAACATGTTCTGGTTTTCCTATTTCTCGCACTAGTTTTCGATTTGGCTTTCATAATCTTCCTATTTTTATCCGATTTGAGTGATTATTTATGAGCATTAAATAGACTTCAAGGAGAACAAAACTATAAGTAGGAATCACCAACACCTGATCCTAAGTGGCCCAAGCACTGGGTGGCCATGTGCAAGAAAAATTCCTGCATCAGCTTGGACATAGAGTAGTCCAAGTTGAAATTATCTGACTTGAGTTTTGCTCCGAATAAGTGATTGTTGAATAGAAACTCCTTAGCACCTTAGCTTTGAAAGAGTATAAGAGTGTGACTGTCTAGAAGTAATGGGCATTTATGCAATTAATTTGTCGCATTCGCTGAAAGTGTAGGTTGCGCAAAGGCGGGATAAGTGTGGAATCGTGCTCGCTACAAGCAAAGAGGTGAGTGTTCTAAAACTCATTTTTCCAAATACTAGTGCTATTATTAATATTATTATAAATTGTTTACACTTCGGTATTTCGTTTGCTTTGAATGCAAACCATTTTCAAGAAGCAAGCAATGAATTGAAAGCAAGCAATTGGTTTGAAGAACTGGCTTGAAAGAAAGCATTGGTTTAATCAAACGATACTACAAGCAATGGTTTTGAAGTTAAACCATTTTAGCAAGGGCAACTACAAATGGTTTTGAATAATTAAACCATTTTTCAAGTAGTTAAAGCAAGCAAATGGTTTCAAAGTGTAAAACCATTTTACAAAGAGCAAGCAAGGTAAGCAAGCAAAGAAAGCCTGAGAAAACAAGGCCTTCCCTAGTTTTGGCAAGCAAACCGGTCAGGTATTCATGCGTACCTGCGGAAAGTTAGGATTTACATATTGTAGTTTTGCCTGCCTACAAACTTAGGACATACATTATGCATTTAAAGGAGACCGTGGCACGTATTGTACATATATGTTATGAGTTTAACTATATGGTGATGGCGACACGAGGTCAATTTCCACCATATTCACCGAAAAGTGAAAAAGGGTGACGCGGACAAAGGTCCTTCCACCGGCACGGTTGAGCATAGGTTCCCCGCGGTTCACTAGGCATGATAAAAGAGTTCAGACGTTGATGTTTTATAAGATGGATACGCTTTCTTGAAAAATCAACCGATTGTCTCCCTTGGCCAAGGCTTCGAAGAGTTTTTGAAGCAAAACTGTTGGAGCCTGTGCTCTGCTTTAGATTTCAAAACGATCGGTTGAGCCAAGCTCCCGTGGGTTTTATTTTCAAAGCATGTGGTTGAGCTCCAGCTCAGTTTTATGAAAAAGTTTTGAGAAACTTTTTCACGAGGATTTGTGAAGGTTTAAGAAACTTTTCAAGCAAGAGAATAAAGCAAGCAAGCAAAAAAACATGAAGTTTTATAAACTTCTAAACAAACAAGAAATAAGAGTTTTACAAGCTTTTTAAGAAAAGCAAAATAAAGCAAACAGCGAACAAAAGCAATGACAAAGAAAGTTTTAGAAACTTTAAAGCAAGCAAGCAAAGTAAAGCTTAAATATTGTAAAAGAAAGTTTTCAGGTTTGAGGTTTCAGGAAAGCAAAACCTTTATAAAGCATACACTCCATGACTCGTTTAGCTCATTATTTTCCATTTAAAAACTATTTTCCCGAATGCAGTGCGCAAGGCCATTTGAACCTGATAGGATTTAATCACGACATCGAGTTTAAGTCTTTGTGTATTAATTATATTTTGTAAGAACATACTTTGTGAATATGTATAATGGGACTATGTATGTACATAGTTTAGTGTGATGGGAATGTGATGGTATCTTGGTTTGCCATGTTTCCCGGATATAGTGTAAATTGGATGTATCACGAGTTGGAATTTAGACTATGTGCGTAGATCATCTTCTTTGAAGTTTTCATTTGCTTCGTTTACCAAATCCTAAGTTATAAATAAAAGAAAATTTTTTATAGGAGTTTAAGCAAGCAATACGGCCGCTTCACGGGGATTTCTAGTCGTTGGGGCGTAGGTGGGGATTTACGTAGGTGGCGACGCGCCGCCAGCCATTTGGCGGAAGGGTGGGGTGTGTCGACGCTACACGGAGCCGATACTCGGGTGGTATTTGGGGACAATGAGCAGCGATATTTTTCCTGATACGATTAATGAGAGTCCGGTGTTATGGACGGTTAGCGGGTTTGGCTGGCAAGCCTTACCTGGAAACGGTGTAATGGGACTTAGATCTACCTCGAATGATGCGGTATGAGGATGTTTTTGGATGAGCTAAGGTTGCCTTAGTAGAGGTTGTAGACCTGTGTCGAGGTTACACAGGTACTTAGCCATCTCTGACTCGCATAGAATAGCACGATTGAGGTTGCGAGACTCGAGTCGACTCCCGAGCTCTTTGGACAAGGGGTTCGTTAGGTAGAACACTTCACCATGGGGGCCGGTCTGTTTGTGAAGAATAAGGGAATGAAGACCATCGATTGTGCATTATTCTGAGGCGATTGAACGAGGTTACGATTAAGAATCGGTACCCATTCACAGAAGAGGATTGGCGATTTGTTTGATCGGTTGGGAGGGGCGCGAGTCTACTCCAAGATGAGGCCTCGCACTAGTTGTCATCGGGTGAGGAGTTGGGAGACAGATATCCTAAGACGGCGTTCGGGACGTTATGAGCCTTTGGGTTCACGGTAATGCCCTTTGGATTGGCGAATCATGGCGACATTCGCTGGACCTCGTGCATAAGTATTCCAGCCTATCTAGATCGATTTGTCATAGTATTAGTGGATGACATTTTGATCTACTCGGTCAGTGGAGCATGAGTATCATTTGAGAATTGTATTCTGATTGTTGTAGAGACCAATGTGCCATCAGCTGTCGCCCAGGATTCGATAGAGTCACGAGTTTGGCTTACTAGGTGAGATTTTTAGGGCCGCGTGGTGTGGCATCAAGCGTGTTGAGCTGGACTAGAGAAGGTCGAAGACCTTGCGTGATGAGTTGGGAGTAGAAGTCGGGTCTTCGAGATCACGTAGTTTCTTGGGATTGGTGCGATGCGCATAGGAGATTCGTTGAGGATTTGCCGATTAAGCGGCTTTTTATGGCGAATTGACTCGGAAGGAGATCAAGTTTGATTAGGATGACCCGATGCGAGGAGGCATTCGGGAGTTGGAGAGAGGAGGCTTGCGCCCGGCTCTATCTTGATGAATCTGGACATGGGACGGGGGTGCATAGATGTGTGTGATGCCTCGAGGCGGGTAGGATGTGTTTTGATGCGATGGGAGGGTAACAGCTATGGTTCTGTCGGTTGAAGAATCCTTGAGGCGAATTACCCACACATGACATGAGTTAGCGTTTGGTGCCGCCTTGAAGATTTGGTACCACTACTTATATGGTGGCGAGTTCAAGGTATTACTTTCGAGACCATAAGTTTGAAGTATATCTTTCCACCTTGTGGGACCTGATAGGCAACGCGAGATGGATGGAGTTCCTAGAGGATTATGACTTCACTTTGCATTACCGTTACGGTAAGGCAAATGTGGTCGGTTGATGTGCTTAGTCGAGTCACGAGGGAGCATTGGCAGAAGTATAGCTAAGGGTGGCGGATGCTCGAAGGATTGTGGGACGGTTTGGAAGCTACGATCACCTTGTGGCGAGTGATGAGTTTAAAAACTCATTAAGTTTTTAATCCATTTTTACAGTATATTATGAGATAAATGTTGATTTGTTTGCGAGAAAAGTGGATAATTAACTCAAATTTCATTTTGCGGAAATCGGTGAGAAACTTCGAATCTTAGCAAAAATCGAAGAAACCGACCTTGGTAAATTGGGATCTGGCGAAAATTTAAATCGACGGGAAAGCTCGGTTGCCAGCCATTCAAATCACGACATCCAATAAATTCGGCTTTGAGAAAAACTCTAAAACTTGAATAAGTGAAATTAAGTGACGAAGAAGGAGGTTGCGACAAGAAAGCGTGATCGAGACTAAAAATAGTAAAGGAAAAATTCGTATCGACATCACTTTTGTCTCCTTTGACACTAAGGAAATGAATGATATGCGACACCACTCACGAAAGTCGCGACAAGGATCCATCTATGAAGCCCTGAGAAGTCTTTGCAAAGAAAAAGTTGCAACTAGTTTTAAATGCAAGGCTCCATTGCATGTCGCGACGCTGTGATATCGCGGCCTTAAAAGCGGAAGATTGGTGACAAAATGAGGAGAGTTTGAAAGGAGTGCGCGCTTTGTAGCTAAATAGAAGCACTTGCGAGAATAAAATTAGCCTTTACGGATCAAGGATAAGAAGTAATTAGCCAGCGACCACTCAATAAAGGTCATTTGAAGAAGAGGCGAGCGAAGAATTGGGGTTGCGACACCACCTTGAGTCATGAGCTTGGAAAATAGATGGAATGAAATTTATTTGCAGTAGAGTGAGTTGCAGCGAGAAGAAAGTAGGAAGCAAAGAGTGACATCACCATGATCGCGACATAAGAATGAAACATATGAAGGCGAAGACCACCAACATAATTGCGAATATTGAAATAGAGTCGATGTGATCTGTGCACAAACGAGAAGAGTGGTGTTCGCAACCTAAAACTGATGTCGCAACTCGGAATTTGGAAGGAATGAAAGGCGATGATGTAGCGACGTATTATAGCTAGTCGCGACATCAACTTTGAAGAACAACGAGCAAATGAGGTCCCTACAAGCGATGTAAAGCCCTTTGTTCCGCTTGCTTGGCCGGTTGCGGGACAAAGCGTTTGCAACTTAAAGAAGTCGCGCGGCGATCACCGACGTCAAGAGAAATCCATGTCGCGAGAAACGTCCAGCGAGGTGGCGACGTAGCAGAACGATGTGCTGGGCTTTTCTTTGGAGTTCCACACCGGGCATTTTGAGTTCGGCCCCAAATTCTCTTTTTACGAGTGAGTATAAATGAATGGCTTTAGAAGAGTAAAGTAGTTTTCGTCTTCACTACCCAGAAAAGGGAGAAGAAGAGGGAAACCTGGGTATATTTAGAGTGAGATTTTTATTTTTATTTTTGAGTTTCATTTTTTTTGGTTTGAATCATGAACCGTGTAGACGAGTGTGAGCTGGATTTTAGTTCTATTATTTTTCTTACGACACGCCTTCCTCAAAATTTATGAAATCTAGACAAATTTTTGGAATTCATTTCTTCTCGCTTTATTACAATTACATAAAGTACAGCGTGGATCGGTGCCCATTTCTATCTGCAATGCAAGAATCAAAGCGCAGTTTCGCTGGATTCGACATTTAAGCACGCTCTTCCCGCATTGTAATTACGGAGAATTCACCTGTCTGTTCTTACTTAATCGGTGTCGCTTTGAATTGATAAGTCTCACAGTAGTAGTAATACCAACTTGAGGAAATGTATCTTACTCAAGATTCTGTGATGCCCCTCAAGTGGACACGTAGACGGAGAGATTCTCGAGTTGAGAGCATTCTTTTCCGGGCATGTTCGACTATCATTGGACGAACCGCCGAAGCCAGAGTTCATTTTGATAAATCCTCATTCATTCATAATTGAAGCTGAGGTGTATTGATAGGCCTTTAGTGAGTGTGTATATAAAAATTATGCAAAAATATAAAGAGTGCCTATTCCACGCAAGTATACGCTAGTCAAGTAATAAAGTGTACCTAAGTAATGGGATATCGATCCATTGTGGAAAATGGGGATGCTAAGTGACAAAATTATAATACTTCTTAATATCCAAACTAACAGACACCAGATAGTAAAAACAAAATTTAACATTAAACTAATGAAATTTCTAAATCTAACTAATAAAGTTCACAACTAAGGAAACCAAGAGATTATAAATTCCTAGGTACTTGGTGCACCTGACAATCCTCTTAGATCTAAATCAAAAATTCTACTCTATTTGCTTCATGAAAATGCTTTCCAAGGCGACTTTGTCTAATTTAATTATAAGCCCTCTCGAGGCTCGAATAACCTACCAACTAATACTAGGTCTTTTTGCTTTCTGGCCAACCCCAGCATTAGAGATGCTTTTAAGATCCAAAAGTCTCACACGCTCCTAATTACCGAGAATTTTTACACTACTGTGCCACTCAGTTGATTCATCTATGTCTAGTACTTTACTCCCTTCTCGCATCTTGCAAAGAACTCACTCACCACATTGAGATTACTAAAAATCAATATGTAAATGTAAACTCAAGTATGAATCAATGAGTATTCACAAGAAACAATAGAAACGGAACATTAACAACATATATAAAAAACCCATGTTCAATATACAAACTAAAAACCCTAGATCTACGAATTAAAGCATGATAGAGGTTTGATACATCATAAACTTAGGATAAAACATGAGAAAAGAGGGAGAAGAAACTATAATGATCAAATGGATGGTGAGTCTCGATTTTCTTCCACAAATCTCAAGGATCTTCTCCCAAATCTTCAAAAACAAATCCCAACCTCCGTCCCAAAGTGGACAAAGTCCCCTTTTCCTCGCCTCTCGCCCTCGTTTCTTCGGGTTTGAGCTTAAAACCCTTCATTAGGGCCCAAATGGGCCAGGTAATCCAACCCAAAATCGACCTCGAACGTCGCTGACGTTGTGCAAAGAACGCCACGAATGGCTTCTGATGTTGCTTCAGAACGCCGCTGACGTTGGTTCCACCGCCGCGACGTTATTGCCGCAGCCCTGTCTCTCCAACTTCAAGACCATAACTTTGTCATACAAACCCGATTTGAGTGTTCTGGTACTGTTGAAAGCTCTTGAAGTGTAGAATCCATCCATATATGGTTTGATATCATATGATTCATATGATATCTGGAAAACATCAAAATACAGTAGCCTCTCTGCTGAAGGTGCTGCAATGTTTGCTGATTTTCTTCAAGTTTTGGAACTTGCATAACTTCTTTGTTCGAATCTGGGCTCTTGGTGTTCTGGTATCCCGGAGTTTCTGGCGTAGAATTCATCCATATATGGATTGATTCAATAGAGCTCATATGATGTCTAAAAACATCAAATGCAAAAGATTTCTCCCGATTCTTCAGAGTGCGCTTTTCCACCAATTTTGCACACCCCACCAAATGGATGACCTGACTATAAGTGTGAGCTTTTAGAATAGGAACCATTTAACATAAAAACACTAGAAAAATAACTAAAGCATAGGGATAAAATGGGTATTTACGATACTCATCACACTCCCAAACTTAAATTCTGTCGCCTCAAGCAAAGAAGACCAACCCCAAACAAACAAAAATTGAAATGACATGAACTAAAAAAAATAGGTAATGAGATGAGTATGATAACATGATTCCAAATGAAAGAATGACTATGAACAATTAGTTAAGATTAGCCTTTTCAACCAAAAATCTCTAAAGGGGATCCTTAAACTTTCAAACTTTCTAAGGAAACATGGTAAAGCAAAGCATGGTAAGAAAAGCAAATCAACCCCCAAGTCCGTGCAGGACCTTTCCCAAGGAAACTAAGTGTAGGTGATAACATGATCTTCTGTGTATAGCAAGGTCCTAGCACCCCCAAACTTAAGCTCAACTCACCCATTCGAAGAAGCTAACTAAGAAAGGATAAGAACGCAATCTCTTTTATTTATACCAATATACCTAAAATTTCCTAAATACCTAAAAGGAAGGAGAACTAGTGCCAAGAAGTTTTAGATGAGTGTTCTCGTAGCTGGGATCCATTGGTGACTCCCACCCGCTAAGGGCACCAGCATTAAATTCTTCAAACTTCACCTAACACTCAAACCAAATCCTTCCAAAGGCCCTAGGTCAGGAATGATCCATTTTCTCAATCCCGTAAAGGCAAAGGAAGTCAATGACTCCTACCAATTGGCTTAGGCATTAGGCTTTGAAAGTGCCCCTAGACTGTGCCTGGATTCGACTGGATGATTCACTGTCTAATTCACAAGCCTATTTTTAACTTTTTTTTCGCCTGCTTTTATCTTTCTTTTTCACTTTTCTTTGTTTTTGTATTTTTTCTTTGCTGGGGCCTGATGGCATCCTCTTTGTTTAGGTGTCCCATCACTTAGGTGGCTAGAATCTCTAAGGTTAGCTGAATCAAGACAAAGGGTCCGGACCAAGGCATACAAGAGACCAAAATGTGTGTGTGTGTGTGATAAATTCTTGAGAAATAGCCTTAAGACAAGGGAGGTGACTAAGCTAAGTCACCCATACCAAGCAAGCACACACCCAAATCATTTAAAACCCAGTGGTCTAATCCACTTTGCAGACTTGCATTATTTTCTTAAATGTTTAGGTTCACAAAATTTATCTCTGGCTGTCACAAGGCATCAAACTCACTCATATGAGAAGAACAAAGCAAAAAGAAAGAAAGAAAAACTCATGCAAAACAACTAATTAAAGAAGTAACACCAAATAGGTAGAGATACAAAAGTTGGATTTCTTGAAAAAAATAAATAATTTGAATTCACCCCCTAAGTTTGAAATAACATTAATCCTTCAATGTGAAACAAAAGCAAGAATGGATAATGAGTACTCCCTGAGGTTGACTGTCAAGTCTCCGAAGTTGCTCCAATGAATATGGCCTGCTTTGACCATGTGTTAAGAAAGGACCCAAGTCCAAATGAGATGAGGTTTGAAAATAGGCACATGGAAATGAAACAGTGGAGGATGTTGAAACCACTTTGTTCACTCATTTTCAATCTAAAGATAATTATAAACTTCCACTTTCAAGATTCCCCACCTCCATAGCCAACTTCAAAACTCCAAAACCAAAAAACAAATAATTAAGAAACACAAGATCAAAACAAGAAAATTTATTCAAAAAACAAACTCAAAAGTAAGTAAAAAGAAAAAAAGGAAAAGGAACTTATTAAACCTGGGTCAGCTTCCCAATAGCCGCCCGTTTTTCTAGAGTCCAGCGTGACTCATAGAACCACGGAAACAATGATGATGCCCTCCTCCACTCCATTCCTAAGAACCTTAGTTGTTCTCAATTAGCAACCCTGAAAGCACATAGTCTTCCAAGATCTTTTATTTTTGTGTTTTCTATTTTTATTTTTTTCTTCTGCCAAAGGTTCCTTTCATTTCATTTGCTTAACTGGAATGATGTGGCTCATCTACCTCGGAAGTCAGTCATCTTCATTTTTCAATCCTCACATCTCACCCATGTAGTCATCTCTCGTACATAGTCTTTCCAACTTCATCATTTGTCTTTTCATGTGATTCCTGAGAAGTCAATTCTTTTCTCCTTTCAGTAACCAAGTCTTTCAAAGTTTCTACATCATTCTCCAATTTTGAAGCTTCTCTAGTTCCTTTTATTAATTCCTCGAGGATTTCTTCCATTGTAGCCTGTCAAGTTTTCTTCTAAATTCATCCCAAGAGTAGACGACTTAACCCTCATACATCTTCATATACAACCCTATCTTCTTGCTCCTCATGTATTTTGCACACTAGTTCTTCTATACTCATACTCTCCCTTCTTTAGCTGTTCTTCTCAAATGTGTTATACCGTGAAGTGGCCATTGGAGCCATCTCTCTCTTTCAAGGTATCGAATGGTGTATGTTGAATTCGAATATTAAATTTCGCCAATTCCATTTATCTGAACTTCAGATGCTACATTCAAAGTGAGATGCAGTCCTTTCATTTCAATTAATGCCGCCTAACTTTATTGATATTCTCATGGAGGTTGACTATCTCATTTGGATAAAAACCGAGGCAACCCAACTTGAGAGTGGTCCATTTCAGCTCATTGATCTTGAAAATTCAGTCAGGTTATTCAGCTTGAGCCTCTTCTTAATTCATCCATAGCTTCTTCTAGGTTTGATCTTTTGACTGTGGAGTAAAGTGAATGGTATAGCTCTGTATTCCATGAGTGGTCAGTGGTAAATTCATCCAAAATTATGATTGCCTTAAGTATAGTACCTATTACTGGAGGTATAATCCATTGATCCATATGGCTACACTTGACTTTGATTGAGCTGTCACCTTCTTGATGCTCACTGCCTAATTGCCGTATTCTTAGTCACGTCACAAGAGCCAATGACTGTTAACTGAAGGATAGGATCCATTGAGCCTTAACCCAAAATTATAAAATGAAACAAAAAGTATCAAAAACTCAAACCAAGGCCAAATATATACATAAAAATGCATTTGAAGTATTAAAGAAGTTAATTTAGCATTGATATTATAATAAAAACACCACTCTTTCACTATGAACGGCGCCTAAAAACTTGACATAGGCCTTTTAGTGAGTGTGGGTATAAAATTATGTGAAAAACATAAAGAGGGCCTATTCCATAAAGGTTACGCTCATTACAATAAAGTGTAACTCAACTAATGGATATCGATCCACAGGAAAATGGTGGATGCTATGACAAAATTATATAATACTTAATATCCAAACTAACAATTGTGATAGTAAAACAAACTTAACCAAACTAATGAAATTCTAAACTAACTAATTAAGATCAACTATGGATACCAAGAGATGATAATCTTAGGTATTGCACCCATTAACCCTCTAGATCTAAGTAAAAATTCTACTCTATTGTCATGAAAATGCTTCCAAGGCCACTCTTGTCTAATTTAATTATAAGCCCCTCTCAGGTACGAATAACCTACCAACTAACACTATTCCGGGAGCCAATTAACCCCAAGCATTAGAGATGCTTTAAGATCCAAAAGTCTCACACGCCTCCTAATTACCGATAATTTCTACACTACCAGTTAATTGTAGTTGATTCATCTATGTCTAGTTCTTTACTCCTTCTCGCATCTTGCAAAAGAACCACTCACCACATCGAGATTAGCCAAAAATCAATATGTAAATAGAACCAAGTATGAATCAATGTAGGTGGTGCATTCACAAGAAACAATAGAAAAACGGAACATTAACAACAGATATAAAACCTATAATCATACAAACTAAAACCCTAGATTCACGAATTCTAAAGCATGATAGAGGTTTGTTACATCATAAACTTAGATAAACATGAGAAGAGGAGAAGAAACCATAATGATCAAAATGATGTGTGAGTCTCGATTTTCTTCCACAACCTCATGATCTTCTCCAAATCTTCAAAACAAATTTCCAACCTCCTCCTTGGTCCCAAAGTGTGGACAAAGTCCCCTTCTCCGAGCCCTAGCCGCCTCGTTCCTTCAGCCTGAGCTTAAAACCTCCATTAGCGGGCTCAAAATGGGCTAAAATCCACCCAAACCGACCTCGAACGTCGCTGATTGCCGTGCAAAGAACGTCACGACGTCGATGCTCACAGCTTCGCGAACGCCGCGACGCTGGTTCTCAACGCCGCGACGTCACGCAGTCCTCGTTCGCCTCCAACTTCGTAAGACCATAACTTTGTCATACAAACCCGCGCGAGAATGAATTTGGGTGTTCAACATGAAAGCCTTTGCTTAGCTAGAATCCATCCATATGGTTTGATACTATGAGCTCATATGATATCTGAAACATCAAATACAGTAGCCTCCCGCTGAAGGTGCTGTAAAATGTTTGTCGACATTTTTCTTCAAGTTTTGGAACTTGCATAACTTCTTTGTTCAACTCCAATTTTGGTGTTCTTGGTACTGAAAGCTCGGCGTAGAATTCATCCATATATGGATTGATTCAATAGGAGCTCATATGATGTCTAAAACATCAAAATGCAGTAGCCTCCCCGATTCTTCGTGGTGCAGCTTTTCCACCAATTTGCACAATTCACCAAATGGATGACCTGATCATAAGTGTGAGCTTAGAGCATTAGGGAACTTATTTAACATAAAACACTAGGAAAAATAACTAAAGTATAGGATAAAATGAGTATTTAAGATACTCATCATATATTTAATAATATAAATAATCGAGTTCACCTAATCTAAAGTGTAAGTTCCTAATCCTGTTAGCTTAGATCTAATCAAGGGAACGGATAAACCCATAGAAATCTGAAGGTCAACTACCAATTATGGTGAAACTTATAAATCCCGAGAAGGGAAAGCAAAAGTTACGATGTCAATGTGAACGCTAAGTTTTGAGAAAGAAAAATACCTGCATCTTGCAAGAGAATTCGAATACGTAAATGGGTTTGATTCCGTTTTCGAGAGAAGCAAGGATATCTAACGTGAATACTTTGAGAAATCCAATTCCAAACTGTTAGGAAATCTTGGACAATAACCGTGATCCATATATGTAATTGTGAGCAATGTACTTAACTCACTGGAACTAATCGTTTCATTGTATTTCATTGATAGCTGCTTTCTCACAAAGAACCGATTCAATCCATTTTTTTATATACAATTTATTTTTTATTCATTTACTTTGTTTTAGTCTAGTTTGAATAAGAGTCTAATAGTATAGATTTTTAATTTGTTGTTTAGATAAAACCTTCTATGGAGTTTTGAGTCAAATAGTATGGAATTTTAGTAGTCGGGTAGTTGGATCTTTACTCCGCTTATCAATCTCTCGCGGAATGATGCACTGGATCTACATTCAGATTTACTTGTATGACCTCAGGTGATCAAAGGTCATAGACTGAACCCTTATTTTTAAATCATGAACATTGGAGAGAAAATTATTTTATCAAGCAAATTATCCAAAATAACATGGATACAAGAGAAGTGTAAGGCCCTTGTAATTATGTTAATTCAGCGGTTTTAGTCTATATAGAAAAGGCAAAACAAAGTTTTTTATATGCCGTTGTCGGATTGAAAGAATTAATTAGATCAATATTCGACAAAGAAGGAAATGCTAATTGACATTTCGAGTAAATGAAAGAACAAAATAGTTTGCCACAAAGGGCTACATCACCCACTAATCTTAATCAAGCCATGTTATAAAATATTTGTTTAGTTTGACTAATCTATTAATTTGAGTGTGTTTTGATTTCAGACAACATTTAATGCATAGAGGAAACAGATTTCCGACCTGATTCGATGACCAATTGGAGAGAAATTATTCTAAGCTTAAGAAAGACAAAAAGAAAGGTAAAACGCAGCCTGGCGGCGTATGAGATACATGACCAAATAGTTTAACAGAGGACAAGAACTTAAGGCCTCCCATTATCGCATAAGGCAATGGAGGATTTCTCTGGAGGCCTATTATTCAGAGAAGAGTACTCCGCAATAAGACAAATTCACCGTGATAGTAAAATAATTTCGAACTAAAGTCAGCCTTGATTACAATGTGGTTCAACAACATCGCCATCGGGTCATTTCCACCAAGACTCCAAACGAGCACTCGAAGATTTCTCAGATGGCGAATACAAAAATAATGGTGTGAGACCGTGGCGATAAAGTTGCATCTCTTCCATTTTCTTTGAGAGATATAGCAGCCACATGAATGAATCATTACCATATGGTTCTATTGATACTTAAAGATTGGTGAAGCCTCATCAGTGTATCTTTTTCCCTTCTCTCACTTCGCAGGTAAGAGATAATAGTATTCCAACAAGGGGAAGATGAGAGCCAGCTTGGGAAAGATTCAAGATGCTGTCAAAAGGTGCCCCATGCATGGAATAGATTTGAAGACCCAGATGTGGACATAGTGTGTCATGCTTAATGATACATCTAAGGGCATTATCGATGTCATGCCGTGGAGCATTTAAACGAAAAGCGTCGAAGAGGCGATCCGGAGAAGACTTGGCAAATGCAATATGAAAGCTCCTGCAGAGCTGGAAAACAAGAGGAAAAGGGTCATGGAGCTGAGCAAGATGACAGCCATGGAGGCAAAGTTGGATGCCATAATGCAGCTGGACGGACAAACAGAGAGAGATACACTACTCATGAACAGGAGCAAGGGAAAGAGAATTTATGAGAAGAAGGCCGATGTGCCAACAAAGAAGATTCTTATGAGCTTCAGGAGGTTGGCACGTGAACGCTGCAAATTACCATTTCAAGCCAAATCCTAACTCGCACACACACTAATCCATCATCGAGGGGAATCATGAGAATTTATATGGTGGAGGGCATTACAAGGCCTAAGGCAAGAATAAAGACCTCAACAAGGATATCGCAGCCACCAAGGTTCCAAAGAAGAAAGATCAAGGAGGGAAAGCAATTAAATGAATATTGTGGTCGAGAGGGATCCAAACTATCTAAGAACAAAATGCCGCAAATGGCCGACAACAAGAGGCTATTACACCCATGAACAAACCGCCCGACTTGAAGCTTTCAAGTCCGATACTCCAACAAAGCTGAAGAATGATAGTGCCTGCTAGTAACCTGAGACATGGCAAGGCAACCGTCTTGAATAGTGCCGCCAAATCATGGAAGGTACACTCCCTATGGATACCTGTGGAAACCTAAAGACTGTATGATAATCAATTAAGGGAAGATTTGAGCAAAGAACAAAAGGACAAAGGAAAGAAGAGGATCGAGGCGTAAAAGAAAAGACCGAAAAGAAGGAGAGAAGAGCACCCAGATTGAATGTCAAAGGGAAGTAATGACTTAAAAGAAGGAAGAAGTACTCACTTTATACACCTCTGGGCAAGTATTTCCACAGAGACCGTAAGTCAAGAAGAGAAGAACACAAATTCTTGGACATTTTCAAGAAAATAGAAATAAATATCCCATTTGCAGAGGTAATCAGCCAAATGCCTCTTTATGCAAAAATTTTGAAGGAGATACTGAGCAAGAAAATGAAGGTAACTGAGGAGGAATAGAATTTGATCTTTATCTCAAAGGCTACTATCCAAATAAAGCTCCCAACAAAGATGAAGGACCTCAGTTTCACCATTCCCCTAATGTGAAATAAGAACCAAGAAAGCTTTATGACTACTAGTATAAATTTGATGCCTCATCAGCTGTGCAGAGACTTAATTTGGGGAACTTACCCCAACAATTATATTTGGTGTGATGGATGATAAATCAATGGCACAAACCAGAAGGCATTCTTGAAGATGTATTTGTCGTTGGGAAAGTCATCTTCCCAAAGTGATTTTGTTATCATGTAGATTATAAGATAACGTTCTCATATACTGAAGACCTTTCTAGCAACTGAGCCGCTGATATTAAAGGTGAACTCGACACTCAGGGGTTGAAATGAAGCAGTGCATTTTAATATTAATAGGAGTTTGGAACATCCTGATGTAGGTGCAGTATTAGCTATATGGTCAGAGTAAACAATAGCTTCAATGTTGAATTGAATTCGATTGTATCCTTCAACACTCATCAATGAAATTGAGATGGAATTCAAGATCTTGGCAGACTGGGCCAAGCTCCGTTTCAAATTTGTTTAACAAGGGAAATGGGCCTCGAGTATAAACTTGAAATACCAAGATGAAGCATGCTCTTAAATGTAAAACCCTTACGAGCAGAAACTAAAAGTAAGGGTTACCACTGAAACAATTGCCTACCATTTAAAAATATATTTTGAACTGTAAAAAGAGAAACCGCCATCATATGTTTCGCATTGACCGTCGAAGAACGTGGTTGCTGCAATTATGAGAAAATACAAGGAAGCAATTGTCAGTCAATTGAAGATTCGCGGTATCGCCTCCATTCGCATGCACAAATATTGTCGATGATAATGCAAAACTTCATTGAGCATCAAAAGGAGACTCGAACCTGATGAAAGAAGGTCAAAAGAAGTTCGAAATGGTTAAATAGGTTTTATATATGCTATATCGATAGTTCTTAGGTGAAGCCCAAAGGCATGTGGTTCCCAAGAAAGGTGGATTCAATCGTGATCGAAATGAAAAGAATGAATCGATTCTCAAGCAAGAATCAGGACAGATGCAGGGTGTAAAATATTGACTACAGAAATTGAATATCGTGAATTGAAAGACTCATTTTCCCCGCCTCATTGATCGATGCCGATAGGTTGGCAAGACACCTCATTTTTATTTTCGATGGATACTTCTAGATATAACCAAATTGCTATCGCACTCAAGATCGAGAAAACCACTTTACATGCCCATTTGGTACTTTTTGCTTTTAGGAGAACAAAGCAATGGTTTGTGTAATGCCCGTATCTTCCAAAGACGATGATGTCTATATTTTCCGATCTAGCAGAAGAAGTTATGGAGATTTCGATGATTTACAAAGGTATGGATCCGCCAATGCTGCCTCGTATAATTCGGGGACAAGACTAAAGGAAAGACAAGAACCTAGCTCAATTGGGAAATGTCATTTTATGGTTGGGCTGCATGAATTGTTTTGGGGCACATGATTTCTCGCAGCAGGCTTGAGGTAATCTCGCAGTAAAAAAAGTTCTTCAATTATAAGAAATCTAATGCCACCCACTACAATCAAGGGAATTAAAATTTCTAGGACATGCCGGTTTTTATAGAAGATTTATCGTAGATTTCGCAATTGATAGACCACTATGTGATTATCGGAAAAAGATACTACTAAGTTCTTTTTGATGAATCTCGCCATAATGCATTTGAAGAAATCAATAAATCCAGACTAGTTGAAGCCCCATCATGGCAAACCGCATTGAACAAAGAATTTGAAATCATATGTGATGCCGTGATTTTGCAATGGGAGTTGTATCGGGATAGAAAGAGGAAAAGTGTTCAAATGGCTCACTATGCTAGCAAAACCTTTAATGAAGCTCAAGAAAATTACTCTTACTATCGAAAAGGAAATGTCAATAGTATTTGCATGTGAAAAATTTAGACTATATATTTTTGGGGGTCCCATGTCATATACACTGATCATGCAAAGAATTAAATATCTAATGCAAAGAAAGAAACAAAGCCTAAACTGGATCGTGTGGGTACTATTGGTGAATTTACTTTAGAAATAAAGATAAGAAGGGCTGTGACAATGTGTGATAGCCGATCACTCTGTCAAGGAGTAGAGAAACCCATCAGACAAGAGGAAGGAAGAGAAATATGCAGAAATTTTCCAGATGAGTGCATTATTTCGCTATCAATCTAATCACCATGCAGATCGACAGAACTTTTAGCTTGTGGAATTATGCCACCAAAATTCAAATGCAATAATTAATTAAAAGAAGCTTGACCTACTTAGGGGCCACATATGGATGACCTTATTATTGTTTAAAGAGGGAGCCGATCTCGATTATAAGGGAGGCAAATGGTTGAGAGCAAAGCAAGATTTGGCAAGAAATGCCATGCATCACCATAATGGAGGACATTTTAGATAAAATAACACAAAATTCTTCAATGATTTACCGGGCCTACTATTTTAAGGACTGCTTGGAACGGGTGAAGTTATGTGGATCAATGCCAAAGAATAGGAAATATCAAGAAAGGGGTACAAGATACCCCGCAAGGTCCCGTGGTGCAATTTAATTGATGTATGGGGAATGGATTTATGGGGCCTTTTTCGGTTTCATTTGGAAACATATACATACCCTAGTTGTGGATTATGTATCAAACGGTCGAAAGCGTGCCAGCCTTGTCCAGCACGATGCCAATACGCTTGTGGGATTTTTACAAAGAAATATTCTTTGCAGATTTGGGACAATCTTAACTATAATTAGTGATGGAGGGAGCCATTTTTGCAAATAAGGGTGTTTGACAAACTCAAGGAGCAGATAATGTATCAAACATATTATGGAGCTTGGCTTATCATCCTCAAAAACAAACGGGCAAGCTAAAATCCCAAATGTGGAGATAAAGAGAATTCCGAAAGCACCGTGAGTTCCAAATGGCAGAAGAGATCGCCGTCGTTTGACGACGCGACTCGCATACAGACTCGCTTTAAACTCCCATTGGAATGTCCCTATACGCACTTATCTTGGAAACCTTGTCACCTACTGTCTGAAAACCTTGTCACCTAATTTTCGAGCTTAGAATATAAACTATGTGGGCCATCAAGAAGCTTAATTTTGATTTTAAAGCTGCGAAGGAAGATAGGCTACTCCAGTTAAATGAATTGGAAGAGTTGAGGAATGAAGCCTATGATAGTGCCAAAATCTACAAGGATAAAACAAAAAAATGGCATGATCAACGAATTTTGAGGAGTGAATCTACAAGGTGAGATCGTGTCTTGTTATTCAACTCCGTGACTAAGACTCTTTCCGTGTCGGGAATCCAAATGGAGGGACCATTTACAAAGGGTATCAAAGCACAACTTAGGGCGCTGACACTTAGAACCAAGAATCATGAGGAGTTCAAAGTTAATGGTCGAGATTAAAGCACTACCCTCGGGAGAAAGCAATCGAAGAGCAACTTTAGTTTTGAAACAAGGGAAATTGAAGAAACAGAACAGCAGAAAGCCCACCTAGTGACTGGTAATGAGAGTATTAGAGTACTGATCATATTGACTATGAGGCAGTGCTTGCTTAAATTTCTAATAGCATATTGTGATTTTATTCGTTATTGATTGAAGAGTAGGTAAATATTTTTTTTAGTTTTACAAGACAATGACTTATTTGTGCAAAAAGGAGAGATTGGCAATCAAACTTCACACCGCATAAGAAACCAAAAAGGGCAAAGATATTCTCTTTGATTTGATTTTAAAAATTTGTCTTGATATAAGTATGATTGAAAGTTCGGGGAATTCTACCTTGTTTTGGTGCTTAAATTTGAATGTGATGCATAGTGGAAGTTGTTGAATTTTTTGCATGATGAAGATGAATCGAGTTGTAGTTGTTTTGATCGAATTGAATAAACTGAAATTGGTCAGGAATTTGAGTGTTCTGTGCTTCGTCGCAACATTAATCCAAAGTTGCAACAAAACGCCTGGATGTGAAAAATAAAAAGTGGAAAAGAAAGTCAAATAATGAAACCCGAGGTCACGATCAATTAAAGAAGCGGAAAGAATACTTTATGTTGCAACATCAAATTCGTCAGGACTAACATTTCAAAGTCACAACAAAATTTTGAAGTCATAATTTAATAGTCCAAAAGTTGATTAAAAGTTGATTTTAAACCTCTCATTTTAAGGTCCCAAATAGCTTAAAAATTAGATTCATTGAAAATCATTAATTTAGAGGCTCAATACTTAATGTCACGACTCCCATATCGTTGTCATAACATTTAACACAGCATCTATTCCACTTCAAATCCCATTAAACTGCAATTCATCCCAACCTCTCCACTTCCACATCCATATTTCTGAATCTTGAAACCCTAGAACCAGAAAGCTCAACAATACCCTCGCAATCCTTCAATCATGGCAAAGAAAAACCAAGATGAGCGAAATGGCTAATCTCAACAAACTGACACGAAATCATGCGCGAAAAATGTCAAGCAAGAGGAAGTTCAATTTAAAATCAACCCGAGTAAGAAGTAATGTTGAAATAGGAAACCAACCGGAGGGAGGATGGCTTTACCCGAGAAAGAAGTAAATGTATTGAAGAGAAAGACTTCATTTCGTATAGCGAAAGAATTGTGGAACAAGGTGATGTTCGACAAAGAATTTGCTCATAAAGGAGGTTTTATAAATTAATTTCCCATTTTCCTAAGTAATAGAAAAAGAGGTTGGGAGTTCTTTTGCAGCACAAAGCACCAGTGGTTTTGTGCCTTCCTCGCAGCGGGAATTCCTATGCAACAGGTGGGAAATGAAGGATAATTCTGGTTATGTGAGAGGAGTTTGGGTGCCCTTCGATGATAGAAGAATAAATGAAGTGTTTAAATTGAGATATTTCAAGCATGGGTCGAAATAAAAGAAGTTGTTTGAAAACCCAAATTATGAAAAAATAGTGAATCGTTTGACTGGAGGAGAAGGGAAATGGGAAGTGACGAAGAAGAACCCTCACCATGCCATCAAAAGGGGATCTCTAGAAGAGGCAAAGGTTTCTGGTTTTTATTTCATATGTTCCTTGCATTAACCCAATTAAACACCTTTCAGACAACAGAGCAAGAAGCCATCCTATTGTATGCCTTTTTAAAAGGGTACAAAATAAACATGGGAATGCTGATCGAATAATCAATCAGAGGATACCATCATAGTAATAAAAGAGGACTGATTCCTCATCCTGCTACTATTACTAGACTTTGTTTCTGGGCAGGGGTGAAAGGAAATTGGGAGGAAGAAGAAAGATGTCCTCGGGTCTCCCCTCTAACCCTTACGGGAGTGACAGTGCTAGATGCAGAAAAAGGGCAGGAGATAGATGTAGAAACTGATAGAATAGAAATGGAGGAGGTGCCAGACAACGCCCTTCTGGAAGCAGAAGAAGAACCTCTCGGGACAAGCCCAACATATCCTTTATTTCCGTATAATAGAACAAAAACGCCATGTAGCATCCGGGGAGCAGAGAAGGGAATGCTGAAATAATGGAAATGCTGAAAGCAATGAAAAAGGAAATGGAGGAGAGAGAACTTAAATGGGAAAGGCAACAACGGATCAAAGAATCTATGGAGGCTACAAATTAAGAAATGAAAGTAAAATGGCTGGAAGAAAACTCTGAGAATCGTAGAAGAAGAACACAAGGAGGAGCTGAAGAAACAAGAAGAAGAGATGATGGGAAGAATAAAGACAAGCATGCAAGCTTTTTACAATAATCAATTCAAAAGGGATGTCGAATTGCTGAACATCATGAAGGAGAAGGAGATAGAAATGGAAAATAACATGCTAAGGAAGATTGATGCGTTCAAGCATATATATAAGGAAATGTTCAAAGAGTTTGAGAGGCAAATGAAAGAAAGAGACTGCCAGTTTGGAAGATAATGATTTTATATAAGAGGAAAACATGGTTGGAAAGTATGGACTTAATCAATCGAACGTATCCAAGTCGCTAGAATGTATCTCTAAGGTAGCGAACAGCGAATCAAAGCGGGGGAGAGGCAAGACACGCCATTCATGCAAGTAATCACAATGAAATATCTACAAAGGGCAAAGGAATTTCCATTTTAGAAAGACAAAAAGCTGAAATAAAATTCCCTAAGTTTAATCCCAGTGAGGGCTGGTTTTGATGTAGATCCTCCCAACATAATACCTAAAAAGGCTCTACAAAGAAGAAAAGTGGAAACCGAAAGTTTGTTTTTGTTTATAAAGATGCCGCCAATATATACATTTCAATGGAATCCATTTGGTTCATCCTAACCGGTCCCTTGTTTTATTGAATTTTCATTTTATAGTTACTTTTTGTTTGTTTGCTTGTTGGATTGCTTTTCACTTGTTGAATGAGAATTTGATTGTCGATAATTAGATGTCTCTGAATTGATTAACATGATATATGAAATTTTGTTTTTGTGTCATTTTATGTTTAGCATGATAAATAAATAAATGCCTTTTATGTGCAAGAATCAAAAAAATAATTATGTTCTTTCCCAAGAACAAAGAATTTCGTGAAGAATCGTGTGGCGTGAATGATTAAACTCGAAATTAGGAGTATCGCTTGTATCGTTTAAATTTGGGCTTAGTTTGCAAAATCGAAAATTATTACTGATGAAACAAAATACTTGGATGAAATAATAATGTAAGTAGAGTAAACAAGTCTTGAAGAAATAATACACTTTGGTCAACAAAACTTAAGAAACTTTGACAGAATTAGGAACATCTGGGAAAATTTAGGATTGAGAGTCCATAGTCCTAGAACTTTGTTCAATATTAATGAGGCGAAATATTAGGGTGAAAACAACCAACAAGAAATGATAGAGGCCATCCTATGTATTGCTTTTCTAAGTTTACCTCAATATATGCTTAAGATATTCTAGTTCCTGATTTGAGAGAAATAGCCTTATTTCTTCAATAAACAAAGAACTAAACCTAAATTCCCTTCCTTGCAATAAACCTGTAGCAAAGAGCCCAAATTATCCAGCCTAGTCGTGAAAAGTTTGATTATAAAGGAAGAAACAAGTTTGGGGGAAGAATATTTCAAATTGTTACAATGAAGGAGGTGAATAGCAAAGAAGGCAGTGGCTAGTGAAATAAGGAATAAGTTTTGTCTTATGGCCTATTTCCCTGAACAATTAAGCCTCGTAGGTGTTTTAACACTAGTACCCTAATACCAACCGGTATGGAGTTAAGTAGCCCAAAGTCTTCCAAGAGTAATGGAAAGCCTAATAAGACAAAACATTGCACTATTCCCAATCCTAGAAAAACTAAAGCAAAAGAGTTCAAGAAACAAAGGAACTGGCCGGAATAAAGAGCATATGGAAGTTGAAATTCCCTAAAAAGAATTCAACATGAAGCATAACTGTGCTAAGACTCAAGAGAATCAAGAAGAACAAAGAAGAAAATGGTGAAAGTTGAAGGCAACAAGTATAGAGAAAAGGTGAAATCAGGATTTACAACTTACATTTTTCCATTATCTACCCAATTACCCGAGCCCAACATTACAAGCCTAAAGACCTCATTGATTTTGAAGGTTGAATTTACCTACATTAGTGGAGATCAATATGAAAACAAGCCTGCTGGGACTTCACAAACAACAAGAAATCTTGTGGAGACACTACATTCAAATATGAAGATGAAAAGGATTGAAGACCGCACACACAATACGTAACAAGACTTACAATAAACTGCTTAAATACATTAGTTCATCAAGAAATTTGTGATGTAAGATACCATGTCTTATTCTTGAATCCAACCGAAATTTAAAATGATGCCGGGTATCTCTAATTCCAAATCGAAGGTGGAATGAGAAAGACTGGTGGTATGAATAAGAAAATGTCCTTAAAAATTTTCTAAGTTTATTTGTTCGAGGACAAACAATTTTTATTCTCTTTGCCAGACAAGCAAAATTAAGTTTGGGAGTTTACGAGTCTAAAAGACTCATTGTTTAATCCATTTTTCCGAGTATTATGAGATAAATGTTGATTTGCTTGCGTAAAAGTGGATAATTAATCAATTTCATTTCAGAAAATACAAGAAACTCAAATCAGTGTAATCGTGTTGTCCGGGCCAAGAGGACCAGATCACAACTGAAATGTCGGATAGGAAGCTCAGCTTAGCTGAAGGCCCCAAGTCACGTACATCAATGTAAATCTCGGCTTTGAAGAAGAAAATAAAACTTGAATAAGTGAAGTCAGAAATTAAGAAGGAGGTTGCAGACAAAGAAAACGTGGTCGAGACTAAAGGAAATAATCAGCGAGGCTTATGTCGCGACATCACTTTGATGTCAGCGAATGCCCAAAGGATAGAATGATGTCGCGACACCACTGAGGTCGCGCGATCCGTCTATGAAGCCACAAGAGAGTCTTTGCAAAAGAAAAATGTTGCAACTAGTTTTTTAAATGCAAGGTTCTGATTTACGTCGCGACACCACTATGATGTCGCTGGCATAAAAATGTGAAGATCTCAAAAGTAAACAAAAAATAGAGTTTGAAAGGAGGTCGCAACCTGTAGCCAAACAGAAGCACTTGCCAAGAACCGAATCATGACCTTTACGCATCAAGGATAAGAAATGATGTCGCGACCACTCAACAAAGGTCACCGAAGAAGAGTCAACGTAAGAAATCGAGGTCGCGACACTACCTCGAGGTCAATGACTTGGAAAATAGGTGGGAAGGGAGGAATTGCTGCAACGTAGGAACCCGAGGCTGCAAACTGTAAGAAAAGAAATGGGAAGCAAGAGGTCGCTGAAGCATCACCATGAAGTCGCGACATAAAATCAAAACATATGAAGGCAAGAAGACCACCAACACACCATGACTCAAGAAATCAAAGTCACAACATGAAGTCGCCATAAACAAAAGTGGTCGCGAACCTAAAATTGATGTCGCAACCTCGTAAGCCGGAAGAATAGAAAGACGATGATGTCGACATGTAACCGAGGTCGCATCAACATCGAAGGAACACTGAAAGCAAAATGAGGTCACACATTAAACCATGTCGCGACATCGATCAAAGCAATACAGACAAACTGGTTGCAACTTAAAGAGGCAAGTCGCGACCGATCACGAGCAATCAAGAGAAATCCATGTCGCGACATCAACTTGAGGTCGCGACATAGGACAATGAGCTAGGCTTTTTCTTTGGAGTTCCACCTGGAGCATTTTAGCGATTCGGCCCAAATTTTTTTTATAGTATAAATAGATAGCTTTAGAAGAGTAAAGTAGTTTTTCCGTCTTCACTACCCATAAAAGGGAGAAGAAGAGAACCAAAAAGGGTATATCGTGGGAGTGATTTTATTTTTATTTTTAGTTTCATTTTTTTGGTTTGAATCTGCGAACTGTGCAGAGACGAGTAGAGCTGGATTTTTAGTTCTATTATTTTTCTTACGATATCAGCTCAAAATTCTATGTGAAATATGTATAAATTTCTCACCATTTTTTCTCGCCATTGTACCATGGATTGTGCGTGATTGGTGCTCCATTTAATTCGCACGTAATAATCCCTCGAGCGCAGCTCGCTGATTTGATTTACATTTAGTTACGCTTCCCGCACAATTATGGAGAATTCATTCGGGGTTCAGCCTACTTAATCTGTCGTTTTTGAATGGATAAGTCTCTAATAGTAGTACCACACCGCTTGAGAAAATGTATCTTACTCCTGATATCCGTGATGCCCTCTGCGGATACGTAGACGGAGATTCCCGAGTTGAGAGCATTTTTTCTCGGTATGTTCACTACCATTGACGACCGCCGAAAGCCTGAGAGTTCATTTTGATAAATCCCATTCGCTCATAATTGAAGTCGGAGGGGTGTATTTAACAATATAAATAATCAGAGAGTTCACCTTAATCTAAAGGTAAGTTCCAATCCCCGTGTTAGCTTAGATCTAATCAAGGGAACGGGATAAACCCATAGATCTGAAGGTTGAACTACCAATTAAGTGGTAGAAACTTTGCGAAAATCCTGAGAAGGAAAAGCAAAAGTTATGCTGTCAACAGGAAATGGGTGTGAAGTATTGAGAAAGAAAAATACCCAGATCTTGCAAGAGAATTTGGAATAGCAAAGAGTCGGTTTGATCTTTGTCTTCAGAGGATAAGCAAGGATATCTAATCTAAGGAATACTGAGAAATCCAATTCCAAAACTAGGAAATCTTGACAATAACCAGATCCATATATAGAAATGTAGCAATGTACTTAATCAATGGAATTGACCTAAGTTTAATGCATTACTGATAGTTTTCGTTTCTCACAAGAACCTATTCAATCCATTTTTATATACAATTTATTTTTATTCATTTACTTTGTTTTAGCCTAGTTGAAGATATTCACAGGTGTGATTTTAATTTTTGTTGTTTAGATAAAACTTTCTATGAAGTTTTGAGTCCAAATAGTATGGAATTTTAGTAGTTGGGGTAGTTGATCTTAATTCACACACCCTGTGGGAATGATACCCGACTTACATTCGTATTTTACTACTAGGAGGACTCCGTGCACTTTAGTAGCACAATAGACTAAACCCTTATTTTTAAATCATGAACATTAAGAGAAAATGATGTATCAAGCAAAATTATCCAAATAATATGGATACAGAGAAGTGTAAGGCTCTTGTAATTATGTTAATTTGAGGGTTTAGTCTATATAGAAAAGGCAAACAACAAAGTTCAAGTATGTTAGGAGTTTAGGCTAACTGGCTCTCGTTGGAGTGCAGAGGATCAGTCCCAGTGGACAGGACGCTGTAGATAGTGTCCATCAGTGGTTTGGGGTACAAGCCAGTACATGTGACGAGCCACCATCCACGCAGTTTAGTCTTCAGATAAAGGACGGTAGCTTGCCTCAACACTGATTTGGCGAGTGAGATTTTCAGGAGTTTCACTCAGTTCTCGATTTCATTGCAGGCAAACCCAAGTGGCACGGCGATGCTCAGGATTCTCTGCCCCAAAAGATATCGGGAGCGGGACGAAGAGACACGAGGAGACTTTATTCGATGATGTCCTCACGGCCCCAAGAAAGTTGGCAAATGAAAGCAACAGACACAGGCTGGGTTTCCACCATCAAGGTGGTTTAAAGGAAGTGAGCATACCACGATGGAGTTTCAGGACCCACTCGCCACGAACACCGCAGGACATGATGCGATATGGGTGATAATTTCGGACCGCCTGACAAGTCGGTACATTTTCTAGTCAGTAAAGGGATTTAATTCTCTGGCATCAAGAGATTATGCCGCTTTGTACTGGGAGAGATCGTCCAGTACATGGAAAATTTATCCATAAGTATTCGATAGGAGACCGAGGTTTACGCCCCACTTGGAAGAGTTTCCAAAGGCCATTGACAATGGCTGACCATGAGCAACTTTCCACCCATAGATCTGGATGGGTCACCCCAGATGACCATTGGTGTGTTAGAGGACATGTTGCGAGCATGTCCCTTAACATAAGGGTAGCTTGGGAAGAGCATCACTCTTAGTGGAATTCGCCTACAACAACAATTATCAGGCGAGTATACAAATGGCACCATATGAGGCATTGTATGGGAGGCCATGCAGATCGCCGATATGTTAGACCGAGGTAGGAGAGAGCTCCATCACTGGTCCTGATCTGATTAGAGACACCTTCGAGAAGGTGAGCTTGATACTAACGCCTTCTCGCGCGACCTGTTTACGGAAGAGCTATGCCGATGTACCTATGCTCCACCCTTAGAGTTCGAGGTTGGAGATCACGCCTTCTAAGGTGATGCCTAAGAGATGAGTGATCAAAGTTCGTAAGCGTGGGAAGCTATCGCGAGGTTTATCGACCCTTCGAGATACCGAGGGTAGTAATAAAGAAGGCATCGGCTGGCTTTACCGCCTAGCATGTCGTGTGTCCATGAGGTATTTCACGCTCCATGCTCCGAGGTACAACCCAGATCCAAATTTCTACGAGTGGATTCGGGGAGAGATTGAGTTGACACTGGCTGGACCTTCGAGGAGGACCAGTTGTGCATTATGGATACCGGATCAGTTCTTACCACGCAAGACCGGAGGCTAAATGAGGAAGTGGCGGCAAGACCGTGGGAGGGAGGGAGCCAACGTGGGAGCGCTGAGGCGACAGCGCGGGCTACCTATCCCTTCTGTTTAGGGACGGCGTACGTGGTTTAGTCGCTTAATACTTAAATGACTAATTTACATGCATAGTATAATGCACGCTGTATATGGCGGGGATTTGTTAGATTGTCCGTGACTTCGACCTAACTTCCTGTAAGGAGGAGAGAAATGTAAGAACTATAAAATCTTCTAATTTTCTAAAAAAGGGTAAATGGTTATTTCGGTAAAAACCCAAATTTTTTTGTATCTTCGGTCACTAAACGAACTTTATCATAGGAATCGCCTTACAATCTAGCTACTACTAATTTCGTCAATTTGCATGTTCACTCACTGCCGAGGCACCAGGTGCAAGGTGTCGTAAAATGGCTCGTGAAAGACATGTGATATGAAAAAAGTCACCTACTATATAAACCCATGTGACACATGTTATATGAGTAGAGAGAGGATGAGATGAATGGCTTAGATTAAGACATGTGTCAAAAATCAAGAAAAGGGACACATTGGGAATTATTAGAAATGTTAAATGAATAAGACAAAATTTAAATAGTTATCTTCTCCAAAATCGAGTAACAAACGGGTAAATGGACGTGGCAATTGGTGGTCGGTTTGAGTTTTGCAGAGAGAGAGAGCCTATTCTCTAGATTTCACTGCCTGATTCACCTGGGCTTCCTCGACGGAGCAAGACAAAGCCGATCTATGTGAGGGCTATGCGTGGACGATTTGGTGGAGTTCGAACCCAAGAGGTAAGAATCTTTTCCTACTTACGTTATTCTTCACCAAGAGTCGTGAAATTCATCGGGGATGTTCCTGAGGCTTGAATTAGCCAGGTTTTCGATCTCAAAGTGAACCGAGCGGAGAAAATTTATTATTGTTGTCGTGAATAGTGCCAACCCTCGGATGAGCCACTGCTCACGTGGAATAGTTGTTGATTTTGCGTGGAATTTTTTATGATGTCAATGATTCAAATGAATTGCTCAGATGGTTATCTAGCCCATATGAATCCAATTTTGGTGTTACTGGCAGGAATTTAATAACATGAATTGTGTGAATTAATTATGTTAATATATACATGTTTTATATATTATCATGAGTTGTTGGGATTGGTATATCGCATTCTATATGCAATCGGGCACCCTTGAATATTAAGAGTGATAATAGACACGCAATGAAAGAAACCAAAACGCTAGGAAAGGAATTTCTGATCAAGATTTTCCGCGTAGAATCGTGTTGGGAGATTGTCTAACAATTCACGTCAGAGGGGCCTATGAATTGTTTCGGAGGGTTATCCAACAGATTCGCTTCGGAGGGTAATCCAATATATTCACCGAATATCGGTAGTAAGTTTTCGAGAACAAAAAGCTTTTGTTTTGAAAACTGGATATTTTACCCGCATTGAGCTTAGGCATATGTGAGGGAGTTGGTAAGGACTCGGGACATGGGATTGGGCATGTAGACATTCGAGTAGGTTCATGTAATTGCTTGGATGTGATTGTTTGCCATGACACGCGCATTTTGTGTACATGAGTAACCCACGAGAAATTATCACTACTCGTACTTTCGCCACCACGAGATTACTATTTCAAAAAGGAGGTATGAAGAGGACGACGCTCACTAGAAGCCGCGTTTAGAAGAAAGTCGGGTTATGACTTTGGGTATTCGTTTTGTATAACATGTATTAAAACTCTAAATTTTGATATATATTTGGTAAAGAGTAATCTATTAACTCTTGAACTATTGTATATAGTTGATGTATTTTGTGGATATTAATGTAAATTCGGGCGACTATTATTTTATCGCACGCACCCAATGCCGCCATTATAAATACGGGACACGTTAGACTGTGAGAGCCCTATACAAAGGAGACTCACCTCGATTTTCATGAGTGGTAGTCGAAGTTACCCTACATCCACGAAAGTATTCCGGTCGACTTGTCAACGGACACCCCGGCTTTTCTTAGTGGCGCGTATGTGGCACCTCACGTGTGTTTTTGCTTATGTGGTACCTTTGTACATGTTTTATTAACCCCAAAACATTGTTTCGACAAAAATGCCCTTATTCCTAACCTTCCGACCCCCCGATACCCCTCTCTCCCCTGCAATTTGATCTCAAACCCTAAGCTTTCACCCCCTCAAATTATCCCTCTTAAACCTAGTCCTAATGCAAAAATCATAATCAAACAGTAATCATAGTAAAAAATTAATATAAATAAAAAGAAAAACATACATAATGCTAGCCAAATTCAACATATCCACGACAGAGCAAGACAAAAAACCGAAAAGAATGAGATCAATAGCTTTAGATATATTTTGAATATAGTATAGTTTCAAGGTAGTAAATTGTTTTTATTGGGACTTAAACCTAGAATCCTCCTCCTTATGCCCTTATGTTTGTTTTAACGGTAAATGTTTTACCACTTGAGTTAGACATGATAGACTAATAACTTCTAAATAAATCAAATGAATCACAACTTTCGTTCAACAAATATCTCTAATCTCCACATATTTTCCCATCTTTATTTTCTTCTCGTAACTCAATTAACTCTCTTTATTGCTCAAAAATACAATGAGCTAGAAAAAAATTTATAAAAATAAAGAGAAAATAAAAAAAGAATATGAGATAAGAACCTAGAAGGTGTTCAATTGTTAGAAGATTTCCTAGATGAACGAACTCATAAAGAAGAACGAAAGAGAGAATTGATTGATGTGTTGAGGGAGGGAGTGGGTTTTTATACTTCTGAATGGTTACTCTAATTTCTCCCAAATTTCTCTTTCGTATCTTTAGTTTCCTCACTCTAGTAATTTGAATCAGTATCGAGTAAAAAGAGATAAAACATAAATTTGAGAGAAATTAGGGCTTCAATTCAAGGTTTAGGATCAAACTTGAGGAAAGAGAGGTCTCAGTAGTGAATATAATTTTATCAAAATAAAATTTTGAGTTTAGTGAATCACCGTTTGAAAATGCAAATAAAGATGCGACATTAATAACATTAACGCACCATTTACCTATTTATGGATTCCGTTAAGTCATGATTAAAATATGAAGAACATGGTTATACAAAAATAAAAAATAAAAAATTAGGAGCTAGATTTTACATATGGCAAAACATAGTGAGGGGCATTTTTGCACTTTTATCTCAAAAAGAAATTAATAATGATCACGTGCCATGCACATGCCCAGCACTCCAAAACCCAAAATGGAACTTGGCGCGCAGGACACCTTTTTTTTAGGGTTTTAGAAGCTGCCTGGCATTTCATTTCATTTCATTTCACCAGACAGAGAACTGAGAAGTGAGAGGACATCACAGATAGATTCTACTCACCACTCCAATGGCACTCAAATGAAACCCTACTTCACCACCACCGCTCTCTCCCACCCACCAATGGCTTTCTCTGCATCTTCTTCGCTCCTTCGCCACCACTTCACCTCTCCTCTCCGCCATCGCTTCTCCCACCTCCGCTTTCTCCGTCACCAAGCCCGCGGAAACCTCGGCGGAGTAGGGCCTCGCCGCCGGGACGATGACGAAGGTAACGGAGCTTGGTCGTCAATGAAAAGGATGGCGGAAGCGGAGATAGCCCACCGGAACTGCACAAGGAGGCCACCGAGGCCTATATGGCCTACGCCATGTCCGTGCTGCTTGGACGCGCTCTCCCGGATGTGCGCGACGGGTTGAAGCCGGTGCACCGTCGGATTCTGTGAGTAGTGTTCCTTCTATTTCGTTCCTTATTTTTTTTTCCTTACAGCGAAAATGTTGTAAGTAGAATGGAGACCGTTGGTTAAAGTGCCGCCAAAGAAGAGGGAACGTAATTTTGAATATCGTACTTGAGTTTCATGTATTATTTTTCCCATTAAATACTCTGTTAGGTATTTAGAAGAAAAATAAAGATTACGAAAATTTTTAATATTTTATTTTTGTTGGCTAATTGCCTAAAAATCACAGTCTCAACCAAGGGAAGAACTATACTTGGTTTAATTGATATGAGCGATTCATTATCGTAGGTTTCTGATGCTGAAACTCAATTGCTTTGGAATTTTTTGTATTGTTAGCACGTCTTTTCTGACCTGAAATTTGTAACCTCAAACTTGAGCTACAATAGCAACCTAAAGTCTTGATTGTCAGAATCAAACACATTGGTTTTGGGCTTTTTGTTTAGTTTTGTTTTCCTATTTCTGATGGAAAAAGAGAAAATTTGTTCATAACAAGTCAAAAAACTATTAGATGCTTTCCTTTGTGGCTCAGAAGTAGAAACAATTGATCACCTGCTAGTTCATTGTATTAGGTAGCAAGAATGTTATGGGATTTGATTTTACTTTAGTTGAGTGAGATGTGTCTTCCTCGCACCGTCGTAGAGACTCTCCTTAGTCAAGATGGCTCTTTGTGGGCAAGAAACGGAAGAAGATTTGATGACAACTCTCAATGTCTTTTTAGATAGTGTGGCGAAAGAAATAGTAGCAATAATTTATGAAAGAGTTGCAAAAGACTGAAATAGTTCGTGGAGGTTACCAGGTCAACACATTCCCATGTTGTCCTTAGAAATCCATTTCTCTGGGTTATCACCAATCCTCACCTCCTTTTATTCCATTTTCATAAACATATTGAAATTAGGTTTTATGAAGGCCTTGAAGGGAAGCTGGCCTTCAAATTCCTTTCCCTAGCTTGTTTAAAATTTCAAAAGAGAGAAAAATTATTACTCAAGGTACTTTGACTTCAACACAAATCTTAAAGATGGGGAAATTTGGGGTTTATTTAGGAATGATTTGTGTGAAAATTCTTACAAAAATAGTTGTCTTATGTTTTTCTTTTTTAAATTCTGCTTATGAACATAAAATGTTATTAACCTTTTTTCTATGTTTTAAAATATTTATTAAAATAATGGCTTCCTATAGCTTTTACCGTGAATGGGATTTGTGAAGGAGAGGTCTGATTCTTGACCTTTGAGCATAATAAGTTTGTGAGAAAACCCAAATTCACCTTTTGGTTTTGATCCCTAAAAGGGAGAATGCGGTGGATATTAAAGACTATAGACCTATTAGCTTGGTGGGCGGTTTATACAAAGTTTTGGCGAAGGTGCTTGCTAACAGGTTGAAAAGAGTGGTAGGACAAGTAGTGTCAACAGCCCAAAATGCGTTTGTGGAGGGAAGACAAATTCTGGATGCAGTGTTAATTGCACTGAGTCGAGATGCTTTATTGAAAAGAAAGTGAGAAAGTGGCTTATTAAAAGCCAGATATCGGAAAGCATATGATCATCTAAATTGGAATTTACTTGGTGTCATGGAAAAATGGGCTTTGGGAGGAAATGGTTAAATCGATTAAATGGTGCATCTCACTACGACGCCTCTGTTGGTGAATGGAACCCCTCCGGGGTTTCTTCCCTAGTCCCTGGGCCCATGGGGATCCTCTTCTCCTTTATCTTTTCAGGTTAGTGGACGGAGGGCTCTTAGTGGCCTCATGAGCCGCTCAAGGGCTTTCTTATCCGCCGGCTATATGTGGAGAAGAAACAGAGGGTATGGTGGTTTCCCATTTCCGTCAGATGCAGATTCCACACCCTTCCGGCTTTTGCAGCATAGATCAAGAGCAACTTGCACACCTAAGTTGCTGTTACGGTTCGAGTCTATCTCGGCTGAGTGGATAAATTTGAACAAAAGCGAAATTATTTCATGGGAAGCGCAGGTAAGTGGATTCGATGGCTGCCGAAGCCGTGCAAGGTCTGGGCATCGTCGCATCCTATTTGTAGTCTTCCTTTGGGGAGCCCTCATAACTCGCCCAGCTCAGACGGTATCACAGGTTTAGGAAGAGAGATTGGCTTTGCGGGAAGAGACAATATATATCTAAAGGCTTGAGGATCACTCTATCCCGTAGTACTCTATCAGCTTACCCATATACTTTTATGTCTCTTTTCTCTGGATGCTCAGACAGTGTTAGATTGCGCCTTGAACAAATTCAAAGAGGTTCGGGGGGGAGGTGGCACTGAGAAAACCTCATCTTCAGAAGTGTCGACTGCCCTCGTATTTAAAAACGGGAGGCCCAGTATTAAGAGCCTCGCTATTTTAAACAAGGTTCAGGTAAATGGATTCAAGGCTGCAAATGAGAATATAGGAGGAGTCCTCCGAGAAACGTCACCATGGAAGTTCGGGGAGGAAAGAGGGGCCGTGCTCAACTAATTCGAGTACGCTGGGTTCTCGGGGTCCGGAATGAGATTAGAAAGGAAAATTCGGATACCGTCTCGGCTATTGCGCTTTCTCTCCGGGAATGGAAGGAGTACTTCGCTGAAGGATGCTTCGGGAGCGGGAAGAGGCCTTTTCCTTCTTATCCCGCCACACACATGCGCCTAATAAAGAGGTCTCAGAATGACGATGGAGCCTTCCATGAGGGTGGGGTTCGACCTCGTTTCGCAGTTTTATCGATCGGGAAGTGGAGGAGAGATTCAAATCTTCTCCAAGCCTTACAAGATAAAAGAATTTTCCCAAAACCAAGATGATTCGATGCTTACGAGAGGGCTAAAGATGGGTGTTTTTCTGGCGAAACTTTCTATAAGCTTTGTCGGGTCAAATTCGATCGCTTTTCCCACCACTATTCGAGTAATCGGGTTCCAACCAAGATGAGTTTTTTCGCTTAAGCTTCATAGTGCGCCGACTCGATCAAATTAAAAACTGGGAAGAGCCGCAACTAATAGATGTTTCCTCCGTGGGAAGGATGAAGAGACGATCACCATTTGTTATTACACTGCCTCGCGGGCTAGGCTTCCAGCTGGATCTTCTCGCGACAGTAATCGTGTTCCTAAGTCTACTTAAACCTCATCTCGTGGCGCGGGCTCCCGTGGTGGGAAAGAGATGAAGAAGGCTTCCCCGATGGTGCCACTCTAACATTGTTTCTCGGGACTATTCAAAGTGAAAGAAATGACATTGCTTTTGAAAATGGGGTATTTCGCCGTAGGATGAAGGCCTTATGGTCTCATTTGTAATTACTTGGCCCGTACAAATATGTACTAATTTCACAGTCTGTATCCTGGGCTTTTCGATTTTGACCGTCAGTAAGTGGTGGCAGGGGTTTTCTGCTTTCCTGCCTCAGGTCCCCCTGATTAGTACCTCCCTGGTCTTCGTTTTTAATAAATTGTGTATCATCATCAAAAAAAAAAAATAAGAGCAGACATTTAATTTAACCATTCTTCTTAAATGGTACGAATATTCTCTCTCTCGCCTTTTTTTTGATAAGTAGGATTCAAAGGGACACAAAAAAAAAGCTGCTAAGTATGCAGATGTATACAAAGAGGGCAAAAGAAATCACCCGCATGAGGGAGAGAGAAATAAATTAAAAATAGTATTACTTGACCTTACAAGCAACTCAATAAAAGAAACAAGAGAGCAAGTGTACAGTTCAGAATGCACCCTAGACCAAGACCACAAATTATAGATGAAAGAATTCTTCATTCTTTGGATTGAAAAAACTGCCTCATCAAATACCATTGAGTTTCTTTCCTTCCAAACCGTCCATAAATTGCACATTGGAGCAGCTCTCCACGTCTTCTTACAAACTTCTACTACAAAAGAGCCATGCCACCCAAGATGCACCTCTTTAATTGAAGAGGGGAGGACCCAAGATACACCAAAAAGAGAGCAAGTTGACTGTCAAAGGGGCCTTGTCTTTTCACAATGAAGGAGAATATGATCAGTTGTTTTTTCATTTATTTGACAAAGAAAGCATCTAGCGGCCAAGGGCAAGTTGCTCCTCTTCACTTGATCCAAAGTAAGATTTTCCCCAAAAAAGCATCTAGTGTTTTATTTTATTTTATTTTTTATGAAGTAAATAGAAATATATTAGAAAAGGGTGCTAAAATTGCGTCCAAAAGTGAGTACAAGTAGGAAGAAACTGGCCCCCATGACTTGCAAAAAATAAAAAACCCGCTATACAAAGCAACCCTTCAATCACTTACATCCCCCCTAATCAATAAACCCAACAAAGTTCGAAGGACTATTCTCTATCGAACAAATCATTAAAAGAAACTAATATTTGAGTTTTGGTATAGACAAAAAATCTTGCTTGAAGACAATTCTATTCCTTGCCTTCCATACTGTCTAAAACAAGCAAGAAGGAGCCACTTGCCAAAAAAAGCACCTTTCTTGCCAAAAAAAGCACCTTTCCAACCCAAAAGTATCTCCCTCATTGAGTCTGATTTGATCCAAGTGTCTCCAAAAAGGGAGAAAAGTAACTCCCAAAGCACTCTCATTTTTAGTCATCACTCTCATGATGAATTGATCCATCTCAGGTTAGCTTCTTCAGGGTTTGATGCTATTTCTGGTATAAAAGTTAATTTAGAAAAAAGTAAGCTTATCTTAGCAGGGAATGTAGAGAATGCTACAAACTGACACACAAGAGTTCGGGTCTCGAGATCGGGAGCTCTCCTTCTTTCAGACTGGGAACTTCCCTTAGTCATTTCTTTCCTCGGGGCTCTCAGAAAAGGTGGGATGGAGTAGAGGAGAGGTTGCATAGAAGGATGGCTTTGTGGGAAAAATTATATATTTACAAGGGGGAGGCTTACTCTTACCCAGAGTGCATGCTTACTTTTGGGGATGCGGAGACTATAAGGAGCGGGCAAGGTTTACGTGGGATTTGGAAGGGTCAGTCGAATGTGGTTCGGCCGGGTAAAAAATACGGCTTTCGAGTTTGAGAAAGTTCTGAGGCGGAGGCGTCATTCACCTGATAAGGAGTTTTGGTGAGGAATTTACTTCATTTGATAAGGCAGCCAAGATGTAGGTCGTATCGGTGTCCATGAAACTGGGGTTAGTGGTTCTTCGCCTCTTGCTCATTCGTGGAGCCGCCACATTTTCAAGAAGATTCGATGGTCAGGGAAGCATCATTGTAGTAGTATATATCAAAAATATAGCCTTTATGTTTCCAGTTTCGTGCGCTAAGATTCGTGAAATTGAAATGAAAGGGCTTTGCCCTTAAAATAGTGAAGATAGCGTAAATTCAAGCGTGCCTTTCCCTCCACTTTGCGGCATTCCCATTGCCTCGTCTGGCCGAGGCTGCAAGGTTTCGCGTAAGATGTCAGAGGTTGTAGATGAGCCTTTTCATGCGTGATTGAGAGAGTGGGAGAAAGGGGGTAGCTTTTTTTTTTTTTTTTGCCGCGCTGCAAACCTTTGATAGGCTAGGTGGGGCGGTCGCACGTAGTGAGGTGCACTCTCTACCGCCGGGTGTTCGAGGCGTGATCAACGGTATCACGCAAGTCGGGCTCGACATTGATGAGATAGGCTTCGAGCGCTGAATGGCCGTGGAGGATTTGTCATTTTCTTTCTCGATAGGCTTTTGAATTGGCTGATGCGATTTCAAGAGCCTTAGAGACTCGCTGATCGCGGGCTCAGTGAGTGTGGACCAACAACCGATTTGGCCAGAGTGCGCCCTCAGTCAAGAAGCCTTAGTCGGTCGGGTCGACTGTCTTGCTGGACCTGGCACGCCTCCCCAGGTTTTCAGCCTAAGTCAGCTGGTGAGACCCAAATTGGTGGCTCCTCCACCCTAGCCATAAAGAAAGCCCACTTCGATGTTCTCAAGGTGTGGTTTCAAAGGGAGCTCGACCTTTCCATGCTAAGCTCATGACGCAGAGAGCGGCGGCACGGTAGAGAGCTTTAAGTATCTCGCTCTTAGTCGTGAGCTCTGGACTCCAAGGGTGCAAAGGCGCTTCGACCCTGTGTCCGAGAAGTGTTCTCTCCCTTAGACCACTGTCCTTTTTTTTTGTTTTTGTTCATTTAGTCCTTCTTGGGGGATTCTTCTAAATTATGGTCTCTGTTGATCCAAGATAAGGTTTGACACCCTGTGCTTTCACAGGATGTGGGACAATGGGGGAGTGTCTCAGCCTCCGAGGAGTTTCGACCAAAAATGAGGAGACTGTACGTGAGGGAGGAGGGTTTTAAAAAATGTGGAGCCTGGTTCGGTGAATTTACGTCTGTGGAAGCTCCGAGGGTATGATAGTTGGGAAGAGAGTCGTTACCAAATTTAGCGAAGTTTTCGTTTCTCAAATGTCGCCATTAAAAGGGAGATCATTAGTCTTTTTACGCAAGCTAATTACTAATCGAAGTAAAGGGTGTGTAGGGCTAACCTGGTACTCCTGGGCGTGAACGAGTCAAAAACTAGGAATGCACTGCCAATTACAAACGGCAAGAGAGTGGAAAAGTGTGAGGTAGTATCAAGGGTCGGAAACTTAGATGAAGATGAAAATCTTGTCTTGGAATGTTAAAGGGGTGAATGATAGGGAAAAAAGGAAGGTTATTAAAGCATTCATTAAGTCTCAAAGAGCTGAGCTAGCTTGCCTTCAAGAGACAAAGATCCACAACTTTTGTGTTGGGGTTGTTCGCAGCTGTTCGATGGGTTTTCTTCCGAAAGTGGGGTGGTGGATGTCGCTGGGGCCGCTGGAGTATCCTCTTTGTTTCCTGGGGACCAAAGGACCTTGAATTGATCTAAACGGGTGATCGGTAACTTCTATTTGCTGTAGTTAAAAATCTGCGGAGAATGGTTTTCAAGTGAACTGTGTAAGGTTTGGTCTTAAACATCAGAAGAAAGTCCTTTTGGGAGGAGTTAGGTGCCATTAGAGGACTGTGAGAAGGCCCTTGATGTGTGAGGGGAGATTTCAGTTTGGTTTGTTTCCCCTATGAATGTAGGAGAGGTGGGAGGATCTCTTCCTCTATGAGAAGTTTCTTTGAAGTCATTGACGACCTATTGCTGAGAGATATTCCGTTGAAGGGGGGGTCCTTTTACTTGGAGGGGATGAAGCAACATCGTTGATCTCTCTATGTCTAGACTTGATCGTTTTATGGTTTCAGATGACTGAGAGAGCTACTTTAAGTTATTCAGTCTACTTTGCCTAGATTAGTTTCTGATCACTTCGATTCTACTCCTCTGATGTCGGTGGATCCAGGTCTTTATTCCTCCCATTTTGAAGTCACGTGGCTTAGAGCAGAGGGCTTAAGATTTGTTGAAAGGTTGGCGGTGAGAGTCGCTGAATTTCAAGGGTTCTTTTAGCTATGTTCTAGCTGCCAAGTTATAGGCTCTAAAGGCCATCTTGAAATCGTGGACTAGAGATGTGTTCAAGAGGGTTGAGGTGAATAAAGAAATTGCTTTGCAGAGGGTAAGTTTTTGGGATGAGCAAGAGAAGGACATGCCACTTTCCTGGGAGGAATTTGCAAAAAGAAATTTGGCTTTGGGTAGACCTTAAATATTGGGTTGTGGTGGAGGAAGTTTCTTGGAGGTAGATGTCTAAAGAATCGTGGCTCAAAGAGGGTGATAGGAATACACAGAATGGCTAACTCTAATAGGAGGAATAACTTCTTGAAAAAACTCAAAATTAATGGCTGTTGGTACAAAAAGGAAGCTGAGTTAAAAAGGGAGTTGTAATTGCTTTTCAGGACCTGCTTTGAAATTAAGGTGGGTGGGGTCCAAGCCTGGTGGGACTATCTTTTAAACAGATTAAAGGGAGTGGCACCAAGTCAAGATGCCTTTTATAGTGGAAGAGGTGTTTCGAGGTAACTATAGATCTTGACCCGATAAAGGCCACGTCCTAATGGTTTCCTTGCTTTTTGGCATTTCAATCGATTTTGTTAAGAGGGAGGTGTGGTTATTTTCAACTAATTCCGTGAGCATATTAATAGTTCATTCAAAGCCTAAACTCCATGTTTCCGTGCCGATTCATAAAGGGAATGCTGTGGACCTGGGCAAGGATTTTTTGCATCTATTAGTTTGGTGGGCGGGTTGTACAAAAATTTTGGCTAAGGTGTTGGCAAAAATATTGAAAAGGGTGGTGTTAGAGGAAGCTAGAAGGCTTTTGGGGTGGAGGGAAGACAATTTATATAACCCTCACGCAAATGAGGCGTTGTTAAGTGCTAAGAAGGGAGGAAAGAGAGATGGCTTTTATGCAAACTTGATATCGAGAAGGCGTATGATCACCTTGATTAGGATTTTTTGTTGAGCATATCATCTAAGACGAAGCAAGTGGGTTAGCTGGATTAGGTGGTGTATCTCCATAGTTACTTTTTTCGCAATGCGAGTGGTTCCCATTTCTGGCTTTTAAGAGTTCTCGGGTTTTAGGTAAGGATCCTTTCTCCCTTATCTCCTTTCTGGTGGTGATGTGATGAAAGCTTCTGTGGAGGCTCTTAGTCGCTACTAAAGATAAAGTAATCAAGGGTTTCTTTCACCATGTAAGATTAGGGGTAAAAGGAGAAATAGAGTGCTCATGTCACATTTGCTATTTGCGTATGATACATTGGATTTCGTGAAGACATCTACTTTGACCAAAATGACACACTCATGTTGGCTTTTATATGGTTCGAGGTACAGTTTAAAAATCAATTCGGGACAAAAGTGAGTTATACTTGGTAGGAAGACCCCCGAAGACTTGGCTATCGTGATCGTGTAAGGTCAAGCCTCCCTTCTACCCTTATTCGGGTTTGCCTGGGAGCCCTTCAACCCAGAGTAGTCAGATAGAGTAAAGGGAGAGACTTAAAAGAAGAGTTGACCATTTAGAAGCAGACTCACATTTCCAAGGGTGGTAGGCTTGCTTTAATTCCTGAGGACGTAGGGACGCCGGATAGCCTTCCTATTTATTTTATGTCCCTTTTCCTATCCCTATCGTGGTTCGAGGAAGTTATCTGAACTGATGCAAAGAGATTTTATGGGGTGGAGGGCTCTCGAATCCATCTAATCTCACTCGGGTGAAGTGGAAGGTGGTGTGCCTCGACAAGAATGTGGTTTGATCAAGAATCTCCTTTTTAACAAGGCCCTCGTAAAATGGAGTCACAGACATGAATGAAAGGGAAGCTCTGGGAATCAAATAATACGAGGGACGATGGGGAGGGTAAGTGGGTCGTGCACAAAAAGAGGTGAGAAGTGACATATTACTATCAGATGAAAATGTGTTTCATGCGCCTTGATCTCAAAAGGAACAAACACGCGCTTCTCTCTTTCTCCTCTCTTCCTTCTCCCGTATATTGATGATAGGTGTCTTTGATAGATTTCGCTCGTTGCAGAAGGAGGTCTTGGCCGATTCATCGTGGGTTGGTACGCCTCTTTCTTTTGTCTTTATTCTCCTCAAATACTTGCCGTCTCAGTTCTTTTTGGGTGGTTTAAGAGTATTTGTACTTTACCCATTATTTTTTATTTATTTATTTATTTTTTTTGATCAAGAAAAGCAAATATGATAGGACAAAGAAACCAAATGTACACGTCGTGGAACAAAAGGGAGCCAAAACAACAAAAGAAACCCTAAATACCCTACCTACTCCCCATCCAAGGAGAAGCCCAGAAATGCAAGATAGAGTTGAAGACCACTATGGCCGACAGCCTATGTCCACAAATTGGATACAAAATTAACTTTAATCCTTTCGGGAGGAATAAACCTTCATTCTCGAACACCAACTCCATTCCTAACGCCTGTAGATTCCAAAACAGCACAAAGGGGTCAAGTAACCAAAATTTTGGCGCTCGCTTCCACAATGCTCCTCTTGCCAAGCTATCAGCAGTGAAGGACCGATCAAGGAAGACCCAACTAATCCCGACAATTACGCAAGAGATCCCACAATGATTTCGCTGAATTTTGCAAGGAATCAATGGCGGTCTATGGTCTCCTCTTCCTCTTCGCACATAAAACATCTATTCATAAGATTCAATCCACGGCGTTTGAATTGATCCAACGTGAGCACTTTACCCCAAGTAGCTTCCTAAGCAAAGACCTTAATTTTGGGGAAACAACCCTATTCACACCAAGTTTGTATGGAACTCCACAACAGGAAGTATCAAAGCTTTACAGATCTTAACCGGGTAAAACCTTTCTTCGCATTCTTCACAGCCAGCCTTGTCCTCTCCCGTGGGCTCGAAAATTTTGGGACTGGCTTAAGGAGTCAGAGGGAATCTTACCTGGCCCCTTCCAATTCTGCATGACTGGTCTTATGAAAGTCAAATCCAACCCCTCCCTACCCATCTCCAAATATCCGCAACCTTGGCCCTCTTTGTTCACAGCCAAACTAAAAAGAGAGGGGAAACTAGAACTCAACGACTCCTCACCACACCAAAACTGGTTCCGTAAGTGATCCTCCTACTGTCCCAAGGCAAAGATCGCATTCCTTTGATAAAAAGTTGTGCAATCCACTTTTTCCTCGATTCCTCCATAAGCTAGTCCCATAGCCACCTCTGAGGTCACGGGTGTGCCAGCCTCCGACAGATTGTCTCTATTTTGTAACCTTCTTTACTTCAAAGAAAACTTTAGATTAAAACTAGAGCAAATTCAAAGAAATTTTCTTTGGTGAGAAGGTACTTTGGATTGTGACCTCCACATGGTATGGTGAGATATCATTTGCAATCGAAAAAGCAAAGGGAATTTAGGGGTGAGGCACTTCACATGACATCTTAATGCAGCATTGGTAAATGAGTTTCGGTACTCATCGCAGAAATGAGTTTTAGAGAAAGTCATACGGAGTAGAGGGAGGATGGAGATCCTAAGAGGTGAGAGATAGCTATGGGTTTAGCCTTTGAGAAGTCATAATGGATGAGTAAGATTTATTGGGTAATAGAGTGGTTTTCTCTCTGGTTAATGAGATGGTGGGATTTTGGTTTGGTAATTGGTGTGACAATGAACCTTTAAGATATGTCTATTCTTCTTTCTGATATTATCCCCTGGGGATGTCAGAGATGTGTGGAGTCCTTCTAATGGAGGTTAAGTTTTGCTTCGCGCCTCTAGTCTAAGGCTCTTTATTTTTAATTTTTTTTGATGGTAAAGCATCAAGGCGTATCAAACACAAAAATTAAACACATCAAAAGTTGTCCAAAAGTATCAGAGCAAGGCTAAGAAGGATCAACCAAAAAGGGAGCCAACAACTCAAAAAACTCCACCATCCCAAAAAATCATCTTACACTCCTCCGTTAAAATAATTCAGCAGTTATCTGCCTCCATCCCCACCATACATGTCGACTAAGACCAAAAGCTGCATGAAAAGATCTCTCAGCCATGCACAGAAAAGGCCTCGTTATCAAGGGCTCTATGATTGGGAGCGCTGACAAATTAGAAATCTCCTAAGAAAATTGGCAAAGAGGAGATGAGAAATGATGAGGGATGGCTTCGGTGCAGAAGAGAGAGAGAGAGGGGTGGATGAAGCTTTGTCTCAAGTTAAGGCTCTAGTACCAGGCTTTGTGAGCTGGGGAGGTGATCATCTCTTTCTCTGAAGACATTTAAATTTTAGGTGTTGTCAAAGTGAGCTTTTCTGGGAAGCAACTTGGGGGAAAAGTTCTAACCTTTGATCTGCTCAGCAAACGGGGGTGGTTAGTGGCAAATAGGTGTTTTTGTGTTTTGAGGAGGAATATCAATTGATTAAGGTCTTTTAAATCATTGTACAAGTCATATGATTTTTTTCCTGCCTGAGGTGTCTTAGGCTTGCGCCTCCCCGTGAAAGGGTTTGTTAGTATGAAGCCTTTGTGTGCGTAGAAGAGGTGAAGGGTCTTTTTCTGGACGTAGCTGCTATTTAATACGATAGTAATGCATCATATTAGTATTCTTCCAAGCAATTAGCTTTGAGTCATTTTATTATTATTGAAATTATGTTTAAAGAAATTTACGATTATCAATTAATTTGGGTGATTAAAAAGATTTTATGTCTATGATGCCTTAGTTTTAGCATATATTTCTTGGAACTAGAGTAATGACTTTTTGTTTGTTCCATCTCAAAATTCTCACTGCAGATTTGCAATGCATGAATTGGGCCTTTCATCACGAAAACCATACAAAAAATGTGCTAGAGTTGTTGGAGAGGTTAGAATCCTCTTTCAAAGTTATTTTATCAAGGAAGAAATAAACTTTCTATCTCTTGGATTATTATGGTATTATTATTCTTTTCTAATCTATTGTTATTGTTGGAATTTTGGTGCTTTATCGTAGTGGTTCTGGGGAAATTTCATCCACATGGAGACATCAGGGTCTATGATTCCTTGCTTTAATGGCACAGTAATTTATGATTGTGTATAATTGATGAAACTCGATGGGAGGATAAAGGCAGTATTGTAAGCTGTGAATAGCTGATTTACTCTTGTTCATTTGCAATTATTGTATGCAGCTATCCCCTCGCTCAACTCTTTCTGTAGCTTCAAAAGGATTTAAGCCCAATCGCCACCTTCCACCTGTAGTGTCATCCAGTTGCACTTCTTTACAAATTTGATTTATTCTGCCGGAGACTAAAAAATGCTGAAACCATTGGCAACAATCTGAAGACAAGCATATATTATATGATGGTGTAATACATATCATTTTGCGACAATCTCAAATTTAAGTCTAATATGTGAAGCCAATCGGGGAAACTAACCTCAACAAATAAGAGTGTTTAGATATATGTATTACTTAAAGTATGATCAGTTTACGATGCTCAAGAAAGAATGGCTAGTACTGCTGGATCAGAGATGGACAATTTTTGATTTGGTGTAGTGAAGTGGGAAGAAAAACTCCCACAAAGTGTTAAAACAACCAACTCACCTAAAAACTCAAGCTTATAGGATCTGAAGCATTTATGAATATCATGTGCTCACATCCTCCTCATGTGGCCCCATACCCATTACCGAGAGTCAAACAAACCAAATAGAGTCCTGCATAGACTTTCAAATCAACAAATGGGGATCAAATATTACTTATAAGAAAAAAAACAAAAATAAAAACAAATGGGGATCAAATATTCAAATCGGGCAGAAGTGGTTCGAACTCGACATCCTTCCGAACCAAGCTTGATACCATGTTAAATGACTAACTCTCCTAAAAGCCTGGGTCAGATTTAGGGTTTAATATGAATATCATGCTTTTTAACACTTCATGCGCAGCCATGCCTCGTATGTGGAGAGTCAAATAAACCAAATAGAGTCTTTCATGGATTTTGAAATCAACAAATGAGAAATAAATTGCAAAGAGGTGGCTCGAACCCATGACTTCCTGTCAAACCAGGTTCTGATACCATGTTAAATGACCAACCCACCTAATAGTTCAAGTCAGAGGATTTGAGTTTATGATTTCTGCCGAAGTCTAGATCAAAGAAGAAACTTACCTTAAACAGGAAGACGACGGTGATACACGCTACGGGAGAGGAGCCTCTGGGGGAATGTGGAGGCCGTTGTGTGGAGACGTGGTGACAAGCACCTGCCTCGTGCCGAGTCGCACCCAATCCACGGCCGTCGGGTCGTAAGACGGGTCGGCTGTGCCACTTCGCCGGGCTGACGGCTTCCTGCAAGGTTTTCAACACCGGTCGATGAGCCAAGACACTGCTCAGAGGCTAGTAGAAGAGATGGTAGATACTTTCCAAACCCAACCTACTCTCGGGTCGGGCGACGGACCCACCTTTCAGGCAGAAAGGTGGCCTGGGGCTTCATAGGCGGAACATTTTGGGCCCCAATCCTGGCCCAACCCCCATTATCACTGGTACTAAGGCCCTATTGCAAAAGAAGAGGGGGCCTCAAGTGAAACCAGCCCAACCCTCTCAACTCCTTTCTACGCCAGGGTGGAAGGGGGAATGAATCCCGACGTCGAAAAGCATGGGGAGGAAACAGCAGAGACCAAGCATTCACAATTGCTTGAACTCCAACGTCTGTAGGATCCAAAGGGTCGAACCCACTTACTAAATGTGCTCGGGAGATTTCACCCTAATGATAAGTCCCCTTCTCTCGTTCGGCCGACCCCCCTTTTCAAGCGGGGTTCTCAGTCCGGGGGTTTACAAGTTCTAGGAGAGGAGGAAGAGGGTGTACTGCCTTTGGAGATCAGGGCGAGAATGAAACGGCGGAGGATTTGATCACAAGGAATGATGGTGGAGTACGGCAGGAGGAGGGTCTCGCTGAGGCGACTTTTACAAAGAGAAGGGTGGGCGAAATTCCGGGAGGACAACATGGTCGGGTAAATTCGCGAATTTCGGATTTGCATCGAGGTTTTAGACTCAGATTGCTGACCTTATGCTGTTGCATGGTGAAAAACCGTAATAAAGGACCGAGATCGGACGTACGCCGCTGTGTGTGAACTGAACTAAAGAAATCGATGCACGATAAACTACGGGGGCCAAAGAAGCGGGAAAAGTGTAAACAGAGATAGGGGGAATTTCCTGTTAAAGTTAGGATGAAGATTAAAATCTTATTGCGGGAATGTGAGAGGGGTGAATAACAAAGGAGAAGAGAAAGTGATCGCGCTTTATCGGGATCAAGTGGTGGATCGGTGTGCTCAGGAAAACAAAAGTTCAAAATATGAACCTTAGGATGGTACGAAGCCTGTGGGTCGAGATTTTCGACGGGTCTCGCTGATGCTTCAGTCTCGCCTGAGGCATCCTACTGATGTGGGATAAAAGAATTTTGGAGGTTAGCGAGACAAGATGCGTGGATTTTTACCGCTCCCCGTTCTTCCGAAATGTGGGAGGAGATTTTCAATGGATTGTGTGTTTATGGGCCGGGCCAGCTAACTTAAAGGAAGACATGCAGAGGAACTGGGCCTATGGAGAGGCTCATATCCCGACCTTGGTGTATCGGGGGAGACTTAATGCTTCCGATCTCACCCAAAGGAAAGTAACAGGTGGTAGAATTACCTGCTATGCGCCGCTTTGCTTGCGGTCCTCGATGCACTGGGTGAGAGACTCACACACAGGAGGTCCTTTTACTTGGAGTGGGGGCAACAATGGCCAAGCGATGTCTAGGATTGACAGGTTTTTAGTCTCAGGGGACTGGGAAAGCTATTTTAGTAGGATCACCCAAAGTACTCTTCCTGCATTCGCCGACCACTTCCCTATCCTCTGGGACACTGGTGTGAGACATATCGGACCCTCCCCTTCCTAGGCTGAAAATATGTATTGAAAGTCGAGGGCTTTAAAGATCTCCTTAAAGCGGCGGTGGCAGGCTTAGTTTTCTTCAAGGTTCCTACTTAGTTTTACTATGGCTGAAAAGTTGAAAAGGTTTAAAAGGCAAGCTAAAAGTGTGAATAAGGATGTTTTTGGCAACGTATACCGTAAAGTCGTAAGCCCCATATAGAGTGGGATCGGATAACGTGGAGAAGGATGTGGAGCCGTCTCAGAGGAATCTCGAGGAGAGAGCAAAAGCTGTGGATGACTACAAGATGGTCTTTGTTGAGGAGGCCTCTCGAGACAAAAGTCGCAGAGCTTCGCTTAAAGAGGGACAGAAATGAATTCCATTCTTCCATAAAATGGCAACCCATAGAAGTGCTTAAACACAATAAATAAAGTTAAATTAACGGGAGGTGGCTCACCGAAGATACACGCTTATCTCGTATGGATCGTAGACGAAGTTTAGCGCCAATCGCCTGAGCCACGGATGACGCCCCGCTTCTAATATCCCTTCGAGGAGCTAGAACAGGATGTCGCAAATGAAGTCGTTTTCGAGAGGAATCTCTACACTATCACGGCCTCACGGTGAAAGGCCCTGTGGCCGGAGCGGGCTTTCCGATCGCTTTCTGGTCCTTTAGCTGGGAGTTCGTCAAAGACGAAGTAATGGAGTTCTTCGGCGAATTCGGCGAGTTAAGAAACAGGAGTAGCTTAAATGCTACCTTTCCCCGGTGTTGATTCCCAAAAAGGAAATGTAGAGGATATATGGGGATTACAGCCCATTACCGCTGAAGCTTTATATAAGATCCTCGCCAAGGTCCCGACTAATAGCCGAGAAGGTGTCGGACAAAGGATCTCTTCCCAAAACGCCGTCGGGCTGAAGGTAATCCCACGCCGCCTTAATTGCGAATGAGGCTGTGGATTCCATGTTGAGAAGGAATGATGGAGGAGTGGTCTGTAAGCTAGACATTGAGAAGGCTTATGATCATGTAAATTGGGAGTACGTTCTCGAGGTCATGAGAAGAATGGGTTTTGGTCAAAGATGGCTATCTTGGATCTCTTGTATGTCTACGCCTTCAATCCTTATCAATGGGGTTTCCGGCTTTTTCCTGGCTACGAGGGCTTCTACAGTGGGGACCCTTCCCGCACTCCTTTGTCTCGGGAATGGATATCTTAAGCCGCTTGATAAACAAGGCCGTGGAAGGAATTTCTTGTCCTGGGTGCAAATCGAGGTGTTGTGAGAGGAGGAGGAACCGAGGTGTCGCTAATCTTCTCTATGCAGATGATGGCCCTCGCTGTTCAGAAGACATCCCACCACCGCTTGCCTGAGTCGATTTTGATGTGGCCTGGGGCCCTCTCGGGGGCTGGAAAATCAATTTGAGCAAAAGCCAGATTTTCCATATCGAGGGAGAGGGAGAATATCAGAGGTGCCGATACCGAGTTAGGTTGCAAAGCCGCCGCTTTCCACTACATTCGGGGCCTCCCCGGGGGGCTCTACACAAGTCGGGCCGGGATTCGGGATACCATCGAGAAAGGTTCAAGGAGACTAGCCACCGGGAAGTGTCAATATATCTCCAAAGGGGGAAGAGTTGGCACTTATCGAAGCACTCGTCAACCTCCCTATCTATTTCATGTCATTGCCTGTGATCCCGAGTCTGTGCAAAAAGGTTAGAAAAATCTCGTAGCGGACTTTCAAAGTGTGGGGAACTTGGAAAAGAAGCCTCATTCGTGAGTCGACTACCTGCGGTGTACAAATAAAAGGTCGCATTGGGGGTTGGGAGGCTTACACAAGCTCAACAAAGCCTTGTTAGGTAAGTGGATTTGCCGTTTCGCAAACGAGAGGAATTCCTTGTGGAGAAGACTATCAGAAGAAAATTTGGGGAATCGCAGGGGGGATGGTGCTCTGGGGAGGTCAGAACAGCTGTGGTCGTGCTTATGGGTAATTAGAAAGGACGTGGATATGATCGCCTTAAATGCCACCAGGCTGGTGATGGTAGCGTAATCGTTTGGAAAGATGTCTCTAGCGAGGAGGCTTGCGTAACTTTCCGACTTTGTTTAGCTTCGGGTACCAAAAGATGCGTTGATCAGGGGGATTTGGGATGAGTCGAATGAAGGTGGGTGGACCCCTCGGTTTACCAGGCCATTCAATGACTGAGAATTGATAGAGGTGGTGAATTTTATGAAAATGATCCATCCTTGGAGAGTGGTCTCAAACAGGGAAGACAAGCTGGTCTTAAAAGGGGGTAAGTTCCATTTTATTCATGAAGCTTCAGATGAGGTTTCAATCACACCGGGCCGAGACAAGACCATTTCCTCGCCTTAATATCGCAGTGGAACATATCTCCCTTAAAGTGGGTTTCTTTGCTCGGGAGGCTCAGTAAGGTGATGACTCCGACCACCAAAAAGAGAGGAAGATCCTTAGCCAAATGTGATGCTACCTTTGTGAAGAGAGGAGGAAACCCTAAACCATCTTCAGACATCGTCGAAGGCCGAATGCTTGGGAGCTTATTCGCCATATGGGGTTTTGACGGGTCTTTTCCTTTCTCAGCCAGGCGTGTCCTAGCTCGGGCAAGGAACAAATGCGGTAAGAAGCGCAAGAAAGTTTGGAAGGGTCGCGCCTCGCCTTCCGATGCTAGGGCGTGGAGAGAAATGGGGAGTGCCTCTGAGCAATGAGATCTTCTCTATGTATAGATTAAAGAATTCTTTCATTTGTAAATTCTTCCGGGTCCTAAAGCACGGTTCAAAGGGGGATAGAGACAGGAGTTTACCGGAATTTTTAACTCGGATGGAGCATAGGTAATCGCTTTTTGATTCGGGGTTTTTTCATGTTTTCGTCCTTCTACTAGCATGGTCCCTCAGATAATTCTCACAGACTGCAAGCAGTTTTCACGTTATGATTAATACATGTTACTTTATCCATAAAAAAAAAAATATCATGCCTATTTTTAAGATGAATCACTGGTAAAACATGGTTCTATCGAGGCCAACTGCTTCGAGATTTCGATCGAGAGTAAGGGTGGTAAGAAGTCGAGAGGATGCATTCGGGGAGAGATGCAAGGGGCGACATCACGGGTGAGGTTCTGAGATTCGGTCTTCAACACTATTTCAGTGGATCGAGATCGCGGACAAGATATCTCAAGAATCAAGACTGGTTTGCTAAATGGGAGGAAGAAGGAAGATGCTATAAGTTAGAGTGATGCTCGAACAATGCAGGTACCTTCTTACGTTGTTCAGTCCGCGATGCAGGATGGAAATGGTTCGGAATATGTATCCCGAAAGGGAAAGGTTTGGTGAGGGGTTGGAAACTTATGGCAGAGAAACTCCGATCTCTCGGAGTGGGTACTAAGGTACCAGAACGGAAGAGAAACAATGATATGAAGGAAACAAAGGTCCCGGAAAAGAGGATGGCACCGCAACCCTTAAGCTCCTTTGGCGAACGCAGTGGCCGGAATAGGTTCGCATTTATCCGAAGATGTGGCCGTGGTGAGCGGGAAGGATGAGATCGAGGAGAGATTAGGGCAACTAGATTCATGCTTGGTGGGTTGGTGGGGAGGTGGCACCTCACCGTTACCAGATCTCAAATCTTTGAAGCATAAGGCTTGATCCTCTTGGGAGGTCAAAGGGTATTTGAATGTGGAGGAGATGGAAAAGGGATTATGGTTGTTTGGTTTAGAGAGTCCAAATGAAGCGAGAAGAATACTTAGGGAGGGTACAAGAAGACTCAGGGGTTTCTCGATATCCCTTAGAAATGGGAAAAAGATGTTCGATGCAATGTCGCGCCAACATAGGTAAACAAACAAGGGGTAAGGCTGTTGTGGTCGCTGCACCTCTGGAGCCGTCTAGTTTTAAAACGAATCGGTGATAGATGTGGGGGATTTGTGGTAGTGGATGAAAACACAGTGTTTCTATCCGACCTACGGGGCCGATCCCGATGGCAGATGGCTCAAACCCTTTGTCTCGCTGTGAGGTCCAAAGGAGATAGTAGTTTAGTTGATTCACTATGGTGGAGGTTCACCGATGATGCCTAAAGAGCCATGAAGGTTTCGTAAGGAGGAGATGCTCCTGTGGGAAGAGTGAGAGCAGTACACGCGCAGGAGAGTGCGTGGAGACGTTGGAACACTGTGTGTTGAAAGTGACCGAAGGGATGTATGTCAACCCAAAGAAAGGAAGTCCACTATGGTGGAGTCACAGATCGAAGAGGCGAATCCTCGCATCGGGGCCCGTCAGGCTTCACCCAGTCCCACCCGTGAGACCATGTGGTCGAGGCGTAATCTGGTGGAATGCAGTGGTCAAAGTAGGGTCATGGTGCGGCATCTCCGTGCGCTCCAAGACCAAGGGGCGAGCCCCAAAGCAAATGAGATGGAGCTTCCCCACCTCTTGGGCCCTGCTGGGACGACCTTAGGTCCACATCACAAAGGGCTGAGAAAAAGCCCAGTAAAGGGGCCTTAAGTGAGGGCACTGCATCTCATCTCCTCGCTAGTGGTTCAAGAAACAACATAGAGGATCGGTTCCTGTCAAAGATACGAGAGGAAGGAGGCAGGAGAGATGACCAATTCAAAGCTCAGTCTCTCGTGGATGATGCTCTTAGGTATGTGAAGCCGACCCCGAAAACTCCCTTCATCCTTGATCTGTTGGATCGACCCTCCTTTCGGGGTTCTTCTTCAGCCGTGGTTATTTCGAGCCGAACGCAGGTGGCCGACTTGAACCTTTCGAGATGCGGCATGATGGCGCCGAATGGGGTTTGGAATCCTCTCGGGTGTGCTGGTGGATTTAGAAGAGGGCTCGGTGGGTCTTAGGACGACCGGGCGGGAGGCGGTTCTGTGGCATTAGAAGTTTCAGGTTATGAGAAGTGGGAAGACAGTTGTTTGGTCAAATTCAGCGAATTCCTGGGGCTAACAGTGGGATTCGAGAGTGAGATTATGGTTTTGCTTAGAAAGATGGTGTGAAACTGACATCGAGTGGAAAAATAAAGGGGGTTGTACAATGTCGATTTGACGGGAATTAAAGTGGTGTGTACCATCAATTACGATGGTAAAAATCAAAACAAGGGAGGAGACTGAGAAAGGGGGAAGTCTAATGCTAAGGTTATAATGAAGTTAAAAATAATGACATGGAATGTTAGAGGGGTGAATGAACCTGATAGAAGGAAGATCATCAGGAACTTTATCGGGTATCAAAGAGTGGATTTGGTTTGCCTTCAAGAGACCAAAATCGAGATGAATCTTCATTGTGGCTCGCCGGTTGGGTGTGAACACCTGGATTAGAGCTGAAATGCAGAGGGTCTACGAGTGACTTTGTTTAGGACCAGAAGGATGGGATTAGTGAACTGAGTTGGTCTTTTCAGTATTTCGTGTTTGTTTAAAATGGTGGAGGGAGGCTTTCTTTGGATGTTCTCGGGAGTTTATGGCCTAATTGAGAGGAGGCTTAAGGAAGCTTTTTGGGAGGAGCTGGGTAGCATCAGGGGTTGGTGGGAAGGTCCTTGGTGTTTGGGAGGGGATTTCAATGAGATTCTCTCCCATCGAGAGAAAGAACGGAGGGAGTAATTTCTCCTCTTCGATGGGACGTTTTCTTTGAGGATTGTGAATGGGTTGGGTCTGGGGACTGCCTCTCAGGGTCTTTGCTTGGAGAGGGTCGTAATGGTAGGACCATGTCGCGTTTGGATAGATTTCTAGTCTCACTTCGATTAGGAGAGCAGTTTTAACATGTAACTCAGAGGAGTCTTTCTAGACCTATTTACGATCTTTGTCTTGTTGAACTGATGAAGGGGTTAAGTCGGGCCCCACCCCTTTTCGTTTTGAACTCATGTGGTTAAAATTCAAGGGGTTTATAGAGCTTCTGAAAGGCTGGTGGTAAAATATGAGGCACATGGCATAATGCAGTTTCATTCTAGGTATGAGCAAGAAGCTACGAAGGGTATTTTAAAGACTTGGAATAAGGAAGTTTTTGGCAAAGTCGAGGTGAAGAAGAAGGAGGCCCTTCGTAGGGTCTCGTTTTGGGACACGGAGAGGAAGGGTGGTTTTTAGAGAGAGGAGGAAGAACAAGGCGAAGAAGAGTTCCGAGTTGGGTTGTTTTGGAAGAGATATCTGGAGTGAAATCCCGGGGAGTTGTGGCTAAAGAAGGAGGTAGAAATGTGGGTTGCTTCCACATAATGACGATGCTCATGGGAGAAATTGCCTTAGGAAAATCGGTATCAACGACATAAGGTTAGATAAGGAGGTTGAGATTGAGAAGGGTTGATAAATTGCTTTTAAAGCCTTCTATTAGCCCACACAGGTGTGGTCATATATTCTGACTCTCTTGTGAAATTGAATCGGGGGTTGCTTCAAAGATTGAAGAAGTTTTCTTAGAGGAGGAGATTTGGACTGCTATTTTAGGGCTCAATGGGGACAAAGCTCCTGGGCCAGATGGTTTCCCCCTTGCTTTTTGGTCCTTCAGTTGGGATTTCGTTAAGCCTAAGGTGCTGGGTTTTTTTAAGGAATTTCATGAGCAAGGCAGATTTGTTAGAAGTCTTAATGCCACCTTCTTTGTTTTGGTTCCTAAAAAATAGAATGTTGAGGATCTCAAGGACCTAAGATCTATTAATTTAGTGGGAGGATTATGTAAGATCCTGGCAAAAGTGCTAGCTAATAGGATCAAAAGGGTTATGCGCCAAGTCATTTCTCCGGTTCAGTCGGCCTTTGTTGAGGGTAGACAGCTTTTGGATGTAGTTTTGATAGCCAACGAGGTTGTGGACTCTATTCTTAGAAGGAAGGAGAGCGGTATAGTATGCAAGTTGGACATTGAAAAGCCTATGATCATATAAGTTGGGAGTTTTTGTTCTAGGTTTTGGAAAGGATGGGTTTTGGCAGGCGTTGGGTGAGCTGGATGAAGTGGTGCATCTCCATGGCCTTCTTTTCTATCCTAGTCAATGGTTCTCGCGGGTTCTTAGAGCTCGAGGTCAAATGAGGATCCTTATCCCCTTATCTTTTTGTGATTGGTATGGAGGCGTTTGCTTGATTGTGCTTGTTGAGAGAAAATGAATAAATTGATTCTCATTAATTTACAAAAAGGAGAAACATACATGTTATACTCTAGTGTTAGGAAAAGAAACAGAGGATTAGAATATAATTAGGAATACAAAGAGAAAGGAAAAGTCCTAAATGGATTAAGAGACTAGGCAACATCCTCAAGTTGGAGCATATAGGTCAAAAGCACAAAGCTTCACATATATACTTTATCCTAGGACCTCTAAGAGACTTAGTGAAGATATCTGCTAGTTGATCATTAGAGTTGACAAAACTAGTAGTCATGCATCTCGATGCAATCTTTTCTCTGATAAAGTGGCAATCCACTTCGATGTGCTTGGTCCTCTCATGGAAAACTGGGTTAGATGAAATATGCAAGACGACTTGATTATCACATATAAGTTTCATCTGTTCATCATTCCCAAATCTTAGCTCTTAGAGAAGATACTTCAATATATATGTGAATTCACATGTTGTTAAGGCCATAGTTCGTGCTCGGCTTGACCTTTGGATGCGGCTACTACATCTTGTTTCTTACTCTTCGGGATATTAAGTTACCTCTGTGAACACCGCGATACCACGATGTAAACGTCTATGCAATGGGTGAACACGCGACCATCAACATCCAACAACGCGGGTATTACATACGATACCATCTGACACCCCTTGACTTGGTGTTCCTTTGATATATGAATCGACTCTGACTATCCAGTGTTTATCACAAGGCGGTTATGGAGCGGCAACCACTCCACGGAAATGAGATGTCGGTAGAGTGATGACAGAGATAGTTCGATTTACTACAGTTGTCGATATCTCTGAATCTCGTAGAAGCTCCTTGACTTGACCTGAAGTTTGACATTGGATCCATAGAAGTGTCTATGGAAACTGCAGTCAAACATACTAGTATGCGTGATATATCGGTATACTTTTATGAAAATAACCGCCGAATTAGATTGAGCTACCTCGATACACAAAAATGAGTTTCCCGGAAGTCTTTTGTCTGAAAGTGGTTGAAGAGGATCTTGTTTGAATGTCTGAATACCATTGGTCATTGCACAATAACCAAGTATCATCCTATAAATGATCAAGTAAATACACTTTCTAGTAGATGAATGATGATAAAAGCGGAATGATGTAACAGCGCTTGAATCATGCAAACTCCTTAACCATGAGCTAACAAGTAGCCGGCCTCCCGAGGAAGTGTTCGAGATCATACAGGAATGACGTAATTGCATACCAAGCAGGACTCCCACGAGCAACAAAACTATGTGGTTGCTCCATATAAACTCCTTGGCGAGATTCTGTAAGAAAGAGCGTTCTTGATATCGTGAAAAATGGGCCATGAGCACTGCCCAGCCATAGAAGAGCAAGTGAACAGAGGCAATCTTGGCATTTGGAGAAAATGTATCATAATAGTCTGAGCCATATTGTTAAAGTCTTGCAACCCAACGGGCGCCCAAAATGATCATCGTGTGATTACCTGCTGCTTATGTACGCCCGAGGGCCAAACCAACGGGAGACTTGCCGGAGGAAAATGACAAGTTCCTATGTGTCATTGGAGTAAAGAGCATCCATTTCCTCAGCCATTGCCTGTTTTTAGCTCGGATGAGAGAGAGCCTCACTAGTGCGATTAGGGGTAGAGACAGAAGACAAAGTGGAAACAAAGGCAAAGTAGGGTAAAGATAAACGATGAAAACTAAGAAAATTATAAACAGAATGTGGGTTAGAAGTAGAGCGGGTACCTTTCCAAATGGTAATAGGTAGATGGAAATCTATACGGTTCTGGAATCGGGTAGGAGATGATTCATGACATAGAGATGAGTCAACACGAATACAATAGAGGACGAGATGAAGATGACTGAAGTGGTCGAGTCATGACATTTGTAGGTGGAGAAGGGAAATCGGGAGATGGTAAGACAAGAGGAATAGATAGGACATCTGGAACAGAAGGACACGTTGTAGAGGAGAAGAAGGAGAATCTTCAAGAAGGTGACTGCTTGAAGATAAAGTAGTGATTAGTATTGAATCTGGCATTAACCCATGAAGGAGAATAACCTAAGAGGGTGCCATTGGCTTTGGCGAGAGAAGTTGTCTTGCCGGGAGTGAAATATGAACAAAACAAAATCTGACAAGACCGCAAAGGAGGAGGTAAAGAGAGGTTGAGTAGGTAGTAAGATGAATGAGGGGATCGATCATGCAAAAAGCAGGAGGGCATACAATTAATCCAAATAACAAGCGTTGAATAGCGTCCTGTGTTGAGGAACCTTATGATGGAGGAGGAGAGTGCGAGCTGTCTCGACTAAATGATTCTTAGAACAGCCACACTCCATTTTGTTGAGGAGTGTAAGCCTGAAGATGATTAGTGAAGAATCCCATGGAAGACATAAAGAAGAGAATGGCGTGAAATATTCTTTTGCATTATTACTTCTTAAAATGCGAATAGAAGTATTGGAATTGAGTGTGAATTTCGTGAAATTTTTGAAAGATGAAAATAACTCCAACTCGAGTTTTCATTAAAAATAACCAAGTCTGACTTGAGAATAATCATCTATAAAGTAACAAAAGTAACGAAATCCTAAAGTGAGAGTGGACCTAGAAGGACCCCAGTATCAGTGTGGAACAGCCGAATGAGACTTTGTCAGGGATCTAAACGCTTTGGGAACAAGACACAGTATGTTTCAGCGTAAGACTCACACTCAGCCGAAGATAAACTAGAAAAATGAGAACCTGACACATCAAAACTTGGATGATCGAGATGGCTTGTGGAGGAGGAGAAGGCTTCAGTGGAGTGCAATGATGGAACAAGGCGAGTTGAGGTGAAAGGGCCTTGTGAGCTCATGTCAGATCTTGTCGTCTTCCGTGCTTTCCGGTCACAGGATTCTGAGTTGTGTGAAAAATGTATTTTAATAGAAGGTCTGAGTCAACTGCTAATGGAAATAAGATTAAAAGGAAAATTAGGAACATAAAGTACGGAGGTGGGGGCAAAGAAGGGGAGGGGGACAAGCTAAGGCCGTGCCTTTAGCTATGGTTTGAGAGCCATTAGCTATGGTAATTGTAGGTAAAGGAGACGAAAAGGTGAGAGAAGAAAAAAAGGTCTTTATTACCAGAGATATGATTAGAGGCTCTAGTATCAAGGATCCAAGGTGCAGATGAATGTGTAAAGACGACGGGGAGACATTATTGAGTGAGACAGTAATGGAGGAAGATTTGGTAGCTTGAGTGAGACGAAGGTGCTCCTCATATTCACTTGGGCCTAAGAATATTGAGGAGTGTGGATGAGCTTCTGAGACGGAACTCGAACATGTTGAGATGATCGGAAGGCTATGCGAATGAAGCGATCTGGAGGTCGACCATGCTGTGATAGCATCGATCACGAGGTGTGTCGAGCCTGTAAGCGAGAATGTGGATTGAAGACTTTGTCCTCTACCTTGGTTGCTACCGCATCCACCTCTGGAATCATCTCGAGAAAGAGATTGAGAAACCATCACAGAAGTGTTCGGTGTAATCTCGGTCATGGATTAGTGGCGTGGAGGTGTGTGAAATAATAGAGCAAGAGCCTCATCAGTTGGAATAATTGCTCAGTGGTATTTGTTCCACAGGATGTTCTCAAAACTCTTTGTGAGTTAAGCGAGAAAAGAATGATCATAAAAGACTCGATCCATCTTGGATAGGGAAGTCGATATTAGTGAACTTGGCAAAATAAAGATAAGTTCATTCTTAAGGGCAGACATTCGTCCACCATAAGAAGATATATCCATACCTAGCTGTTTCAAATTGGCGTTGGAGGATATTACCCGGTAGAGACGCTGAATATCATTAGTGTACGGTTTCTTTACTTGATTCTAGAGAGTGTAACAAGTTTTATAAGCTCTAATATTATATAGAGTCTTGATATCGATAGATTGCCGAAGAATATTGCAAAGTAAAGCATCAGATTTTTTCCATTGAGTACGTTTATCTTCAGGAATACTTGTGTCTGTGATAGTAGATGATCCTCACATCCATTACCAATAAACCAAAGGTCCACTGAGTCTGTCCATGACTGATAATTTTCACTCCCTGTGAGTTTATTCAAGGTAATCATAGGAGTTTCCGATACAAAAAAAATTAAAAGTCTGACCTTTTTTAACCATAGAGACGTCTTTTTCAGTCATAGAGATGAGAAGTGGTAGAAATCAACGAATCTGACTCGAGTCACGAAAATGTCGTAGAGCTCGAAAACACAAAACAATGGAGATTCGGGTAACAAAATAGATAATAGTGGTCGGAGAAAAAAGCGAAAAAGAAGGGCTTTTAGGCGGCGGTAGTAGCCGGAGTGGATGGATGAGCTTATTGTCGTGGCGGGCACACCTTTGGAGGAGCGTGTAAAGTGTTACGGCGCCGCGCAGCGTCGATGAGTGAATTTCGCGGATCGGAGGATCGGCGCGTAACGCATGTAAAGTTATTTTCCGACAAGGCTTCCACCGGAAGGTAGATCGGAGGGAGGCGCTCCTATTGGTGTGCTCTTCGGCCAGAATGGAGGTTGCCGGAAAATCTCGTCGGAGGCCACAGTAACAGTGTTCTTTGGTTTCTGTGAGGCTTCGTGAAGACTATAGCATGACCGGATTGTGACACGGTCTTTGGATGGGTTGTCGGAATTGACCATACGACGAAAACCTAACCCTAGTATTCTCAAACTCTTTTATGGCTCTGATACCATGTTGAGAGAAAATGTATACATCGATTGTCATTAATTTACAAAAGGAGGAAACATATATATTTATACTCTAGTGTTAGGGAAAAAGGAAACAGAGTTAGAGTCTAATTAGGAGACTAAAGAGAGAAGGAAAAGAATCCTAAATGGATTAGGAGACTAAACCTTAACAGAAATGTGCAGTGGATGGTAATTATCTCTCTTGGGGTAAATATAGCAAAAGGGTGGTGAGTCATCTCTATCATTGCTACGTCGATGATATCCTTTTGTTTTGTGAAATAACAAGATATGTTGGGATTTACGGGTTGATCTTGATGTGGTTTGAGGCGGTGTTGGGTTTGAGTCAACCTAAATAAGTGAGATTTTACCCTAATGTGGTTCGTGGACAATGCGAGTTAGCGTGAGCTTGGTTCTTGAGGATTGGTTCCCTCACTTCTACACAGGTCTCCTCTCGGAGATATAAACATAGCGGTGAGAGGTGTGGGACCTTTGTGAAGAACCAGTGAGAGCAGGTTAACACTGTACAAATCACAGTGTATTTCCAGGAGGCGGGGCTCACGTTGATTGTGACACGGTATCTTGTCTTCCCATCTATTGTTTATCTTTATTCAGAATGCCGATTTTGATTGGCATAGGAGTGGAAGAAGATTCGAGAGAGTTTTATTGGGGTGTAATCTTAGGAAAAGCCTCATCTTATTGGAAGACCGTTTGTCTGAGAGAAAAAGAAAGGGGGTCCTAGGCACAACGTGGTCTGTCTAAACTGTGCTTTGTGTTATTCAGTAGATTCGCCCGATGAAAATTCCCCTTGGAAAGTTGTTAGTATAAGTTTGGTGAAGGCATGGGGTTGGTGTTACGCGATGTGGAGGGAGGTTTGGGGTTGAGTTGTGGAAGGAAATTAGAAAAGAATGGCCCCAACTTCTCTAAAATGCTTCTCTTTCCCTAGGTAATGGGAGTAGGATCAGCTTTTGGGAGGATGTTTGGTGTGGCGAGGAGGCGCTGAGTCTTGCTTTTCCTAATTTATTGTTGTCAGCCTGAAATGTCATTTGGAGTTGTGGGGCTGCAACAGTGGGAAAGGGTTTGAACCCTATCAACATTAGATTTTTAATGATGGGAAATGGAGGAGGTGGATGGGTTTTACAAGTTACTGCATAGAAGCATCGAGACCCTTCATGGAGGACAAGATCCTCTTCAAAGAAATAGAGATGATGCTTTCGGTGAAGATTATGTACGAGGGTGTTAGATTGTTCACCTAAGTGGTCTTTCATCCACTCAATGCGGAATCGGTCATTAGCGGTGGCTTCTTTGCTTGGAGAGCTGCGGGAAAGTGCTCATCTGAGTGACAACAGCCAGAGCCCTCGTAATGGATTTATTTCGCTGGAAAGTGTGGAGGACACCAAATCATTTGTTGGTTCGACACCAAAAAGGCCGAATATACGGGACCTTCTCTTGTCGATAGTCGAACATGTTGCGGAGTTTCGGATTCGGTTATTCACGCTCCTCTTGGCAAGGTGCTCCCGGTGGGTAAGCGTAGAAACATATGGTTGGTAGCCCACATGTTTATTAGGTATGTGGCGGAGATAAAATAGAAGACTATCTCGGATCGAGGAAGGACAAAAGTTATCTTTTTGAGCAAGTATGGTCATTGTGAAATATTCATAGTGTTGATACTTGAGTGCGTTAATTGGATTTTTTGGGCTGGTTGGGGTGTAGGTGGTTTGTTTTGTTTTTTTTTTGGTTGTATTTTCAGTCCTCTTGTCTAGAGGCAGCTGGCCTTGAGTGCAGCCGTCATACGTGCTCTTTTGTTCTCCTTTTGGGTTCCTTTTTGTATACTTCTTGTGTAATTTTTGGAACCTTTTGGTTGTTCTTTCTCAATATATTTGTTCTTTATCGATCAAAAAAATAAATATCATACTTCACAGCAAAAAGAAATAGTTAATAAGGTCCACCATTCTTACCTTCTTTGAAAGATATTTAATATTTCTGTGCATTTGGTCAGGAGTGGAAAGATGTGTTATTTTGCACTTTTCCATAGCCTAACCCAAGAGAAACTTTTCCTCTTCTTCACATTCAAGTGGTATTTACAGTAAACTGATTTGCCCAGGCTTTGCTTGTAACTGTTATTTTCACTAGCACTGGTTTCCTATGTACAATGGAGAAAGTTTTTTCTTTGTACCGACTACCATCAACTTCTAAATTGCTCATAACTGTATATAAAAAAAGGTATGTATTTTATGGATCTTAGAAAATGTTTTATGTGTAGTTAGTTTCTAGGAGTTGGCTAATCATATTCTCTACTTGAGATTTTTGGTTACTTCCTTGGTTCATTAGGGAGTTGTTGGACCTTAAGACTTTTATCTTGGAAAGTTGTCTTTAGGACATGGATTGTCTGGAATTGTTGGGATAAAAATTCATGTGTTAAAACTTTGCACTCTTGGTCTAATATTTAGATGGACTGTGACTCTGCTTCCTTACTGGATTGGATATACTGTGCAATAGTTGATTATATTGCTTTTACTGTTTTATACTCTAATACTTTTTTGATATAAAATTTTATAGGTTGTGCCCCTTTTTGATCAATGCCTTTTAATTCATTTTCTGTCTAAAATGCTAGACTGTATTCTTAAAATTCTGCTATGCCTCCAGTTTATGCTAATATCATTTTCTGTTCTCTCAAATCCTCTAATTATTGACCAAAGTATGTTTCCTTTTTCTTTGTATTGCAATCAAAATTACAATATATATATATTTTTCTTTTTTTTTGTAGTGGTAGTACAGGTGTATTATAACAAAGAAAAAAACACCCAAGGGCAGCCCTGAAGCACACAGGAAGTATGCAAAAGACCTAGAGTAGGTAAGAGAGATAAGAAAACGAAACCAAAGCCAACCTATCAACCCCATGGAAACCCATCAAACCAAAAATTAAGAAGAACTGGGGTCTGTCCACTATACACAAATTAGTCCAGTACCATAAATTGCAAGAAAGGAAATCGCTGTCCTATAGACAGAAATCTCCCCTTTATGAAATGGAATTCTGTTTCTTTCGTGTCAAAAGAAGTCCAAAAAGGCATATGAGCTGACATCAGCCTTACTACCTGGCTGCTTTCCACAAAAAGTTCATGCCAGCTAAGGTCTCTAACAGCCAATGGAAAAGCCCATTTAACACTAACAAGGCTTAGCATGATGTCCCACAGCATCCTAGCCTCTGTGGAACCAAAGTACAATCTCACGGCAAGCAATTTGTGTAAAGGCACAAAGCCATCTTTTCTTTTTCTTTTGTTTTTTTATTGAGAGGAAGGAGAGAAGGTTCAGTTTTAATATTGTGCATGTGTCATTTGAGGTATTATAATATTCTGAAATCATTTTACCTGTCATAAAAATATTCTGGGTGCTTTATGTGTGTGTGTGTCCACACCCTCCTCCCACCTTCTGTTCCCGGCAGTTACAAGATGAAAAGAAATGGATGATATATTCTATGATAGCAAGTTGATGTAGGTGGGGGTTTTCTCAATTTTGTGCAAGTGTGGGTTTTTTTAGGTTTTTAGTAGGATGTATAGGCCTACTATGGGAAGGGAGAGACAGGGTTTTTGGGGTGGGAGTTTGGGGATATGAAGAAGTTTTGGGATAATCCTTGGTTTTTTGTAAGGGACTTTGATATACTTTTGAGTGAACATAATGGAGGGGAGAGATTGATTAGAGCCATGAAGATATTCTTAGATATTTATGATGAGTTTTGAGTTACGTGATCCTCACTCAGTGGGTGGTTTTGATCAGGTGGGCTTTTGAGAGTTAATGGAGAGAGAGTCTTCTCTTTGTCTGGAGGAGCAGGAAGCTGGAGAAGGATAGTAGGTGGAATCTGTGGACCAGTTTTGGAGGATTGAGGAGATTTAGCCAGAGGGAAATATTAAAAACACTAAATTTATCCATAATCTAGATAGCTGCATAGTTGTGCATTTTTTAGACAAAGGGAAAGAAACTGAAGAGCATTGAAATTACCCAAAGAAATCGACTCTCAGTCATCGAAGAGCTGTTTTGTTAAAAGTATGTTGACATGGAGTTTGGGGTGCATAGCAAAAGGATCAGTGCCTTGACTGATTTTATAGATTGGGTGGGATCTAGATGATGTAGGGAACAGTATTATATTTTCCCCTCTTCTTAACTCATATTGTGTTTGTCATTTGTGTACAACCTATGTCTTGTGGTGTATAACTTTCTTACTAATATATGTTATATTTGTATTATTGGAAAGAGGAAGATATTAGCTCTTAGTTTTTAACTCATTCTATATCCTCGGTTTTTAGTCATTCAGATTTGTTAAATTTTGTTGCTATACTGTTCGAATTTTATTCAGTTATTTGTTTAAGGAGTGAGTTTCAACTTTTGTTTCTGTGTGAAATTAATGTAAATTTGATTTCTTT